>CACRXP010000597.1:378078-396770 GCA_902702965.1 Spirometra erinaceieuropaei
TGCGCTGGACCAACCCTGGGGTCATATCGGATTCCAGCAGACGTTATCGGAATGTACACCATAACAAATTGCCAATAGAAGCGAAGAGACGAGTCCCAGGAAGTAGTCTTGAAGAAGGAGACACGATCGCTGGGACAAGAGCTTTATTGGCTTGACGTTTCGGATTCCTGCTTGAGCCCATCATCAGAGACAAAAGCAGATACGGTCGGTTCATGCACAAGGAGCTGCAGTATTTATAGGATGCAGTCGCCATGCCATCGCATACCTATGAACATTCACGGCTCCCGCTCCTTCATCCGGGATCGTTGCACGTGGCGTGATAGCCGATATTCGCGTCGTTAATTGCTGCAATTTCATCACGTGCGTTGGATGTTGGTGTGATGATTGCTCGACCATCTGACGCACCGACCCCGGTGTTGGAAAAAGTGTTCATCTGTGCACTCCCCGCGTGGCTAATTACTCCGTCTAGGCGAAGTCTCAGCACCAAGTATGGAAGGGGAAATTCATTGCACTTGTTAATTGATTGGGGGCCAGTAAACCATGATTCCAGTAGCTCCCGGCCCACGCGGTTGTCACCTCTTGCGAGAATTTCGGTCTCGTCGAATTTGAATGTGTGGCCGGATCTTGTCGAATGAGCCGCAACTTGAGGGCTGGCGTCATTTCTCCGTACCGCTGCAGCGTGTTCATCCATTCACGTTCGGAGTTGTCTTCCGGTTTTTCCGACGTAGTTGCTGTGTTCGCAACTGCACCGGATCCGATAAACGACTTCAGACGTTTCTAGCCGTGGCAACGGGCCTTTCACACCAACATCCAACGCACGTGATGAAATTGCAGCAGTTAGCGACGCGAATGTCGGCCATCAAATAATTAGCGCACCAAGTGCAACGGAGTGAGGAGCCGAGGGGTACACTCCCCACTTATGTGAGAAGCATCGGTGACATGGGGGTGTTGGAGGTGTTTATGCATGGCGTATTTTTTTGGTGTGGAAATGCGTGGTGGTGTGATCATGTCTCTGCGGTGATTGACCGCAGGTTTTCGTGAACGCGCATGTGACTAAATAAGGCTAAATGTGTTGGGCACCGCCGGTAATTTAGATGGCGTGCGGAGTGTGTGGGTGCTCCAGGCACTGGATTGCCAGTCTCTGTGTGATGGACTTGCAAGTGATCGATTAGGTCGATGAGTGAGGTAGATGTGCGTTGACAATGTGTGCTAGATAGGTTGAAGAAGGTCGGGTCGGTCGTTGCTGTGATGCTGTGAGTTCGCTGGTCGGTGGGGAGTTTGTTGGACTGGGGATAGGAGGGTTGGCGGATGTGCAAAGTGTGTTAGGTGTGTCGATACTGCAGTGAAATCCGCAGTTGTGGATACGCATATGACCGATTAGGTCCATGCCGTGTATGAATGTACGATGTGCACACCATATAGCAACACTGTGAATTTCTTTTGATTGCTTTAAGTCTGTAGCGGGCAGCCATCCTGACTGGTCTGGCGTCATTGTTCAAGATCTCGCTGCCTCAAGGTCATTCACTCCTTGCAGCAAGCCGTCCCAGACGAGCTGACCTGAAGCCACTCGACCGACTTCACCTCGGACACAATTGCGTCCACACAGCGTCGCGGCTACCCATGTGCCACTTGAACGCGCCACCCCCTACAACCAGCAAAACAAGCCACTGGGACACCAGCCCTGGTTTCGCCAGTGGCCGCTGCTGCCTGAGAGGACAACTCCGGGTTCCGTGCACAATAACCCCCTCATTCAGGTTCCTTACGTCTTCTTACAACATGGGCCGCTACAAGTCTGCAATCATGGCTATAGCTCTAGGACAAACTAAATTTCTAAAATTCACATCTTCGAAGATATTCTCTAGTGCATTAGCCGTTACAAACGTCTTCTCCCAACACCCTAACCATCCCCGTCTTCAGCGGAGTCCGACAATGATGAAAGACGTGCTTTCAACTGAAGGCACAACTTAACAAAACTTAACCATTGCAGTCTATGTCGTACATCTGCTACAGAATTGACAATTAAAATAGCTTATATCCACATGTCATTTCATTTTTTTTTCTGGCGTGTTGTCGGAACGAACATAGCGCCCTGCCGGACGACTATGCAGCCATGCACTTTTACCCTGGCAAACAACGCGAAATTGTTTAATGCCTATTGGCTCATACACTGCACACAGCAACCCATCCGCCTTGTATCGCTTCGAAAGTCAGGGTTGCGTAATCAGGTTCGTGAGGACGGATCGATGGGGTATGCCAAGAACGACAACAACTGTGAATCAGCGACACAAGTAAATAGGCGGGTTCAAGGAAGTGGTTCGGAAGAAGATGCGATCGCCGGAACAGAAAATTTATTGGCCTCACGTTTCCGATTCTCACCAGAATCCATGACCAGAGACAGTCTCAGAAAAGCGCAGTAGAGGCGCAGGGAGCGCAGTGTTTACGGGACGCAGTTGCCAGGCAACCACAGGCCTGATTATTCATTATTTTGCTCAGGCGAGATCGCAGCATACAATATCGAGGCAGGAGGTCATTGCACTTGTTTATTAAGCGCGGATTGGACAAACATGAGGCATGAGACCTCATTTGACACAGCTGACACCAAACCTGCCAAAATGATTGCAGCTCTGGAGTCAATCCAGGGGCGGGCGGGAGCGACAGACGAAACTCGGACTACCTGGGCCATGGTTCTCGAGTCCGCATCCAATTAATAAGCGTCATGACCTTCCGCCTCGGTATTATATGCTGCAAGCTTTCCTGGGCAAAATAATAAGTCACGTGGGGAGGGCGCGAGTGATCAACAGTTCAAGTGGCAGTGGAATAAATTGCCGAGTAATCATCACGCCAAGAATCAACAAAGGTGATGAAATCACGCCGATTAACGACTCGAGTACGGAAAACAGGCGATCATCGCATCAAATAGGACTTTCATCGATGAAAATGAGTGTTGTTAATTGTTAGACGAGGATGCGATCACTGAAGCAAGAAGTTTATTGGCTTGACGCTACGGATTCTCACTCGAACGCATCATCAGAGACAGTCGCAGATAAAGGCGATGGAGGCACAAAGACTGCAGTATTTACAGTACGTGGCTGCCGTAGGACCACATACGTACTATAATTAGTAGCTCCCGCGATCACCGCTGGGGGAAGGGGGGGCGTAACTGAAGCTCCAGGAGGAGGCGTAGCAAAAACCAAAAGCACTTTATGCATATATCAGGAGCAATACGAAAAACCGGGACCATATGGCAACCTTAAAGGACAAAAATAACCAAACTGTGAGCGATGGCTTTCAAAAAGCCGAGCTTCTTTCAGAGTTTTTCCAAAGTGTCTATACCACGGAACCACCCCTCCAGTCCTGTTCTCTTCCACAGCTCACCAACCAACCACTTACAAGCACAGTATTTTTACACCGCAGTTAGTCTTAGCAAAATTAAGTAAGCTGGATCAGGCCAAGTCATCTGGAACCAGGTGTACTCCTACGTCAGCTGGCTGAAGAATTAGCAGAACCACTCTGTATAATCTTCCAAAAATCGCTGGAAGCTGGCAAACTACCTGACTCATGGAATTTGGCAAACGTCGTACCTATCCACAAGGGAGGATCACGGCTATGTCCCACCAACTACCGGCCGGTGAGTCTGACATGCATTTGCTGCAATCTGATGAAAAAGTTAGTTAGGAAATCAATTGCATCACTCGATACATTCCGCTGTCACATCACTTCAGTTCAACATGGCTTCTGCGAAAAGAGGTCCTGCCTCACAAACCCGCTTACGTCACTCGAACATTGGTCAAAGGCCATGGATAAAGGACATTCAGTAGATGTCAGTTACTTCGATTTCAGCAGGGCGTTTGACTGCGTCCCACATAAGCGCCTCGTTCAAAAGTTGTCAGAAGTAGGGATAAGAGGAAATCCTCTGAACTGAATTCAAGATTTCCTAAACGGTCGTAGACAAAAAGTAACTGCGGATGGCTACTGCTCAGAATGGGCACCTGTTACAAGTGGAGTCCCACAGGGGTCAGTTCTTGGGCCGCTCCTATTCATTATCTAGGTAAATAACCCAGTATGGGAAGTGAAATCGGAAATAGCGCTCTTTGCAGACGATCTTAGACTTTGGAGAGCGATAAAAGATGAAGATGACGTCAAGATACCACAAGAGGACGTAGAGAATTTGCACGCATGGAACGAGAAATGATGCATGAAATTCGACGTTGAAAATGTGCAGCAATGCACGTAGTATCAGCGAGGCGAAGAATAAATGAACCCTCACGACAGTATCTCCCGGAAAATCAACCATTTAAAACCGTAGATGTGCAAAAAGATCTCGGTGTATTCATTAAAGACGATCTAAGCGTCACCACGCAGTGTTCTAAAGTCGCTGCGCGGGCAATGCCAGTCATGAGCGCGATACGCAGAACGTTTATTCACTTGAATACAGATGTCTTTGGCAAAGTATATGGGACATTTGTGCGGCCGCACCTGGAATATGCGGTACAGGCTTGGCGGCCGTGGCTTCGGAAGGATATAGATATCCTTGAAGGTGTACAACGGCGTGTTACAAAGGTTTTTCATGGCCTAAAAAACTTCACGCACGAGCAGCGCCTGACGGCCTTGAACCTCTATCCCCTCCACTACAGGCAGGACAGAGGTGACCTCATAGCAACGTTCCAGTCTCTAAGAGGACTTAATATGGATGTCGACTGGAAAACGTTTTTTGAATTGGCACCCAAGTCTAATCTCAGATGGCATGATTACCAGGTTAAAAGGGAACTGTGCCAAAATCAACGTTCCTCATTTTGCCTTGCTTAATTTCCGAGGAAATTAATGCGCCAACTTGGAGTAACTCTTTCGAAACAGGCCTTTTCAGGCACGGTCCGAAATTTGATATGAATATTTGAGCTGAAATCCATCAGCTACTGCGGAATAACCGCTTAATATTCACAAACCGCCAACAGGCAGTCAGTAGTATAGCACTCGCCAATCGAACTCTTTGCCGGCGTATGTTGTTAATCCCCCTACCGTGAGCGTGTTCAAGAGACAACTGGATACTCATCTGCTGAAAGGCAACCCGAACTGCCAAAGCCTGATCTATTAGATTACTGCAATGACTATAATATACTACTAACATGATTTCAACAGATCCTTTTTGTGCGCCAAACTTGAGCCATATGGAAATTTTCACAGTCCGAATGCGGTGGACAAAGTTTTTCGCAATTATTTCGTGAATACCATACCCCTTTCGCATTTATGTTCCATTATTAGATTTATGAATTCTCCTTACTAAAGTTGCAAGCGAAATTTTTATAATTTAACCATTTTCCCTTTCATCTGTACCGTCTAAATGGAGTCTTCAGGGCTTCTGTCGTTTATTCCAAATATACTGACTAATACTGACTGATGGTCCGTCAGTCCGCGTCCGAGCCGTTTATTGTCGCAGTTTCATTATCCGTGTTGGGTGTTGTTATGAGGATTACTCGGCCATTTGACCCACTGGTTGTAGGTATGTGGTTGCCGGGTTACTGCGTTCTATAACTACTGCGCTCCTCATGCCTGTACTGGCCTCATCGGCGACTGTCCCTGATGATGGGTTCGAGTGATAATCCGAAACGTCAGACCAATGAAGCTCTCGTTACATGGATTGCCTCTTCCTCCCTTGAATTGTGAAGCAAACTGTTGACGAACATCCGTAGCAGCACAAAACGTATCACTTTAGCCGCTTGATGCTGCAACTCAACACAATTGTGGCCTTTAGGACATAAATCCACTTCACGTCGATGGGAAAATACGGCAGGAGACGGTTGTTATTAGAACTCATCATTCATGGAATAATTTAAAGAACCCCTGAGGAAATCGGCTGCCACTACACTGACGGGATCAGTTAAAAATTCCAAGTCTTTTATCCAGTCAGACAGGAGCAATTAAGACGAAACAGGAACTCGGAGCTGGGTAACCGTGAAAGGTTATGACACACTAAAATTATATATGTATAGGCAAGCTGTTGGACATCCCCACATTGAATGATTTTATGTGATACAAGCAGTGATATCTTTGTTAACAAAAAGACTATTCGGACATTTGCACTGGTCTACTGGGGCTACCTTCTGAATTCAACAAGGAACCATTTATTGCCTCTTGTAATGGACGTGTAATCCGTCCATCCTGAAAGAAATTTCAAAACCAATAAACGACCGTAAAAAACAAGGTGTCGTAAATCGTTTACTTACTGCTGAAATTCGTACGTCTGGTGTCGACAGTTCGGCGTTCTGACTATCTGAACCAACCGAATCTGCATATAATGACGAATATGAAGAATATTGGGCCTGTATGCGAACAGACCGAATGCCTTGCCTTGCTTACTTTCCGAGAAAACTAATGCACGAATGTGGAGCAACTCTTTAGACACAGACTTTTTCAGGCACGGTCAGAAGTTTGATATGAATATTTTAGGTGAAATCCAGCTACTGCGGAATAACCGCGTAATATTTACAAACCGCCAACAGGCAGCCAGTAGCATACAAGTGTGTAATTATTTAATGTAATAACAACACAGGTATTAGCTAAAAGCCCAGACACGCGTGTTTCGCCGATCTTATGCCGCTGCCTGACGCAGCTGCGAGGGGTTTGGTTCGTCAGTGGATCACTCAGCTTTCCCCATGTGTTTTCTGGTATATGAACTTTAGTTTCAACTTGCCTTGTCTTACCGCACGTGGACGCACAATCCAAATACTAGTATACTTCCGGGTTTCTGTGTATCATCATAGCCGTCGGCGACCAATTGTTTTGGTCCACTGACTCCGCCGATGTGACCGGTCAAAAGTATTGCTGCAAAGAAATCCTACTAATTCTAAAGTTTTCTGGACTTTTTGTCGCTAAAATTCAAATGGTTGCCCCCGCAACCCCAAAAGAATTAATTATACCAACTATTACAGATATCTTTCTTGTTTACAGAATTCGAATGGTATCGAATTTCTGCCTGACTGCTAGGCAAATGAGCTCGACTACATCTATAACAGCGGTTCGCGGAGGTCAAACGACGAAGACCTACAAATTTAATGCTTTATATGAATGAACCCATACGAAGTGAACTTGGGATGCATTGCTGGACGGTAATAGATAGTTCAGGTTAGCAAATGTAAGAGATCCGGCTCGATAATCTGGGAACAGAGGACGGCCACAAGAAGAACAACCCAAAGTCTGGAGGGCTATTTCTTACATTAAAGGCGTCTCCGAGGCGGTTTTACGACTGTTACAACCCGCCAGAATAGGTATGACCTATCGACCCCAGGCGACAATTCGTCACCGTTTGATGTAACCCAAGGACACACTGTCACCCACTGAAACTTCAGCAATGTTCTACCGAATACGTTGTAACGATGGAGACTACAGCTGCGTTGAGGAAACCCGACGGAAATTCTAGACTCGCCTACATGAGCACAAACTGGCAACTCGGAGACTAGACCCGAACTCACAGTTTGCGACTCACATCGGCAGAACTGGCCACAGTTTTGACTTCCGATGAGTAACCATCTTAAGCCGGGCACCTTAAAGACAGAGCGTCTTACACTTGAGTCTTGGTACTCATCATCATTAATAGGCATCTAAACCATCAGGTGGCCTGTCAAATCCTACGTCACAGTACAGGCAACTTCCAGGACAAGACGGTCACATGGAGCTTAAAAACACTTAGCAAACACGCCCCGTGAACTAACTCACCCAAAAGGGGAGCACAGGTGCAACCCACCACCATTGAAGTGACGACACACGACGCAGGAGGCCATCTACATTCACAGACAATGGCCAGTAGGTCGGGGCAACGAAGAAGGAAATAGATCGGTCCAAGGCTAACTATTATGGTCGTTTGTTCAAAATTCTGGTCGATTTTCTGCATAAAACGCTTTGTTAAAGGAGAGCCGGCCAAACCATCCAAAACGCCAGCCACTCAGTTCTGCTGATCCGGTGAACCCTTCAAATTTCCCAGAGTAATAGAGTGCTTAATGGTTCCCAAGTCAGAGAAGTAAATTTGTGTGAATATTCTGAGTTCAAACAAACGAAGTAGTGATGATGACGACGAGGGAATAAATTCGATTTTGAAACTACTTGTCAAAGCGCTGTGGTCACCGGGATACCAGACAAGATCGCGTTTGTGGAGAATTTCCTCCGTCATTCTTCTCTCGAAACTGTGAGCACGTGTAATGAAAAATTAAAACCAAAGTATCCGCTTACAAGTACTAGAGAAACATGTTTTGAGTAAAGTGCACGGATTTCGTTGCAAAAAATATGTCCGAATTCTTTTTGACAGCATGACGACGAAACATGGTTAATGATAACAGAAGCGAAGAGACGAGTCCCGGGAAGCAGTCTTGAAGAAGGAGACACGATCGCGTCTCCTTCTTCATGGTTAAAGGTGTCTGATCATATTTCATGCTAGGTGTCATATAAAGAAAGCCGCTACCTCATTGGGCAAAAGAGATGTCGATAGGTTTATTCCGTTTAGACTTGAACCTCAGCTCTCGACCTTCCACTCTAGAAAAAGGCGGGCCAGGGTCATCAGACTTGCCGTTGCCACGAAGAACAATGAGGGACATCTAAGCGGTTGTTTGTATAAAGTGGGATCCCAAACTCAGCAAGAACAAGTAGGCAAACGGATACTTTCCTTGTGATATATGACATTTTATTAGCAGCCATAACAATGAACATCGAAGGCCGACCGGAATAGAGGTGATTAATTATTGAGTGAATGCAAAATGTTACAAAATCCAAAAATGCATATTCATCACAACTTTTCATCTCGCGCCTACTCTTGTGCAGAATATGATCCAGTTGGAGAAGTCAATTATCCACACCGGTACTACGCATGTGGCGAATATTATTCGGTATACATCATATGACAGATTTTCGATAGTGTAAAACAGAACAGCGATAGACCCGAAAATGTGAAATAAAATAGCTAACTCGTAGTCAAGGAAAAGTTTTGTTAAACTTCATTCGCACAGAAAGAAAACAGAGAGAGACTTAAAAAGTACTGTACAGAGAGCATATTGGTCAAAAATAACAATTCTAACTTGGCACAGATGAGTTCTTTTAAGTTTCGCCTTTTATCTCATCCCTAAAACAGCGCTTCTCGATAAAAATGTGAAATATTTCGCGAATTACGTCCAGTTGTTACGACATGAACTTAAAATGAGCACTACTGAATGCCGATCGTTTGTCATAATGAGACTACAGGCCCTTCGAAAAAAGTTGGCTGAGAATAAAATAACGGTAAAGTCAAATGTGGTGCCAATCGTCTAAGCCCACACTGACTTGATCACGCGCGGAGTGGCATTTGGAGAGTTATAATCTTTTCAGTGCTCCTATTTTGAACGGCATAAATTTCAAAAATAGTCTCAAGTAGGCGTTCCACTGAAAATGATTTCGTCAGGAATAAGTATAACAAAGAATAATATTAAAGTAGTTTGTATTTATCATAACTTTAGTAAAACACCAAATGCATTTACGTGACAGGACTTTGTGCAAATGTGACCATGAAATTAACATATACTAGATGCAGGAGACGAAAATAACGGACGGCCTCTCCGAACCCGAGCCCGCCAAATCAGTCAGGGGCTGGAGAACCAAAATTGGGTTTCACATTACTAGCCTTCTCACAGGCTGACTTGAAATTCATGTAATAATAAAGACCGGAGATGTTGTCCGAGGTAACTAGCTAATTTCCAACATCACTCCGCATATTCAAGCAGGAGTAAGAATCGCAAACGACTTGCAGGCCAAGAACAGACAAAATACACAACACATCCTTTCCCCTACGTAGAGTAAACGGAGTTAACCAACACCATCAGTCTCGTATCAGTAATCGCGTCTCATTAATCGTAACTGGAGGCTGACTATGAAAGTTACGGCACCATATGTTGTCAGCAGGTGTTTGAAGACTTGGCCGACATGGGAACTCGGGTCAGCCTCACGGAGTAAGCCCGTTAGCAATGTCGTTGACAACCAATGAGGAAAATTGAAGACTGCCTAACCGAATAATCGTTTGTTTAAACAACACTAACAGTGTGCGGCAAGTCCAGGCAACACTGAGGGATGTTATCAGTGCGCTGAAGAGGAACATCATGGATGCCAACAGCTGATCCTCTCTCCTACATTTGCGGACATTTCGTTCGTTCGCTTAGTAAAAGACCGGATTTGCAAAGGAAACGGTACGTCTGTATATAGAAAACTATTTTTAGATCAAATAGTTAGCCATGTTAGTAGGGCAGGATAAGGATTTAATCAAACATTTCCTGACCGCCCTAATGGGTTCACCGCTGTGCTACAACGTCAACTGAAGGAATATCCGCGGAAAAAACTATATTATTGGCTGCTCATCGTTCTTCATCGTCAGTGTTAGGCTCAACTTATTTTATTGGCACGCGCGGACTCAAATGACCAAAATTATCGCGTTTGGAATTATAGCACG
This sequence comes from Spirometra erinaceieuropaei, assembly GCA_902702965.1. Lineage (NCBI taxonomy): Eukaryota > Metazoa > Platyhelminthes > Cestoda > Diphyllobothriidea > Diphyllobothriidae > Spirometra > Spirometra erinaceieuropaei. Next base: position 388,535 of record CACRXP010000597.1, read on the forward strand.
GAGATGTTTCGAAGAACGGCGACTGATCCCATGGATCAAAGATCAGACATGGAGGGCAATCGAAACACAAGTGACCAACCATAAAGTATAACATTCTGCTTTAAATTATTGTCGAGGTGTATTCGTTCCCCAGAAGTCCGCACCGATGCCTACGTAGGTCTACAACTAACTCCACGTGAAGACACGATAAATAAACACAGAAACTTGTCATTACTTCATTGTATATCGTTTGCTTCTTATATGTTATTACCGTAATCATTATAATTCATCGTTAATTACGTCAACTGAAGCTATCTTAAGTGCGTCTTACCAAAGGTTACCTTATTTGGAAGGAACCGTTAGTGGTCAGCGGAAGTGACCCCTCTTTTTTGGTGCAAAAGTCTGATGTCTTAAAAGTGAGGGCCTCATGTTTGTACATAATTGTCCGATTTTTCTACCTGAACTTCTCAATAAACGATGCATCCCACACATGTTAGTCCACTTTCCTATGTTACGATGCAGTAAGTACTGTGCATGGCATATGTTTGTGCATATCAATTGGCTGTTTTCCTCTGAGTTGTCTTCCTTAGAGGCGTGGGGGTTCGGTATGTTACATCTGACGGTATTACAATTGTCGATATTTTACGTGCAGTGCACCCAGGCTACAAAATAGAAGCCGTAAGGGATAAGAACAAGCAACGAAAGAAGCGGACTCCATGCGCATTTTTAAGATGACAAAGCAAGACGAGGTCAGCGCATTGAACGCCAGATTGCTCCCTCTTGCCTCGCCGTAGATACGTCCGGCCTTCTTGACAAGGCGTGGTCGGAATAAGTTCGTGCTGGCAGGGCGTGTCTGCATATAATTGCTTTGAAACGCTTGACAGGCTGGATGACCCTACTTCTACTGGTCGCATGCCTTCTAAAACGCATCCCGTAACTATTTAATGAGGAAGGGTTCGGGTGGTAACTGCATTGTTACACCTAAATAAGCCACTACAAAAGTACTTTTCGCAAAAGGATACAAATCAAGCTTTGGAAGAGATTGGTCAGAGTTATGCCCGAAAACACACCAATGAACTCAATCGATATAAAAATAACCGCAATGGAGAAGAGAATAGTTACCCTAAATATAATAAGCTAAAATTTTACTTACTCCCTCATTGCTGTGGAGTAGTCAACGTTAACGTGAACATTGCGCTGGACAACGAACTCCTTGAAAGATATCAGCCGAAAAAATTTCGTACCTTAACAAGCAGGAGTTGGATTGTAAGAATGAGATGAAGTGTGATTAGGATAAACCGTAGCGGTATTATATAATTCTTGAAGAATGCCTTCATCGACGCGCTATTATTTACTGCGTTTACCTAACAAAAATAGCTAGTTTAAACAAACCAAAGTTTAGATGTCTACGAATGTATTCAAAATTTTATGCTATAAAGAATATTTTGCTGGTTAGATTGATATTAACCTCTAGAAAAGTGAAACTTAACAGTAAAAATGAGTATTATCTTGGCCGTGCGAATGGGTATTTTACCGCAGGTGTACTCTGGCTTTTGAGGGAGACTTGGGTTTCCGCTTCTGGCTTCCCTACATTTTGCAAACAACGCATGTGCATTAAAGGTTCGAAAAGCAAAAAATTCATTGAAAACCAAATAAATTTTAAAAGCCTGCAGAAATACGAACGAATCAAACTCTTAACACTGACAGCTTAATCACAAGCATGCTACAGAGAGTGTAGTGCGATAACAATCGTTTTCAGGCACCAGTTGGATTGGTCGTTATTATATGCATTGGGTGAGTCGTAGCAGGAAAGTGACGTAAACTTGCTATACCGAAAAAACGAAAGTTAGCGTTGATGATAATAAATTTGTTCACCTGGCCATCAAGAAGGGAGGGGTTGCTCGATATCGGATAATATCAGTCACCAATTTCTTTTATGACTTTCTACCGAACCATAACAGATCAAGGCCCGTAAGCCGGCAACGTTCAGTTCAGTTCAGTTCAGTTTATTGAGGGAAATAGGCGCAAGCCTTTGAGTACCCTATTTACAACGTATAAAATGTGTGGTGTACAGATAGATGTTCTGGGCTGAAATAGTTCGAACACGCCCATAATGGTGGGACAAAATGAGAAGGAGTTACAGGAGGTGAGCTCGACTTCTCATCGCTCTTGGTCATTTCAGAAGATAAATATGTCCAGATTCTTCTTAAAACGTTGTATAGATAGTGACATCACAATATCTGCGGGAAGCTTATTCCATGGTTTGACCACCCGAACCGAGAAGGAGAACTTCCGCATATCCAGCCGTGCCTGCTGAGTGCGCAATTTTAACGGGTGACCTCGGAGGTTGGTCATGGTAGCAAATTCGAAAAAGTCCTCGAAGGCCAGACTGCAATCCAACCCCTTTACAATGCGGAAGGCTTGCAAGAGATCTCCGCGAAGTTGCCTGTAACTCAAAGGAAAGAGGTTCAGATTTACTAGGCGTGTTGCATAAGGAAAGGAGCTTTGACCCCTGACCATCTTCGTTGCTCTCCTCTGGACTCTTTCGAGGCACTTTTGATCCACAACAGCCCACGGCCTCCAAGCTTGTATGCCGTACTCTAAATGCGGCCGGACGAATGTTCCGAATGTCTTAGAGAAAGCTTCTTCGTCAAAGTCCATAAACGCACGCTTGCTGGCGTACAGTACGGACATTGCGGTTTTTGCCACCCTCGAACAGTGGGCGGATGGTTTTAGGGCAGTCGTCGTAAGCACACCGAGGTCCCTTTGGGCTTCGACCTCTTGTAGGGCTGCACCGCCCAGAAAGTAGCCTCTTGTGCTGGCGGATCTGGCTGTGTTGCCTTGGCGAAGTATGCTACGTTTGGCAACGTTGAACCGCAGGAGCCAACTGTTTGACCACTCCTCCAACCGATTCAGGTTCATCTGCAGTCTGTCTTCATCGGCAGGACCCCGAATTACACTCCATATCTTCATGTCATCCGCAAACATTGCTACTTCACAGTCTAAATCTCTTGCGGCATCGTCCACGTAGATAAGGAACAAAATGGGTCCCAGAACTGAACCCTGGGGGACACCACTATCGACCATAGCCGGATCTGATTTTCCCGAACCGACGCACACAACTGGTGTCGACCCACAAGGAAGTTTTCGATCCATTTAAGGAAGTTGCCACCGATCCCTATTTTTTCAGCTTATGTAAGAGCCTTTGGTGTGGCACAGTGTCGAAAGCACTGTGGTGACTTCGGCCAAGGGGCGGCATGGAGGCGATCTCGTCTATGCTGTCTGGTGTTTTCGTAAAGACCAGATCCAGGCAGTTTGCCCTTTGTCCTTCCCGTGTTCTTGTTGGGAACATTAAATTTTTTGTGAGGCACGCATTTAATGTTTTGCTCAACAGGCGGTAATCGAATGCCGATTTTGGACCTGACGCTTGGAGGGTATTCCAGTTTGTTCATGGTGCGTTGAAGTTGCCCATGATCATGATGTTAGGTCGACTGGAAAATTTCTCCAACTGCTCCAATAGTTGAGTGCCGGCGATTCGGTCTGTCCGAGGTGGTCGGTAGACAGTGAGGATATCGAGACACGGGGAACCGGTAGCCTTGATGGTCAACCAGATAGCTTCCGTATTGCACGCAAACTTGGTGGTGTTATCCGACACTGCCAGACTGTCATTCACATACACAACAATACCACCACCCTGACGATGTTCTCTGTCCCTCCGATAAATTTGGTATTCAGGCAAGGCTACTTCGTTATCGCTAATATTCCCGGACAGCCAGGTCTCAGTTACTGCTAAAACATCTGGAGACAGCTCAACAAGGCAAAGTTTTAGTTCGTCTAGTTTCGATATGAGGCTTTGAGCATTCGTGTACAAACACCTCAGTTTAGCACCAGCCGAATTTCCCGTTGCATTTGTTACTGCTGTGGGCATTACTCCGTTATCGCGGACGTCGTGTTCTCTAGGCTCTTCCGTTACCTGATTGGTTTCATTTACATGCCTTGTTTCAGTCAGATCACTGGACGCTACGGGCTCGCTTGTGTTGGCGCCTTGATCAGGTGGTTCAACGAAGGTGTCTGTTTTAGCTGAGTAGCTGTCGTCGTTCGTAGTATTACAGGCTGGTTCCACTGAAACGGCATATATTTCCGAACTACCTTCCCCTTGAAGATAGCCAGATTGTGTTCGCCATCCTTCAGTCTTGATTTTAACTCCAAGACAAGTTCCCGCCGTTTCAACCGCTCCGCTGGTGAATAGTGCGGTTGAAAAAAAACCCGTTTGTGTGTGTTACTGAGATCGGTTTTTTTAGAGAGGATAAACCTGATTTGTTCTTTGTTCTCCAGCATAATTTTGAGAGGGCGAGGTGGTTGTGCTACAGTCCTGTCTTCACTCCTTTTTCCTATCCGGAATGCTTTCAGAACCTTTATTTTCATGTCTGCCGGCAGTAAATGATTTAGCAGAACATGAAAAGAAGCAAGATCCTCTGAGACACCGTCTTCAGGTCTGACTGCATTCGATTCTGACAAACCCTGAATAACCATACACTGCTGGCGAGCGTGGTCCTCCTTACTCTGTCTTTCCGGCGAATGCGCTGCATGTGAGCGAGGACGATTTACGGAGTCATCGCTTAAACGCACACTTTTATTGTCTACCGTCTGTCCCGAGCAACCCATCAGGGCTGGCTGGGACTTCAGAATACTGTCATGGCGTTTCCCTCTCCCCTCTACCCCCGGTTTTATGTCTTCACATTCAGATACGTGCTCTGTAGTGCGCTCGGGGTGGTTGCCAGAACAAGAGGGCAACAGTAGACTGGATGACCCAGGTATATCGTCACCGGGCAGAAGAGAAATCCCATCAATTACAACAAGAGGCTTAGGTGAGATGGCTTCCGCGACAGGTAACTTTTTTGCGACATCGCTTAAGACATCGTGCGTGGGAATCGAGTCTCCCTTTTCCGGCGGCTTCGTTTTCATTGTCCTGCTGTTACCGGCGTCTGCGGTTTTGGCTGTTGCGTTGCAACTCGTGTTTGAAGATTCCCCCGAGGAGATATTTTTTCGCGTTTTTTGCGTTTTGTTCTTCGTTTTTAAGATTCTAACACTGGACACGTTGTGGCCGACTACGGTCTGTTTCACGAGCGTCCTTAAATCAGCAAGCTCCTTTTTCAGTTGTTCTACTTTGATTTGAATATCTGCGCACCCTCAGCAAGGCTCATCTTCGTACCTCACACTTTTTGCGGTATTTACGCTTTTTGCACGCTTTGCTGGTCGTTGGCTGGAGGCGAAGGTAGAGCGAGCACAGGTTCTGGATGCGAAGGACAACTCACCGGACTTATCTTCCAAAGAGGTGCCGTCGCTGACCATAATACTACAGTTAGCTTGCTGAGAATCCATAAACTTCGACGTGATATAATAGGTATAATTCCGCTTTCGATGGTATAACGAGTACGTCGGCTTATATATGATGAATTAAAGTGAGTATTCAAAACTCAATAAGCGAAAAAATACTTAAAATCCGATAAATGTTGGTGAATTTAATCAGAAGCGACTTAGCCCTTTCAAGATCACCTGGGACTTGAAAAACTGCAGCCCTTGAAGGATTTTGAGCGATTGGTTTTCTAGGCTGTATACCGCGAATCGGTTGCGTAGCCAGTTGCGTTGTCAGTTGGACCGTGCTGATAAACAAATTGCACTTAATCCAGGTTCCTGGCGAATTTCGATGCGTGAAAAAATATTCCAAAAATGCACAAAGTTAGTCTGTACGTACGGTTCCAGTATCAATGTCAGAGACTGTAACTGTGGAATGGTAGCCAAGTCGAAATTTGCAGCGCAGAATAATTCCGTCGTGCTCAGTTTTGTAATCTACGGAACAATAAAGGATCGAGGCCTGTATGCCGGCAACGTTCTTGGTAAGACAAATGTCGGTGTTCCGGGGTTAAAATTCTCTTTTTGAAAAAAGTGCTCAACGGATTCTATTTTCTTCCGCTCAGTAGCACGCATGAGGCTAAATAAAAACGAACAGTATTCCAGGCCAGGTCTTACGTACATGTTGTAAAGGCGCATTCTAATGTCCCTAGTTTTGAAGTTTCGGAGGATAAACCCGATCGTTCTACGTGATTTGGAGTCTATCAAGGCACAGTGCTCCGAGAGATTGAGGCTCTTGGAGTATGAAACACTCAGATCCTTAATAATCCCAGGCACATTTATGGCGTGACCTTCAATGCTTAGTTAAGGATGGCGGTCGTCGCCAACCACCATGACTGAGTATTTATGCCAAGAAAAAGAAAGGCGCCATATGCGGCACCACTGGATGAAAGCCTGTAGATCGCTCTTTAGGAGTTCTAGCGCGATGTCACGATCTACTGGCTTATATCGATATGCAACTTTAAGATCATCAGCATACATGAAAGGCCTACCATTCTGAAATACATAAAGTACATGGTTAACAAAAAGGCAAAATAAAAGCGGGCCGAGTACACTACCCTGAATAACTCCACTCCTCATATATGTGGGGTTGAAGATAGTACTGGAAATCTAAACATGTTGTGTACGAGCGTCCAGGTAAGAAGATGTAAAATTCAGAATTTTTTCCCCTATTCTTAAGCAGGACAGTCTCAAAAGAATGAGGGAGTGGTCAGCAGTATAGAAAGCCTTAGTGAAATCGAAATATACAGTGTAAAGTGCAAAACCACTGTCCCTCAATTGGAGAAATAGACAAAGAAAGAGAGCTGACAGGTGCCACAAGCCCGAGCTTTAAGGAATCCATGCTGAGCAAAACTCAGCAGGATATGCTCTGTTAAGTGACACATCATCTTATCTTTCATCAATGTCTCTAAGTTCTTCGAAACTGCGGGAAGGGTGTTTATTGGCTGAAAGTCATCAAATGTTGTAGATTCGCCGTGTTTAGGAATGGGCAAAATGTGCGATTCCTTCCACAAGATAGGATAAGTTTCACTTTCAAGAGCAAGATTAAATACCTTGCATAAGAAGGATGGGAAAAGCATATTTGGATCGGCTTTTAAAATGCTTACTGGAACACCATTAGGGCCTGAACTATGAGATTGACGAAGACGCCGAATCGCAACAGTCACATCCCACAGAGTGAAAGTTATAGTTTCTAGAACTGCCGCAGTCAATGGCTGAATGGTCAGAAGCAGAGTGGTCGAGTCTTCAATGAACGTTTTGGACAGAAAATCATTAAAACTATCAGCGGTTAACTGGGCATCAACTATGGGATTTCCGAGGGCGTCTCGGAGGATGGGATGCTGCGTCTTTCTGAGAGTTCGTATTTTTCTAGGGAAAAGTTTCGAGACATTTAACGAATGGTTTTCGGTAAACCGGACCTCTTCGGCTAGCTGTTTTTCTTCAGACAATCTCTTAGGTCGATCAAAAATATCACAAATCAAGGGCAGAACAGAAACATCGTTCTGAAGATGGAAACGACGATAAAGCCTGCGCAATCTGCAACGAAAGGGTAAGGGTAGGAAAACCTCATCCCCAACATTAATAATTTTCTTACGGGGGACAAAACGTGAAATAAACGGATCCAAAATTTCGTACAGTTTTGCAGTGCAAACATTTACTTCCGAACTAAGGAAGAAATCATTCCAGTCGTAGGAATTAAGGTGTGTTAATAATTCGGTCGAGCGAATTGATCGGAAATTGCGGAAAAAGCTATACTTTGGGGACAACGTTTTGTCAGCCTCGAGTTCCAATGTTGAAACAACTATGTCATGGTCTGAGCCCCCGAGTGGGCCTAGGGATGACACTGACGATGGCATGCGGTCTCTACAGAAAATTAGGTCAAGTATGCTTGAGCCTCGGGTGGGGAAATCGACAACCTGAGTCCACATTCCAACATCCACAGTCTGAAGAAAGTCTTCGAACTTTCTGGGGCTTGAAGGCGGAGACCAGCGGACGTCATGGAGATTAAAATCGCCCGCAACCAATTGATACTTAAAGCTTAAGTCGGTCGCAGCATGAAATGCCTGTGAGAGTAAACGATCAAAATTTTCGTTGGCGTTGGGAGGACGATAAGCACAGCCAACTAGTGAGGAGAACTTTTTTTGGTGCAAATCGTGCAACTTTTAGTGCTGCCTTCACTGCGGGAGCTCAAGCGGCATAAATGTAAGTGTTTGCTTAACGTAGACGCAACTGCCCCCACCACGGCTGTCTACATACTTAATGCGTGTTGTTTATGCAGGTATGTTCAATAAGGCTTTCTAGTTTGTGCGTCTTGTTTGGCAGTCGATTTCTAGTTCTGGTTGAT
>CACRXP010000597.1:397743-411440 GCA_902702965.1 Spirometra erinaceieuropaei
ATGGTGTCACATGACTGTGTCCGGGATCGGCGTCATTGTTCTGTTCTAGTTGAACGTTGTTGTTTTTTTGTGCCCCGCAGTCCTAACTACTTTTGCAGTTACGCGTTTTTTGTCCAGAAAACTAGAGTCCGATGTACTTACTGGAGGTACTTCTGCGGGGCCTGGGAGTTTATCATTTTGTTTACGCTAGTCTGTGTATTTCTTTTTGTTAGTGTCAGAAATAGAATACTGGCTAGAGGTTCAGTTGAGGGACCGGAGTGCTCATTATCGTGTTTGTAACTGGTGCCCTCTCACCGAAATTTGCGTATTTGCATCTGTGTCAAATATTGACCTGCAAATGTGTTTAGTTTCCGCAGACTTCTTTTTAATTCGGGGTTTTGTAGGAAAAGCTCAACATCGGTCTGTGAGTAGAAGGTTACTAAGAACGGTTTATTTTTGCTCATAGAGTGAAGTCTTTTGGTGGTAGCTATGCGGATGTTTAGGTCGCACGAATGCATAGGCTTTCGAATTGATGATTTTAGGTAAAGCGCACGGTGTATATTGCGGTAAACTAAATTGAGTCTGCATTTGGATCTCTCCGCGACTCCTGATGAAACCAAATGTATGATCGACTGTATGTGTGGCATGCTCGTCAGGCTGTACGCAAATGTATTTGAGCCCTCTTAGCAAGTCGAAAATCGTAAAAATGTGTTCATGTTTATCGGTAAAATTCTGTAAACGCACGATGGACGGAAGATCTACTTTGTCGTTAGCGAACTTAACATCAATCATGGTTAATTGAAGAGAGTGTATGGGGATTTATGTGTTATTCTCGATATATAACAAAGATCTGTTGAAAGGTGACGCATAAATATGTCAAATATTTAATTATAAACAAATTTCAACTAATCTAGGATCTGAGGATTTCGAACAGTTGTGCACAACCAGTTCTTCGTCCAACCCTCTGGTTCGATTGATTATGCAACGTTTTATTAGTCTTTATTTGTATTGGACAGGTCCTTTTCGATTTTTAAATGTCATTTTGTGTGATGAAAATATTCGTTTTCTTGTCTCCGTCCCTGGATTTTTCCCTCCTAGCTGCCCTAAGACTAACGCACACTTCCATATTTCTCCTGAGAAAACAATTTTCTCGCCAGGATTTTATGTCATTTTCGATGTAAACAAAAGACTAATAAGACCCCTGGGAGTACTTAGTTTGATACAAATTCTACACCTTTGCCACTGACTGTCTTGTCATGTTTTACTGGGCTGAAACACAAACAGAAAAGACAATAACCGTCCCTGACAGGTTGGACCTTGCTTATTCGTAGGGTCGTTTGTCTGTGCATTCGTAATCCAGCTATCTTTTGCGTAACCTTTCTGTTAAGTTATAATATCCTTGTGTTCGTTGGCGTCCGTGTTTATAAACACTCTCGCGGTTAGCTTCTTTAATGTGCATGCCGCTCCTCCCACCGATGCATACAGCTAATTCGGAATCAGTTGACCCTCATATCGTTTTTTGTCCTACGCAAATCCTGAACTGTATAAAGTAGGTGGGTTGAAAGATATGAGGGTCCGTAAAATCTAGCCAGTTGCCTCCTCTTTCGCAGTGCCTAAGTTAATACACTGCGCCAATATTACCGAATGTATCAAAGCAATTCGTCTTAGAGGAATGAACCCACGGGATAGTAATCAACCATAAAACTAACCCATCCTTAATTAGTATGCTTCAGTTATAGAAAATAGCACAACATAGGTCATTTGTACATTTTTGCGTCGGAGCCTCCACCCCACCTTCCGCACAACATTTTGTGGGCCCCCTGTTTCCACCCATATCTCCGTATCTACCTATTATTTGTGTAAATACATCTAAAATACGGGGAAACTGTGACTTCACGCCTCTGCACATTATCCTGTCGCCTTTATCGTTACCTTTTCTAGCCTAGCGTACCAGTACCCTAATAGCGTGTCGATATCGACAGGATATTGCGTAAACACCGACATGTTGAGATACTTTTATCGCCTAGATATCGAATTTGGCCACGTTTCCGACACACATCTGAGATCGGCAAAATTGAGCGACGTAGACTGAAAAAAAGTTGCTGGACTATGCACAACAGATAAATATTTGATGTAAGGTCCTTGTAAGCTGTTTACAGTTCTTATGTGCTTGATTTTGTGCTTTGTCACATTAACACACATATTTAACACACCTATGAGTATTTGGAGACCATAGAATGCCTCCCGGCTAAAATTGTCACTTCGGAGGAATTCACTGTTTAATAACTCAAGAATATGTAGTCAAACGACTGCAAAGTAAGTGCTTGGGTCCTTAGCAATAGGGTCGCCGCTGATTCAAAGTCGCTACTCGCGCCTCCACTACAGCGATATCAATGAAGACGGATACAAATGCTGTCTTATTTCGACAGTGTTGGCTATTCTTTAATCCAAAAGCAGACTGTAATCTCGCGCGAATTCGGTGCTTTGTGTACGAATTCTTGCCATATATTAGAATAATTTGGGCGAAAATCTAGCACTCAAAATGTCATGCCTAATTTAATCATACTACGGCTCTTCGCGCACTTTGTTGTCGAGTAATAGCTGCCACAGTTAAATTAAATTGTCGGATATTGCCGAATAGTGGCAGAGATACTATCAAAATATCATCACTGCGCGCATAAAAACTTCTGGAACAGCAATACTGTTTCGATATTTTTAGAAAAAAACAATAAGTTGTTTTAGTTGACGCCAAATCGACAATTGTGCGGTCTAGACCGCCTTACATTTGGACAAGCTCGGTTTTAGTTTCTCTACAACCCTCACAACTCAACTAGGAGCAAAGCCTGTCACATCTTCTTTCCTAATTCTTTATTGAACAAACTCATGAAGACTATTAGATCACACAAGAACGCTTTCTATCACCACCAGTGTCCTTTTTTGTGAACGAAAACTGTTTTTTTCTCTCGACCCTTATACTGCTGTCAAAAAAGATTTGTCATATCCCATGCAGTCTAGCCGTCCAGAAAACACTTTCTTTGATAGTGCAACGTACCTCGTTCCGTAAATTAAATTAATTTCGTTTCTGAATGTGATCAGAAACGCTTTATTTCGCGTGCAGAGTAGAAGTGTACAGAGGCAATAAGCACTTTCGGTGTAAAATGATGTAATTGGTTCAGTAGGTGGACAAACAGAGACAAGGGATGTTGTCGAGGACGATTGGTGAGATCTGCAATCTGCCCCATAGGCTCCTTACTTTCGGCTGAATGCTCATGGCTAGCACGCCTGTGCGCGCCAACTAAATGCATCAATTCTATTTGTTTTCTCCACCAAAATCGTCAGTCTAGATTATGGACAGACATTTGCCAAGAGGGCCCAAACAGACACGCACCGAATTTCATAGATTTTAACGCTGCTATTTGAATAGTGGTGAGGTTCATACGCTAGCATCGAGCTTCTTAGAATTAGTAATACCTTTTGATCGACAATGCTGATCGGGTTAGTGATACTAATTAACGATATGAATTACTTTATTTTAGCAATGGACCGACAATTCCGCGAACTTAGAATCGATGGAGATCGCGAAAGCAGTTACGGGAGTGTTTTTTCCGTGTCTGGTCCAGGTAGGTTTATCCTTACCTGTACGTACTGACGCATTTCCTTCACAGTTTTCTGAGATCTGTTTGCCATTTTCCTCCATTCATAGTTGTGACTGCTGAGAGGATGGCAGGTTCAGCCATGTACGAACTGGTCCGTGTCGGACACGACAACTTGGTTGGCGAGATTATTCGATTGGAGGGAGACACTGCAACGATCCAGGTCTACGAAGATACGTGTATCCTTTTTGCCATTTTTTGCATCGATGCAAGCCATAATCTTTTTTCTCATGCGCTTGATGTCACTTAGACTCCGGATGCTTTTGGTCTCTTTATCTGCCATTTTACGATGCCATCTTCTCCAGGTTCGCCGACGTGCCCTCTAAGATAGGGCCACCCCGAGTGATGTGTTAGTTTCCCTAACTCTTCTTCCCAATAGCTGGCGTAACTGTTGGTGATCCTGTACAAAAAACTGGCAAACCGCTCTCCGTCGAGTTGGGTCCGGGTATTCTAGACAGTATTTTTGACGGTAAGCCAGATCTGACTTCCCCTTGTTTTAGTCTTGGCTTTTATGGTTTGCCATGTCCATGGGGGACGGTCAGTCAACGAAGCCGATTATTCGCGGCAGACTTAATTATTCTTAAGTTATTGAGACTTGTGAAATTGGGCTGGCGAGTACGTGAGAGCATTCGGGGTCTTCATCATGAGTAACCCAACTCTGATGATCCCGACCTTCCTTCTTCTTTGTTGACGGGTGTCATCCATCCCATGTCTTTTAGTCGCCGCTGGACAACGGTCTACTTGTTGGTCCGGGGGTCTGTTGTTGCACGAATTATTTCGAGGAACAGATAACAGTTTAGAAGTTCGGGGCGGAACTACAGAGTCATCCCAAAGGAATCTGGTTCGTCTCGTGAATGATCCTCACATGAAGAGTCGAAGTGCTGAGTAGACGTGACTTATTTCGTAAATAAAGACACGTCAAAACGACCTTCTACTAAAGTGATTGTAACTTCTACGTTTTATTTCCTTGCAAATTCCTGCTCATTGTTGCTCTAGTGAGCCAAACCTCATGACAGCCGTCATTGGGGACTGCATCCACACGAAACATAAGAAGTTTCTCCACTACAGTAGACCTGGCGCGCTCGAATCTACAGTAACCCGCTAAGAGTCATGGTTTGAGTGGTTGGTATCTAAGTAGATAACTCATTCCTCATAACTAGAGGACTGAGGGTCAGGCTGTAGCAGCTTTTTCAACGTGACCTTCCAGCACTCATTCACACGAGGCCCGAGTCGTTCAGGACGTGCGTGGCACGGGTAGACGGCTACTCCCGGCTAGTTGAGTGAGAGGAGACAGCGCGCGGGAGATGTTAAGGAAGTTCGCCTCATTCAAAACTAATTTATGCGCTCATTCCTTGGGGCACGCGATGGGAAACGTCGCTCTGTCAAATCTGACTCAACAACGTCATCTATTTCGGTGACCCAACGCACACACACACACCTTTGGCAATTCATCTTTTTCAACAGTGGCCGTTCAGCCCATTAGGGCTATGGTTGGAGTGTTAGGGCACTGCAAATTTTTTTGTGTAGTACAATCCGGTGGAATATGGTTGTTCGGAACATGCTTTGGCAATAAAATTCGTGAGAAATATTCAACAGCTGTCTTCACAATCCTCTCCAACGTGTTTGTGTTCATGGTTGTAATTTGTCCGCCCTGCAACGTTCAGAGACAGTTTGCGCAGGTGTGTAGTCTTCGATAATTTTCCTTAATGCTTTGACGGTTTATGTGGAGATGTTCAACGAGGCCAGTCCGAACCTTCACCATGAATGTTCAAAAAATACGGTGAATTCGGTCACTGAAGGCCTTTTTGTCGTTGCCTAGCTTCCTTTATCTGGTTGACTTCGTAGCTTTTAACTCTTTCGTCGCGACTGATCTCCATGCCTGCTGATATCGAGACTTTTTAGCGTGTCCTTATGCTCTTTTTTCCCTTCTCGTCTACAGCAGCAGCCGGTCTTAAGCCATAGGGTCGTGTTTTTATATATACTCTCCACTCGTTGCGCAGGTATTCAGCGGCCGCTGCAGGACATTCGCGCGTTCACCGACTCCATATACATTCCAAAAGGCGTTAGCGCGCCGTCGTTGGACCGAAAGATTGCCTGGGAGTTTGACCCCATGCCAAACCTGCGTGTTGGCATGCACATCACCGGTGGCGATATCTACGGCACGGTGAATGAGAACAGTCTTGTGCAGCACAAGCTTATGCTGTCTCCGAAGGACCAGGGTACCATCCGATGGATTGCCCCGCCCGGGAACTACACCATCTTGGTGAGCTTCTCACCTCTTTTGTCCCACTCTCTCTGCAAAATCCTTCCTTCTTCCCGCCGCTCCGTGATCTTTGTCCCCCGTTTTGTCAAGTGCTCATCCCGCCTTAGTCTGTGAAATCTCCGTCACTCTACAGTTTAATTTTATGTACAGTAGGTGGGCTAACACATGAAATGTCAACTGAAATTCCGAAATGCGTTTTCGCTTCTAAAGGATTAATTAAGTAGGGTTGTAAAACTAATCATCTTGCAGAATAATTCTACAATAATTCATTGACCTGAGGATGTCGGCTTTCGAACGAACTTCCTTCCCGCTGCATGCAAAAACTACACTTTGTAAAAAGTGACTACTTAAGTAGCATGCGTTTTCCTCACTGATTTTCGATGCCCCTAAAAGTCCAATTAGATTACATAGAAAACATGCACAAAATATTCATTTTTTTTCGCTCATTCGGTAGAAAATTACATCTTTCAATTTGCTACTCGATGGAAGGACATAATTCGGTTTTAATTGTGGGACTTTAATACCGTGAAATGGCCGTTCATAAAACGTCATATCTCTGCATTTATCAATGTGGCTTGTAAAGTTAACAGTAGAGTTCAAATCCACTGCCAAATTGTATGAACGCTATATGGTCTCCTCTTAATACCGTAGGGAAATGTGTGGTTTTCCATGCGTGAAAAATGCATGGCTTGTAGTTTGGAAACCCTGAATGCAAGCGTGACGGCAGAGCGGGTTCAAAATTACTCGGGAATTGGAAAAGTTTTTGAAAACCAAAGAATACCCTTCTTTCGAGTATAAGATCGGAAGAAGACGTAATTTATACCGAATAGGTAAAAGAATGAATATGTTTGTGCATGTTTTCCATTAAATATAATTGGACTTTTGGGGGCATCGACAATCAAAGAAAAGAATTCATGCTACTTAAGTAGTCATTTTTTACAGTAGTCATTTTTCGCAGGAAGTTCTTTTGAAAGCCGGCATCCTGAGGTAACTGAATTTTTATAGAATTATGCTGCAGACTGCTTAGTTTTATAACCCTACTTAATTAATCTTTTCGAAACGAAAGCACATTTCGCAATTTTGGTTGACGTTTCGTGAGTTAGGCCACCTACTGTATGCGTGAGGAAGAACCTTACGACCCTTCCGTTTTACTCTGTAGGACAAAGTCCTGGAGACAGAGTTCGACGGCGAAGTGACGGAGCACTCGATGCTGCAAGTCTGGCCTGTCAGAACTCCACGCCCGGTTGCGGAGAAGCTGCCCGCTAATAATCCTCTCCTCACTGGTCAACGCATCCTCGATGCCCTCTTCCCGTGAGTGCATGCGCATTGCTGTTTATTCTGTAACTCTAACAGGAACGCATAGGAATCCCCCTTTTTGCTGATGCTGTCTGTCACCATCTCTCCCTCCCCCCGTGAATGTTTGAAGTCCCATAAGATTGATATTGACGCTCACCGACGTTTCCTGATTACGAGTCGAAATACGGGCGTTTCTGTCTTGCGACGAGCAGTCAGTACTCACTTCTACCATATAGACAGATTTTCATACGAGACTCCCACGCGGTTTTCAATATTTTCATTAGCGTCCAATCAGGACGCGAGTCCGTCTATCAGTTGTGAGGCGGCTGACTTGTGCTCGCTAAAGAGAGATCCCACGCCCGGACTCCGAACCTTTTCAGGCGTGTCTGGCTGACGATCCCAAATGAGGGCCAAAACTACCGTTTTGGTAATAGTAGCACTTTTCAGGGAGTGAGCTTGCTCGTTTGCCTGGCTATGGGCAGTCCGGCGCTTCCACGGCTGACGCATGGTCGAACGGCCTCCAGCAGAGGCTGGCTGCGAAATAAGCAGGCTGTCGCGTCTGACAAATTAGCATCAGTTGTGATCAACATAAACACTGCTGCCAGTACGTAGAGGGCTGCGGTTTGGCATTTTGACTGTCTCATAAAGTAGCAGTAAGCCAGGCGATGGCACTCTGACACGGTACTTTGCACTTGTTCTTGATACGGCTTCGATCTTGCCTGATCTAGCCGGCCTCGATGATGTCACGAACTGTACCTCTGCACGCGTGACGATCCGCGACAGCAGCTCTGGACAGCCCAGCCCATTCCCTTCGCCAACGACGTAGACCGAATAGCGAAGGTCCACGAACCACCTGCATGTCTTGACGAACTGTGTTGAGCTAGGTTTTGAACTGACCCCCTCTTCGACGCTTCCAATGGGGCAACGGTGCCAGATCGAGGGCAGTAACACAAAGCTCCTGAGGTGGACGACGAAGATCATGCCCGAACCACCTCAGTCGTATTTCTTGGATGGCCTGAGTTATCCTTACAATGTTGTCGCAGCGAGCGCGAACTATCTCATTTGAAACAAAGTCGGTGAAGGATGGTCCTCAAGCAGTGGTGGTCAAATACCTCCAGTTTTCGTTCGTCCTCCACGCGGAAAGCCCAGCAATCACAACCGTAGAGAAGGACAGACCGGTCAGATGCACGGTACACGCGAATCTGACACGGTCACCGTGAACCGTCGTCAAAGAAGTGCTCCTGCCACGGTTCCTGCACCGAGGCGCCGGAGGCAACAGTTCCAAAAAAGCCCTCCGAGAAACTGTGGGGGTCCAGCCTTTGCCAAAGTATCTTATAAAAAATGTTCGAACACTGTAATACGATCCATGCTGTGGCGTCTGCAGAAACGAAGGCGCTCAACAGCCCAGATCCAACTGCGTGAGCAAATAGTGTTTGAAATGGACTACTCAACTGAAACTGAGCTTTTAGTCGTAAGTGCAGAATGCGAGAACAGTCTTCTACCCAACTTCTGACTTTATGTGGTCTTCAACATGGATATCTGTTGCTCGTTTGAGAAGTTCGGATCAGGTTCTCAGGTGCCGGGAGTCAAAAGCATCCCACCTGACCTCGCTAGCATACTCTCTCTCTCTCTCTCTCTCTCTCACACACACACTCGGAGCAGGTGAACCATCCGCTGCCAGCATCCAGGAACTCACCCCATCGACGGAACCAGTCAATGTCAGGCCAGCTTGCGTATGGCTTCGAAGGCGCTCTACTAACACCTCTGTCGTTTTCGCCTACGCGCCGACATCAACAGCCGACCAGCACGTCTAACCCTCCATCCACGCGCGCCAAAAGACTCACTTGCCGTGATCTGCTGATTGTGGCTAGTAATTGGAACAAGTAAACTGCATCAACCGATTCCTCAAACGGTTATTTCATAGGTCGCTTTGAGCTTTGTTCTCGATGCGATAGTAGTGATAGGTTACTGAACACCGCTGGCCGAAAAACTGACCTTTTGTCAGAACACGCGCTTCCGACATCGCTGTAAAAATGTGATGGTCTGGCATTCAAACGATGTTCCTGCAGCCAACCAGCTTTGTAGTTGGATGCATGTTGCCAAAACGGGTCAAACCGACGGTTTATAGGAAGGCAACGAACACCACACAGCTTCTCAGTTTTCACAGCAACCATCCGGTGGGTCACAAACGAAGCTGTGTGAAGACGCTCTTTAAACGGATCCAAACTCATTGCAGCAAACCGGAGGACAGAGCACGTCAGGCCCGCTATCTCCGCGACCAGTTTGTGCAAAATGGCTATCCGAGGACATTCATAAGCCGCTGCCTACGCGGTCGCGACCAGAGAACTCGAACGTCAATGCCACCGACGATATGGCATTCTCTGCCATACATAAAGGGGTCATGAAAATCAAAGACCGGTTAAAGCCTGAAGAGCAATCTGGAGTAGTGTATTGCATTCCGTGTCAAAATTGTCCTTGTAACTGCACAGGACAGACTGGGCGCATGCTCGGATCGCGCATACACGAACATAAGCTGGCTGTGCGACGAGGCGACGCATTATCACAAGTAGCCGCCCACGCCTGCGAAATGGGTCACGAGTTTAACTTCGCAGCCACCAAAATAATCGCCCACGCTGAAAACAAAACAGGCCGAGAATTGATTGAGGCCTGGGCCTCGGATGAGAACTCGGTCAATCGATTCATCGACCTGGCGCCGGCGTACAGAGCCCTGCGTAGTCACCTTCAGTCTTGCGCCGTCGGCCGATGATTGGCCTACATGCCTTATAACTGTCGCTTGTTCTGTTGCTGCTACTACCTCTGACAATGGACTCCTGTACGAGTCTGAAAGCTCAGGACAATAAACAAAGTGTTCCGGTGCTCGACTCTTCTTTTTCTCTTATGGTCAAACCGTGTTCTTGTCCGCACACACACACACACACACATACGACCGTTTGACCGTCGTTGCCGACGATGTCCACCGTGTGTCCCACAGCAAGGTGCAGCAGGCATGGCGACTTGCGCGTGAATTAGTTTACAGTGATGGTAGACTTGCGCAGTATCTACCGCACTCCCTCCTCCTCTTCCACCTGGACTCGGAGTCAAGAAGACCGGAAGCGGGGGAGGGTACTGGTGGATGGCACGGTCGAGCCCGCATCTTGGCGTTCAATTCCACACCCCTGGTCCACACAGCAAATGACCAGGTTTTTGACGAACAACAAGGGGGGGGGGCGCAACTTACGCCGGAAACCGGGTCTGCCACCCCACTCCGAACTGTTGGCATTTGTGCAGTTCGACAACGCCTGCCAGAATCCCCCGTTTTGGTCCAGCACGTCTACCACGTGGTCCGTTTGGGGGACGCGCGCATCTGAATGTTCATCTCTCAGTCGCGCCCAAAATGCCTCGTGAATGCTGCCTTGACTTCGTAAAATTTTTCCAGCCCAGACAAAGCTCAGTACACTAAATCGGGGGGCAGGTCCCATTACAATGGTCCGAAAACGTTAACAAGAGATGACCGGGAGAAGTATTAGTTCAAAGCTATGACTTCTATTGAGCAAGTCTCAAACGTCTGCTAGCCGGGTTGGTGTAGCTGTCCGGCTCCCAATGACTCCGTTCGTGACGTGAACAGCGGTTCACTTGCGGACAGTTCGGGCACTGGTCTTCTCGACCAACGTGTCCTGCAGAGCTGATTTGCATCCTTCTCCATACTTCGTCCCTCCTTTCCACGAGGGAATCAACACAAAGGCGCCCATAGTGGACGGCGTCTCAAATGAAGTGGACGAGTTTCGTGTCGACGCAGTGGCGCCTAGATACAGGAGAGGACTAAACAAGGGCAGAACGATGAGAAAATTCCGAATGACTGGAGATCGGTCATCCCTGTATCCGTCCTCAAGAGAGGAAGTAAGAGAAATGTGAGACTCATCACAACAAGGCCTTCAGTGATCGTCGTTCTCGGGCAGCCTTAAAATGTGCCCGACTCGAATACGAGATCCAACCGAACCGGGTTCTGAACTGAACATGGATGCGCCTATCAGGTATTCACACTGTGAGCGACTGACGACCACCCGTCCGCTTTGTTTATTTCACCGGGACGTTCGATTCCCGCCACCGCGAGTTCCTGTCGCGGACAATGGAGTTAGATGGCGTGTCCGTAAAAAAGCCATCGCCATAACCAAGGCTTACAATGGTTTGCCTTCTGCGCGAGCTCTGATCAACAGAGATGCATCCAAACCATTCGATATTCACTCTGACGTTCGACAAGGTTGTATTATGTTGCTCCTTCTGTGAAACTGTGCCATTGGTCGGATTCTCTGAGAGGCGGTGTTGAATTTGCACTCGAAAGCCGACCGACCGACTGACCTTGACTGCGTCAACATTGTCACCCTGCTGGCGTCGAGCTCTAATGACCTGTAGAATGTGCTGTTGCGGATGAATATGGTGGCTAAATCAGTGCTCTCCAGTTACATCACTGGCCAGAAGGGGACACCTCCAGTATCTAATGGCTGCCGACTTGAAAAGTAGACGGCTTCAAATTCCTCAGGGCGAGGCTGCCGCCGTATAGACAGAGTGAGGACGACATTGTCTCACGAATGGATGCTGCTCATGCGGTTTTCAAAATTCTTGGAATGTCTGTAAATCTGACGTGAAATCTCCATCGCCATAAAGATTCGCGTGTACCGTATATCTGTTGAGCTGTGCGTGAAAGATGGGCGAAAACTGGGGATGTTTGGATGCAGTTGCCTGAGAACCATCCTTAGAATGGAGTAAATCGACTTTACCCTGAATGCGATAGTCCGCACTCGTTGCAGGAAGGCCATCCAAGAAAGATGACTAAGATGCTATAGTCGAATTGGTCAGATGTGGTTATATAACACCACCTGAAGTAAACAAACCCCAGACACCTGGAACACGGGATCGGTGGTAATACGGGTTTTTACAGGTGGGGCCGGGGAACGCACAGGCGACGAGGTCAAGCAGTTGTATGCAAAACAAAAGCTAGTGGGAATTGGCGGTTGTACTTTGAGTGGCTGAGAAATAGTTACCCTAACCTCTAACCCTAACTCCCAAACTTGACCGTTAACCATAACCCCTAGTTCTAACACCTAATCCGAACCCCAACCCAAACAGTATTGCATCGATCAGGTGGGGCTACATAACTACATCTTACTACCGCATTCATCGTTGACGCTGTCGCCTAGCTTCCGACCTGATTTTCAAAACATGCAGGTAACCCTGAACACATCGGAAGTCCCTTCTGGCCGCTGGAAAGGGGGTGAGGGAAGTTACTCAGACCCGATTCCGCCGTTCGTCATGCCGAGGGATATGCAGGCGGTGACATTATCGAGACCGGCTAGTTCGGGGATGATCACAGCGGTATCAGGTAATAGTATGCGCAACGACGACGGCTAATAAGCCAGAAATGGCCATTTCAATCTCCCTTATCTTAGTCGGCAACGCCATTCTGCCTATATCATGCGCCGCTGTGCGGCAGCTGGGTGGGCTCGAGAGAGAGCCCGTAAGGCACAACGGAACAAATGAGTTCCGTAAGAACGATCAGTGAGCGTCCCCTACCATTGTATATTCCCGATCAAAAGCCGACAGGGCAACGGGCTCGTGGCTCAGTGGTTAGAGGCGTAGACTTCTAACAAACAGGTCGAGAGTTCGAGCCTCGGGTGTTCCACACTTCGGGGTTAGGTATGACTGGCTGACGACTGCTAATAAGCTGGAAATGATCATTCCAGTCTCCCTTGTCTTAGTCGGTAATGCCATTCTGCCTATATCATGCGCCGCTGTGCGGCAGCTGTTTAAGTCAGTCGGACGTCGGTTTTGTACTACGCGTTGTAGAGCGCGATTGAGGAATTTCAACACGCGTACATTGCGTTAGACCGATCATATGGCCATTAGACCAGCGTAGAAGGGAAGTCTTTCGTCCGGAAGCGTCCATCAAGCGAGTAACCCAATCTCTGAGGTGTTGGTGGGTAGAGAAAACTGGGGCAGACAGACAGCAAAAGAAAGGATGCGAAAATGTTTTTTAAATAGTAAGTGACCATAGAAGGACGCCAATAACTATGTTGTGAAACAGCTGTCGAGACCGACTGCCTGATGTACAGTAGATGTACTATCTCATGAAATGTTAACTGGAATCCTGAAATGCATTTTCAATCCGAAAAGATTACTCAAGTAGGGCTGTCATGTCAATTACCGTGTCGTGTAACACCAACGTTAGGGTGTCGGCTTCCGAATGAGCCACTTGTCGACCGTCTGCATAAACTGCATTCCGTAAAAAAACGACTGCTTAAGTAGCACGAATTTCTCTCATTGATTTTCTATGCCCTTGTAAATATATTTTATAGAAAACATGCATAATAATATTCTTTCTGTTACTCATTTAGTAGCGAATTACTTCTTATTAAGAGTTTATCAACTTCCCATCCTGTCGGACCTGCTCAGCTCGATCCGTCATAATTTAACCCGATCCTAGGTCCTCTGTTCTGAGCGTCCATCCACCT
>CACRXP010000598.1:0-30548 GCA_902702965.1 Spirometra erinaceieuropaei
CGACGAACAGACTGCATATTAGAACCTCATTTCCCACACCTTCGAGGATTTCATACGCCATTGCCAGACCTTCTTATGCCGGGGAAAGTTTTGAGTTCCTACAGCTAAGAGTCTGTACTACCCGCAGAGCATACGCACAAAGCCGCCGTTACTAGACGACGGGCGGCGTAGGACGAAAAGCCCGCTGACCTTGGACATTAATTTTAAGCAGTTCGAGAGGGTCCAGATTACGTAGTCAGTAGCAAATGAAGGTGAGTATAAGTTGAGCACAACGGTTTTTCCTACCACATTTTCCAAAATTATCTGCATCGGAATTGTACATATAGGTCCAACATTTAGTTTCACACGGTTCTGAAGTGTGCGGACGGCTAATTAACGTGTTCGAAGGGCGTGGGTAAATTTCCTGCAGCAAAAACGGAGTGAAGTTTCCAAATTATTTGTTCAGAATGCGCTAAATAAACAGTATCATAAAACCACTAACAGTCAATCAAAGCCAAACATTCGGTGTTGTATGTTTCGAGACATGCGATAGCATTTTAATAATCGCACGATGTTCGTGCGTCATCACCAAGGAGGTATCATGTTGCCGAACGAGATGCGTTGTCTCGTCCGGTTCCCTGGTTTGTTTGAAGGTCGACTCGACCGTGGCCACGAGATTGACCGGATCGGAATCTGCGGTGTTGAAGGAAGCTTCCTGACTCAGCACTTTCAACTGTGTAGGAGTCAGCTGTTTGGAGGACATATTGTGGCAAGGATTTTGTCTTCTTCCGGAGATTAATAGCTTATAGTTCGCAGCTAAGCAACCAGCACAGCATCTCTTTTTGCCCGCAGATCTCTAGCTCTATTATCGATTGCTTGTTGTAACAGCGTGGCGCCGTCTTCGCCCATGACGTCAGCGCACTTTGTGACTTCTTGGTGTAAAACCCCGTTGTATTTGCACAGTCGAAGATGGCAGTCTGGCAGGAGTGCCCGAATCATTCGTCTGCTATGTTGAGTCACCCGCCGTTTTGCCAGACTTGTATTCAACGGTGTTCTGTAAGACAGACTCTTGGGAAGCACATGGTAATCAAGGCATCTGTGGAGGAATTAGATTTGCGCGTACGTCGAACGTACGCCAAGGGAGAATGTTTATCACCCTCGTGCTGACTCAAGCGCTTCTCGCCCAAAAATATTGCTGATAGAAGCGAAGATGCGCGTCCCCGGACAATGCGCTTTCCTTGACAATGCCTGTAAACTGGCGTTTAATAAATTAAATTAAATTAAAATAAAATAAATGAGAAGAAGAGACGACCTCGGGAACCATAGTTATATTCTCCTGACGTTTCAAATGCAAATAAGCTTTCATCGTCGTCAAATAAGTGAAAGTTATATTTTTGGATTCAATTTCTTAATCCCTTGCACAGTTTTCCAGTGTAGACCTGACAAAATTTTCTATTTTTTTGTCATAAGTCTTCTTCGCTTCCTGTCGTGTTTCTGCGATTTGTCATAAAGTAGAAATCTATTGTCGCAGTTTTTCACCCAACATAGCCTCAATCCTATCAAGTCTTACCTGCATATGCGAAAAATTTTCCTCGTAAAAATATAGATTAACATTATATTTTAAACGATAAACCGTCTCCACTGACGGCTTTCATCGTCAGTTTATTGAGAATTATACTGTTATCTAATTTATCCTACATAGCCTCATTATCCAATTCAGATTTATTCATAGTTCTGTTTTGCCACCTACGAAATTGTCAGTTGCCCGTTTTTTTTTTCAAGTTTGCATTCTGGTATTGAGTAAAACTTGCTTAGTATAAATTGTGCTGTCTGGTCCACCAATATTGGCAGCTTTCATAAATAGTTTCATCATACATAACCTCATCCATATATCCTCGAAGTTTCGGCAGTTATCATCCATATAAATATTTGAACTTAAGTCTTGTATTGCGTTTTCGGCATGAAACCTCAAGCAACCCTTCGTCGAAATCTGAAGGAAACTAAACTTCATCCGAAACCCAGTGTTCATATGAAAAAAATTGATCTAGGGGCGCTTGATGATTTTAACAACTTTATGTCTCGTTGCAGATCAATTTTTTCTGTTCTTGGTGCCTTTCTTGACGGAAATTTGCCGACGCTTACGTCTCAGCAGTGTGAGAAGCTCATGCCTCTCATTAACCTGGTTGCGACTGAGACTGAAGACAGGCAGAAACGAAGTTTCAACTTTATATTAAAAAACGTTCCTAAGAGTAGACAGCCAATAGATGTCGCCTTTCATTTCCTTTTTTCATGCGGCTTCAACTTTAGGGTCGCGGAAGCTAAAAGGCTTTCATCTAGGAGCAAGAATCCGCCAATTCTTGTCAAACTCTTTTCATCGATAGAAGTGGATTTTATTTTCTCCCATTTGGAGCGCTCGACTCAATATCTCAGGGCAAATAAACTTTTTATAAGTCGAGACCAAACTCCACTACAACGAAAAGTTTCTCCCCCATTACCAAACGTAAAGCCACCCCCGAATTCTACCCAAATGTCTTTTTCCTCTAAAGCAGTTTCTCCATCTGGTGTTGACCAAATCCCCCCACTATCTACAGCGGCCCCAGTTCCATCTAGCTCTTCGACTGATCACATTATCACAGAGACGGTTAAAACTAGCCTCTTTAAAACTCCCCCACGGAGCAAGGATTGTTCAAATGCGGCTCCCAAATTTATAAGGGAGCTTGATCTTAGCAGTAAAGATGAGGTAGTCCTTGAAGCACAGCTGGCTCCCAGCACGCAGAATAGTGATTTAGTTAATAAACTTACATCGAATCCACCCCGTTCCCACGCCTGGCCACTCAGGTCTGACCTTGCAGTTAGGTCTAATAAGCTAGATGAGAGTTCAGGGAAGTCTTTACCTGTTCCTATCCTGAATTCTCAAATTAACGCCACAGTTGTGAAGCCCTCTTACACATCAGACTGCAAAATGCAAGTATATTGCATTGCTGATAAATTTTCCGATCCCGTTGCTAGCCTGACACCCCAAATAATAAAGCCCTTTCCTGATGTTAACTGTTTCCCGAAACCATTACGTCCGCCACCTAACATAAACTACCCTTCGTATTATGCTAACAATTCCCAAAATCCTATTTTCTTGTCTCCTATTTTTCCAACCCAACAAAATAGTTTTCCTCTTCCTGGGTCCTCCTCAAATGTTTTTCCACCTAATGCTGCATCTCTAGCTAGTAATTACCCCGTAAATTTTAGACCGCAGCAACTTTGTCCTCCACCAATTGCTTCGTTCCAACAGCTTAATTTTCCACCTCCGGCTCTTCCTCTTTTGTAAGTAGCTATGAGCGGAACCTACATTTTAGGAATACGCTCAGTATTGTCTCTTTCAACGCAAGATCTGTCGTGCAAAAGATGGCACACCTAAGAAGTGTAGCTGTTGAGTTTGGTACAGACGTATTGTGTATTACAGAATTCTGGGCCCACTCTCTAATTTCAGACTCGGCACTTAACATAGATAGCCTCAGTTTATACCGCCAGGACCGTGCCGACAGACGCGGCGGTGGATGCCTTCTTTGCGGTGAGATGACGTAAGATGACGACTAGATGACGACGATTTAGACTGCTGAAATTTGGTGTATGTCTTCCACAGTCTCCATTTCTTTCCGAGGTCTCTCTTTATTTCCGCTGTCACCAACTCTGGTCGGGAGACGCATGATCTCCTTTTAAATGGACAACAGTTTTCCACCAAGTATTTAATCACGCTCTTACGACGGCGTTTTGGTCAGATACATTTTACACTGGAACACTTCCTATCGATTGGAAGCTGGCACATATTACTTCGGTACACAAAGGAGGTAACCGAGCAGCGACGACAAATTACAGGCCCATAAGCTTGACATGCATTCTCTGCCAAGTTATGGAAAGGATCATTAAGAGTGAACTGATGCAACTCCTGGAAGTTCACGGCCTGCTATCGAAATGCCAACATGGGTTCCGGAGAGGAAGATCCTGCACGACAAACTTGCTTCAATCTCTCAAGAGCTGGACCCGAGCTCTCGACGACAGGCTCGCGGTCCACATAGCCTTCATCGACTTCCAGAAGGCGTTCGACACTGTGCCTCACCAGAGGCTCTTGCATAAACTTTAAACTTTAGACTGCGAAGTAGCAATGTTTGCCGATGACATGAAGAAATGGAGTGGAATTCGGGGTCCTGCCGACAAAGGTAGACTGCAGATGAACTTGAATCGGTTGGAGGAGTGCGCAAACCGTTGGTTCCTGCGGTTTAACACTGACAAACGTAGCATGCTTCGCCTACGCAACACGGCCAGATCTGCCATCACAAGAGACTACTTTCTGGGCGGTGCAGCCCTACAAGGGGTCGAAGCCCAAAAAGACCTCTGTATGCCGACGACGAGTTCCCTAAAGCCATCCGCTCATTGTTCGAGAGTTGCAAAAAAGGCGATGTCCGCACTGTACGCCATCAAGCGTGTGTTTATGGACTTTGACGAAAATGCTTTCTCGAAGGCATTGGAAACATTTGTCCGGTTGCATTTAGAGTACGGCATACAAGCCTGGAGGCCGTGGGCGGTTGAGGATCAAAACTGCCTCGAAAGAGTCCAGAGAAGAGCCATGAAGATGGCTAGGGGTCAAAGCTCCTTTCCTTATTCAACCCGTCTAGTAAATATGAACCTCTTTACTTTGAGTTACAGGCAACTTCGCAGGGATCTCTTGCAAGCCTTCCGCATTGTTAAGGGGTCGGATTGCAGTCTAGATTTCGAGGACCTTATTTAGTTTGTTACCACGACCAACCTCCGTGGTCACCCTTAAAAACTGCGCACTCAGCATGCAAGGCTGGATGTGCGGAAGTTGTCTTTCTCTGTCCGAGTGGTCAAACCATGGAATGCCCTTCCTGCAGACGTTGTGATGTCACCATCTATACAACGTTTTAAAAAGAATCTTGACATATATATGTTTCAAAAGGACCAAGAGCGATGAGAAGTAGAGCTCACCCCTTTAACTAATTCTGTTTTTGTCCTACTATTATGGGCGTGTTTGAACTATTTCAGCCCAGAACATTTGTCTGTATACCGCACATTTTTCAGGTTGCAAATAGGGTACTCAAAGGCTTACGCCTATTTCCCTCAATAAACTGAACTGAACATGCGCAGGGCTCTATCCTATCTCAGTCAGCAGTTCTTTCGTTTTGGACAAATCCCCTTTCCATACATTCGCTCCTTTACTTTTTGAATTGCGGGTACTGAAAAATGACTCTACTTCCAAACAAGAACGCAATGATCACTTCGGCCCAGGGCTGTGTTAGAAGTCAGTCCAAGAATAAATTTTTCATCCCTGGTAATGATGAGATGCAAACAGCTCGAATCCTGTCCACTTCTGAACTGAGTGTCCATTGTGACATGTTGAGTAAGGAATTCATCAGTAACCCACCGGAGTAGCTTCTGTTCAAATGAGTCGTAGAATTCTTGGTACAGTGAGTCACGCGTATAAGCCAAAACAGATTTCGGTGTATATACGGTATTATTGATAAAATAAGGTTATAATAAAAAACATGCAAACCTCAACAAAGGATACCCTAGACGAAGAACACCTTTGTTACTGTTCGAGCAGATCGAATTTCCAGCTCAAGGTCAGGATACAACAACTAGTTAATTAAAAGGATGTTGTAAATTGTAATGTTCCCACGAACTAACGAGTTATATATCACGAGCCCCTAGCCTTAAATGCAGCAAGTAAATCGGAGCAGTGAATAATATAGAGGTTTTTAAACGTTAAGAAAACTGACAACAGAATACCACTGCAGAGCACGCTAGCAAGGCGGGTTGCGTAGGTGTGTCGTTTTGCGTCACATTCAAACAAGCAATGCGGTCAAAAAAAGGGAACAAATTGTCAAAGGTAAATTAGTCAGGTACCTCACCACAAGGACGCCGATCACGTTCGAAAGGGGGTTACGAAAAGGGGGAAGGTGAATGTCAACAGAGACCAAGTGTGGAAGCACATGCGAGGAGGGCGTGGAAAATTCCAAGCGTTTACCAGCTGGATACAACATGACTTTTCCTATCGCCTGCAGTGCATCGATTCCAAATCGATGTCCGGAGAATTAAAATTCCCAAGTATTATTACACGTTTGCTACGGCGGATCTGAATTGTCTATATGATGATTTTATCGTCTGTGTCCTTCCGCTGACCGGAGGGTCTGTATACCAGAGCAACACGGAGGTCCGGTTGGTTTGGTACTTTTCATTTTCAGCCAGGGATTTCACAGCCATTGTTCCCTTTTGGTGAGGAACCATCCGTGACGTAGCTAATGCCATCCCTTATGAACATCGCGATTCCCCCACCCCTACGTCCACTTCGATCCATGCGGATAAGCTGAAATCCGTCTAGCGTGACTTCTACGTTTGCTATCTGCTCATTCAACCATGTCTCTGTGAGAGATCTAAGGCAGGTTGCAACTGGACTACGGCCAGCTTAATCTCATCTAATTTGTTAAAAAGACTCTGTAGATTCGTGCGCATCATTATCATGTTTTTTGGCTCTCTCGGTCTCTGGAAATTGTTTATTGGTTCTTGCGTCTGACATTTATTGCTGTTACTCAGAAGAGGAAGAATCAATCGCTGGAACAAGGGCTTTATTCGTCTGACGTTTCGGATTCTCACTTGAACCCATCATCAGGGACAGTGGCAGAAAAGGGTTATTGCTGTACATTTCGCACGAAATATTCTGTCCACTGTCTGTCGTCAAATTTAAAAGTGTTCGATGGAACTGATGACTGGCGTGCAACCGTCAATTTCACCGGATGATTCCATAGAAACCTGCGTTCCGGTTTGATGATTTCGTTGCTTACAATCTTCAGATTCGTCTCTCCTTAGTTGTGACGATTTTTCAGCTCTGCTACCAGTGGTCTCCTTTTCATTCGATCGAGGGTAGAGTAGCCTGGCTGAAAAAACTCTTCACGCCTGTTGCTTCTTGGTCTGGACCTTCGAGATAAAATTAGATCTGCCTGCTGCTTGCTTCCCAATACGACTTTTAGTGGCTTCGGTCGCATCTCCTCCGCGTTGCCTCTAACCACAGGCCCCAAACGAAACATCTATTGTATTTCGCATGATGCTTAGTTCTCGTTGTAGGCTGACAAACTTCTTTACGACCCCGCCACGGCGTGTGTTCTCACCTGCCGGATAACGTGCCGGAAATGACGTGCGATGACGGCCAGCGCCCGAACGCCGAACCCCGACGAGAGGTAAACCCGTTGCAAGGAGATCATCACCACCTATAAATAGTATGAGGCGTGGTACAACACTCACCTCCGACGATGAAAGCTTGCTTGCTTTTGAAATGTCAGGTCAATACAACAATGGTTCTCGAGATCGTCTCTTCTTCTCATTTATGTCGGGGACGCGCTTCTTCGTTTCAATTAGCTGCGCCAGGTGCGTCTGAGCGCATGTTTGTGTTTCCGGTACCAGCTGGTGGTCAGGATTATGATTGGCTGAATGAAGGCAAACAAGCCCGAAACAGTGCTGTATTAATCTACCCCCAGACTCTGTCTCATTTGGTGCTCCAGCGCATGGCTCATCAGGCGCTTTTGTCAATGAGAGGTCCAGGCACCTGGCTAGTTACCCTTCACGAAATCTGATTGGATATGAGACGTGTTTTGTGAGATGTAATCTTTGCACCGCTTGTAGGCGGCGGCGGCGATCGAAGTTGAATTCCGAGCCCCCGGGCAGAAGTCAGATTCCAGTCGATATTCAGAACGTTAAAGTCACCCATAATCATAACATCGGGTCAGAGCGAAATCGTTTCTAACTCCCCTGTCCGGTTACTGTTTGACTGCGGATCCTTCCTCGGTGGTAGGAATGTTTTGATTGAAAACACCTTGCGAGGATGAGATCAACATACTCTTTGCCTTTTAATTGCCAATGCACACCTGAGAGCCGAGGATCAAACATGCCTTGAGAGAGTACCTCGTGCAACAAAGCTGGTGACGATTTGAAAAACCAATCCTACATAGAGAGACTGAATTCCCTTAATTTAGGCCCTCTGTGTTACATGCAGCAGAGCGGTGATCTTGTCCTCGTCTAAGAGATAATACACGATCTTGGGGCTGGACTTAGTTTTCAGGACATGTTTCAGTGGCATCTTTCACTCAATCTTCCTGACAACAATGTCCAGGCTGAATCTTCGTTCTGAATTTTTCACGCAAAGGGTAGTGGAGATGTGGAACGATCACCCTCAGTCAGTCGTGGAGGCGACGTCCCTGCAAATCTTCAAGAAACGCTTAGATGATTATTTGTGTCCCCTGTTTTCCCTCGACAGTCTGAATCTGAACTGAATGCCTCGTGACCCCGCAATTGTTTTTTCTCTTAGACAATGCTACTCCAAATCATCAAGTACTGCTTTAATAGCGAATATCTTCATTGTTCGTGTACAGTTGTATCTAACAGGCTGACATGTAATCAATGGGGTTTTCAAAGGCCTTGCCTATTATCCTTACCAAATAAACTGAGATGTCATTCCCCGGTTCGCATTCAAGTCGGGTTTTGGTTTAATTTTACCAAGAAACATATGCTCACTGGTTACTTCTGATTAACCCAATCATGGCCCTCACCATCCATCCTCAAACACCACTGCTTCCAATTAGTCACAACGGGCAAATCTCATCGGGGTTTGCTTGACGACATTACTTGAAAATAACCCAAGTCTACTTTTAATTAGTAAATGTAGTACATAGAGGTACTGCTTGTATAGGCTTTCTGTCTAGATTCACCGAAGACGGTGATTTCATTGGTTATTTGGGACAAGTAACAGCAAGCCTGAAGAGACGCGGCTAGAATGTGCGTATATCCCGCCCCTAAATGAAAACGTGACCTGCTATACCGAAGAAGACTGGCAGTCCGTGACAGCCGAAAGGATGTGGGCTTGACCCTTTCCTCCACCCTCTCGCCCCTGCCTGACTGCACTGTCACGCTCGGCAAAGCTCAGTCGATCGCGGGCATGCAATTAATTGACAAATTAAGTGCATTGGCACACGCTCTGTCGGGCTCGGCGGCGCCATCCGCTCGATTCTGGCCTGACCTAGAAAGCGCACCTGGCAGAGCAGACGGCTTCGTTCCGGATGAATCAACACCCGGGTGATTCTGGCGTCTCGCCCCTTCTACTTTCAAGCAAGATTGACTCTAAGCTGTCGCGCCTAGCCGCACCATTTTCATCAGAGTACAACCAAAAAACACAATCGATTATGGACTGGGGTTTTCGCAGCGTGGAACAACAATGCGCCAATTATTTATGCTTAGCAGTTCACAAGAATATTCTTGTTTCAACTAGATGAAAATTATACTTCCGACGATAAGTCGACTGTCGTAGACGACAATGTCCGCCGTTGTCCCACGAGTGAATTTGTTTACTGTGAGGCAGACGCGTACTGCATCTATCCACGACACACTCCTCCCACACCGATTTTTTCCATGGGCTTTTACCGTCGAGGTCGGTACATACACAACCACTCGTATAAAACCCTTGGTAAAACATCAGTTGAACCATTATCCCTTGGTCCTAACTTTTGCATGTCTTGTCGAAAAGTTAATCAGTTAGTCTGAGATGAATTAAGTGCTCACCGGATCGAGGGAATTGTATTGCTGACGTTTCGGGGACTTTGGCCAGCTCTTCATTATCAAAGCGTTTACTGCAATAATCCACCAGAATTTTGAATAGACAGCCGGATTAGTTAGCCTTGAGCTGGTCGATTTTTTTCCTCTTTCACTGCCTTGGCTTACTGGCCGTCGTTTGTGAGTGTTGGTGGCCTCCTCTGTTGTGTGCCGTCACCTCAAGTGGGGTTAGTTGAGCTTGTACCCCCCTTTTGGATGAATTATTCGACGGGTTGTGTTCGTTTGGTATTCTTAGGCTACGTGTGACTGTTTTGTCTTGGTCATGGCGTATGTAGTGACGTAGGTCCTTATAGGCCGCAGGAAGGTCTAGATGCCTGTTGACGGAGTTAGCACTTTAGTATCAATCCTCAGGTGTGAGATGCTCTGTCCTTGAGGTGCCCCGGCCTAAGACAGCTGCTCCTTGAAAGTTAAAAGTATGGGCGGTTTCTCCGATGTGAGTCGCAAGCTGTGAGTTTGGGTCTAGTCTCCGAGTTGCCAATCTGTGCTCATGTAAGCGGGTCTGCAATTTCCGTCCGGCTGTCTATTCAAAATTCTGGTCGATTTTTGCACTAAATGCTTTGATAATGGTGAGCCGATCAAGCTCTCCGAAACGTCAGTAATACAATTCCCTCAATCCGGTGAACACTTCGTTTTTCTCAGATTATCGACCCCGATCTCTTTCGTTTGCTAACTTAATCAGTTAGAATCAGAAATTTAGTTTGAGAACCTCTGCATCCAAACCTAAGATTTAGCTTATTTTTCGGCAGACCGTGTCCAACGCTTTAAATCAACACTGGTAAATTGCAGTTCAGTTATCGGTATTTGAACTAGGAGCCAAAAAGTCGGGGATCGCTGACAAAAGCGCATCTGGCGAAGTTGTAGCGGACTTTGAGGGAGCAAAAATATCTTGCTAATTAGGCCGGATAAAGGAGGAACAGGTATCGTTATAACGAACAAATCGGACTACGTAACGAAGATGCGGTCCATATGCTCAGACCAAAAGAAATTCAGGAAGGTAGAAAAAGAAAAAGATTGCACAGATGAAACAGATGCAAAACTGACCGACCGTCTAAGAAGCCCCTATGCAAGGGGTTTCGTAAGTGACTGTGACCTCAGACACCTCCGACCAGCCGGTACGCACACATCCCTCGACTGTATGGTTTACCTAAGATTCATGAGAACAGCATGCCAGTTCGCCCGATTTTAGACGTACGAAACTCTCGGTACCATGGGACAGCGAAGTGGTTAGCAGAGAAACTCAAGTCCGTACACCATCAGCAAGCACCACACAGCTATTGAAATAACTTCAAATTCATCGCCGACCCGGTCACCGAGAAATTCGATTGCATATGTGAATTTCTATCAGATTGGCAAAGTTGAGTGTTCCGGGTTGATTATTTGAAGAAGATGCGCCCTCCGGAATAGGTTTATTTAAATGCTGACGTTTCATAGGGCACGGTCGGCTCTCCATTGTCCAAGCGTAAAATGCTCTTAATCTATCAGAAATTTCACGTGACATGTTGTCTTGTTCGGCTTCATGTTGGTCGATTTTTCTCTCTTTTCGGTGCCTCGACATCTCGGGATATGGTTGACGGACGTTTTGCCTGCGTGCTTTGTGAGTCACCACTCCGTCGGGGGGAGCTGATTGAACCTTTGTCGGGCGGTCGGTCTGGCGGTTCTTCGCCCTGAAGTGTAAACTCAGCGCCAGGCTATCTCCGTACGGCCTTCTTAAGTCTGGGTCCTGAGCTCTGCGATTGTGATGACGTAGGACTTTGTAAGCTGCAGGAAGGTCCAGATGCCTGTTGATAGAGTGGGCATCGGAGAAGCACGCCTCGGGATTTAGCCGTTCTGCTTTTTTGTTGCCCCGGCCTAAGATGGTAGCTCTCTGGAGATCAAAAATATGCCCAGTTTTTTCAATGTGTGTCGCTAGTTGAGAGTTAGGGTCTAACCTCCGAGTGGCCTATTTGTGCTCTTGTAAACGAGTCTCCAATTTCCGCCCGGTTTCTCCCACGTAATTGCAGTTGCTCTCATTGTAATTTATTTTGTAGTTGATTGTTGAGGTTTCAGCGGGTGGCAATGGGTCCTTAGGTTGCATCAGACAGCGTCAAATTGTTGCCTGGGGGTCGATGGGCTATGCCTACTCTGGTGGGTTGTAACAGTAGCGAGACCGCTTCAGAGACCCCTTTGACGTAGGGAATGGCCGTCCAGACTTCGGGTTGCTGCTCATTTGACCGTAGTCTGTGCGCCCGACGTCTGCTTCTTTCGATGAAACTTCTGGGATAACCATCGGTTGCAAATAGGTTCTCAAGGTACAATCGTTCGGCTCTTTTATCTTTTGGCGTGCTGCAGTGTGTTTCGACTCTTTGGAATAGAGTGTGGACATAACTACGTTTGTGAGACAGAGGATGGTTCTGTCTCGTGTCGGTGGATTTTCCTAATACCGTAGTTTGCAGTTGTACGGGTCTTAAGAAGGCCGTACGGAGATGGCCCGACGGCGAGTTTACTCGGTGAGGAAGAACAAGAACCGCCAAACCGACCGCGCAATAAAGGTTCAATCAGCTCCCCCCGACGGAGTGGTAAGTCACAAATCACGCAGGCAAAAGGCCCGTCATCCATCTCCAGAGAGGCAGAGACAGCGAAAGGAGAGAAAAATCGATCAGCACGAGGCCGACTAACGTGACACGCCATTTGGGATTTCTGGTCGATTAAGTGCATTTTACGCTTTGACAATGGAGAGCCGACCAAGCTCTTCGAAACGTCAGCATTTAAATAAACCTGTTCCGGAGAGCCCTTATTCTTTTTCAAAGAATTCCCACCAAACAATCGACAGGAAGAGATCGAACTAGGAGTTTAAGCAGCGCCATTCTCGCACATGTTGTTGATTCCAGACATCGTGTGGACCCAATCGAAGCTTTTCGTGTGGTTTAAAAGGTATCTCGAGCTGCGCTAAGCTACTCGGCTGGCGTCCGTCCTAACAGCAGAAGCGGCATTAGTCAGATTACGAAACGCAGTCTCTTACGCGCAAAAGAACCTCGCTCAAGTCCCGCACTTACCGTGGCCAAAGGTCGACTAACTCTCCGTACCCTTCTGCCCTCATCCCGCTTCTCTCATTGGCTCCTATCACTCCCTTCCCCCACATATTCACACACCCCGCCTGTGTTTTGAGACGAAGTTGAATCGATTTCTCTATTTACCGACATGTTCTTATTGACCCAATTCCCACATAAATGTACTGACCTGACGAGAATTTATCGGACGCAAACGTGGGATCGCCAATTAGTCTTCTGAAGACTGAGTGTTCCGTCCGTGAGCTCGGCTCATGATCAGGCGCCTTATTGGCCGGGGGGAGGCACTGATCTCACACAGGTGGGAGTGTTATAAAGTCCACATTAGGAGGGATCACCGTACCCCGAGCTTCAATCCCAGACAGGGTTGACTTACTCCATCAACTGGCAACCCTCCCGTCCACAATTGCTAGAGTGCACTTTTAGCCATAAACGTTATATCTTTGTTTAGAGTGAGGAATTAAGCACTGTAATGGAGCAGGATAGCTCTCAGCCGCACTCTATCATCTGGTGGCCTGTCACAAGCAAACTGATTGGGTATTAGATTTAGCGCAGTTCCCGATGCGGCCGAAGCTTTCTCTCACAGTAACATACGGGGGCACGAGTCTCACAGACGCTTACGCTCTGAACTTCCTCCGAAAGAGGGACTGAGTTACTGCATCTCCTAGCAGTCGTCAAGTACCGACGTTTAGCATGTCGCGGCTGCTTTAAACGCATCAAATTTATTATAGTGAAAGATGTACTGAATTGTCGTGAGAAGGAGCATCACAATATCGGCCTCACCTTGCCCGAACCTGCCGAGATCTGACGCAGGAATCCACCAGAAGTGAAGTCGTCGTCTACTGCGTGTCATGAGCACGGACTCAGGGCAACCCGGTTAATGTGTGCCTTAAGGTCGTACGCTCTTCGGTGAGGTTTAGTTCTGCAGCCCCACTTGATTGCTTACTAAAGCAATCTTTGTTAGCATACCTAACTTAGTCACTCGCTGGATATCAGAATGCATCTCCAAATGGCTTCAAATCCGACAGCTCTGCTAGGTAAACAGATGTTTTGAAAATGCTGAATATTCAGGCGTTTGTGTACTGCCAACCTACAAAACGCCTCAATAATACATCCAAGCAAATCGAATCTAGCAAAAAGTGGGCAAGGTTTGGTTCTGTAGCCCCCGCTCGTTTGACAACGTATGATTAACTTCCTAAAACAATTTTAGTTAGCATACCTAACTTAGCCACACGTTCGCTTCCCTGCGCGTGCTTCGAGTTCTGCTTGCGCTCTCTTTCCCCTCCACATCCAGCGAACGGGTAGGTTAGGAATGTTAACTAAAATTGTTTTACTAAACTAACCATACGGTATCAATCAAGTGGGGCTGCAGAGCCACACCTCGCCAAATCTTTGTCCCACCTGCCGTTGCACTTGCATTCAGTCTTCTATCCACAAGTTGTATACTTTTCAAGCACGGAAAATCATACATTTCTATGCGCTGTTATGAATAGGACAAATAGGGTTAATAAAATTTTGCTATGGATGTGGACTACGTTGTCTGCTTTATAAACGACATGAATAAATGTGATGGTGCGGTGCCGTGCGGTTGGGCATTTTACGGGCTTAAAAAACCACATAATTAGAAAACCAAGAGGTACTCTCTCTTCAAGTAAAAAATGTGAAGACGTAATTTACTGCAAAAAAGCATATTTTTGTGCGGGTTTTCTATAAAACATGTTTGAACTTGCAAGGGCCCCCGAAATAAATGGGAAAAGTCCACGCTACTTAAGTAGGGTAAGAATAGTTGCTACGAATACCTTAAAAAAAAGATACCAAGAATCGGGCATATCACAAAATAACATCTGGAGAAACTCAAAGAATTATGTCGAAACAAGGAAATATTCGTCACCAAACAGGTGGCGTGTTCACACTCTCACCGCGACACAGCCACTCACAACTGGAAGACCAGGGAAAGAACCGCGTCGTAATTCGCAGTGCATGACCACTGTAGTGGAACCGACGGAGTTCAAGACCATTATCAAGTCTACCTGGCCACTCGCTGGGCTGGAATAATAAAGAGGGAGCAAGCAGGGCTCGAAGCATGCGCGGTGAAACGCGTGTGAACTGATACCTGATGTAAACCAGGATGGTGTATAAGCATGCCTCACCCGTGGCACAGTAAATCGCTGAATTAAAATGGTAAGGAAGCTGAAAACACGTGATATTTGTGAAGACAGCATACTCTTGTCTACTAAAATTGTTTTCGGAAGCTGAGCATATGATATCAATGATGTGGGGCTGCAGAACCAAAACTTGCCGAAAATTGCTGTTTTGTTTTCAATGACGGAGATGTTGGCCTAGCAGATAAAGCTACTTTAAATTGTTGTACTGATGTCAGTATGCGCATTCTCGGAAACCTGCGGTAGAAAACCGCCACTAAACCACAACATCACATCTTCCCTCACCGACATTAAACAACATAATCACCCACCACAAGCATCCGACTGCCAGCTTCCACGCAAGTGGGAAGTGTGCATCTCGACTCAGTCTCCATCCGGCTCCTCTGCTGCATGCTTGATCCGAGTCCGAGACTATCACGGTGCGTCAAGCACCGTGTCTTGGAAGGCTGCTGACCGACACCCCCACTCAGTCCACGCAGTCGGCCCAGCTGTGTGAGTGTTTGTGAGGAGTGGTGAACTGGTGGGCCGAGAGCCAGGCTGGAACGGCTCCTTGCCACCGTTACCTACTGCACTCTCACGCATGTGAGATGTACGCCGGTCAACCCCCGGTTAGCCTACTAAGGCAATATTTGTTAGCATACCTCACATAGCCACTCGCTGGATTAGGAAGGGAAAGAGAGCTAAAGAGCAGAGCTCGAAGCACGCGCAGGGAAGCGAGTGAAGGTGATGTGTATACACTCTCCTCTCGACACAGTCACTCCCTGAACTAAGAGAATAAGGAGGGCGTCATCCCAACTGGAAGGCCACGGAGGGAACTGCGGGGTAATTTGCAGTGCATGGCCACTGTAGTGGAACCGACGGAGATCCACACCGTCCTAACAATTCCATTAGCAAGTCTACTCGACCGCCTGCTGGATTAAGATAAAAAAGTGAGCGCAAGTAGGGCTCGAAGCACGCGCAGGGGAGCGCGTGTGAACTGATACCTGAAGTAGCCGAGGCTGGCGTATATGCACTCCTCCCCCCGTGGCACAGTCATTCGTTGGAGTAAAAGGGTAAGGAAGATGCAATTACATGATATTTGTAAAGCCAGCGTGGTAAGGATCGGGTGAAGGTCCCCACACATCTGTTGCATGCAAAGAATACCTTCTATACTTATTAAAGCGGGTTTTATCCTAACACGATAATTTCGGTTTGGTGTTTCAGCGTACAAGGTTGGGTCTTCTGTTGTAGACAGTCTGGTGCATTATCTACAATGACCTCAGCTCAGAGAGTTGAGAAGCGATCGTTGTAGACCCTTAATGTTTATTTTTTAATTGTCCTGTTTAATTTCGATTGTCATGTGTCGATGCATTAGACTTTTCCGCCCGAAAAACAAATTTACTTATATTGCTATTCCTATATGCATATATAGGCCCTACCCGTAAAACCCCTATTACCGCCTTTCCTGTAAGATAGGCAACTTTGGCTGGTCGTGTATGCTTGGGGGCCCGCAGCCCATCGTTGCCGTCAGCGTATTCGCTTTTACGAAAATGTTTTAGAAAGCTAACCATATGGTATCACTCAGGCGGGACAGCAGGACCAAACCTCACCTGATCTTCGTACTGGTTTTACCCAACAGCGCCAGATACCAGTGAAAGTACTAAGGCTACTCCCTTTCACACACAGAAGCACCTATTTTCACCTCCTCTCGTCAATTTATCCTTCGCACATTTTGATTCAGTTGTAAAGGCCTGTCGTGGTCCTTGTTACTCGGTGGTGAAAGCCCTAGCACAATGTAAACGGACCAGGGACTGTCTGTGCGTATGTGTGTGTGTGTGTTGTGTGTGCAAACGCAAGGCCATTGGATGACGCCCTGACCAGCATGTCAGACCTCGAAATTCACTGCCGCTGAGGGAACAAACGGCAAAGACCCTAGCTCTGCATATCTCATTACATATAAATCACCTACAACTACCGGGTCTGCATGCTCCACTGTTCTTTGAGGGGAGAGAGCATGTTCCTAGGCGGTCGCTGCTGCACCCTCCGCAAATGGCCCTCCTTTTGGGGCTATGGATTTGTCATGCAACAGAAAGCAAACGTCTTCTTCATTTCCCTCATTGAAAAGGACTCGCCTGCAGCCTTCGGTCGCCTTTTTCGCGGGGACATTATCCTTGCCGTGAATGGAAGGTCAACCGGTAGGTGTTTTGACTTTCACACATATGCCTGAATACTATCTCTCTCTTTCTCTCTCTCTCTCTCTCTCTCTCTCTCTCTCAGAAAACCACACTTACAACGAACTCGCTGCCTGGATAGACGCAGACAAGGATAAGGTCGAGTTGCTGGTCTGTCAGCCTGTGGAGAGGGACTACTTTGAGAGATTCAAAATCCCCCTGGGGCCAACTTCGCCATACCTAAAGTTCTTCACCGCTCCGGCTTCTAAAGCAGGCGAGTTCTTCTCAAAGTACTAAAGAAAACTATATTATATATATTGGTCGTACAAGTCGGCACCTTTCCCATAAAATACGAGAGCACCAACCCGCATGGTTTGCAAAGGGTGAAACTAAGAGAATAGACAACGTCATCCTTGCGCATGCAGTGGATTCAGGGCATCGTGTGGACCCCGCTGAGGCATTTCGTGTGATTAATAAGGTCCCCTCGAGCTACCCAAAGTTACCGGGCCAGCTTCTGTTATTAACAGCAGAAGTGGCCGCCATCAGGTTACGAAAACCGACCCTATGCACCCACAAGAACCTCATTCAGACTCCTCGCTTAACGTGGTCAAAGGTTGACTAACCAAATACAACTTTCTGCGCCCTTCCGCTCATGCCTAGCCTGTATTTTAAAAAAAACTAGTTTTTATCGATTTTTTTTCTCTCACCGTACCCCGTCCCATATAACTGTACTGGCCTGACGAGAAGTTATCGAAAGCAACGTTCGCTCGCCACCATTTCTTCTGAATATAGCTATGGGGATTTTCATAACTCTAAACTATATAAACTGCAAAAAGTGATTAAAGAAGCCGTGAAGAACATCAAGAACATTTCACTAGACGCAAGAAAAATCGAAACCCTATATTTGACATGCAAAAGAATATTAGACCCTCAAGTCAAATCTGCATCGTATAAATTTCGAAGCCCTTCGGATCGTCTGAATGTGCACAGTTTACGATGACTGAACAGATTTCTTTTAAGATATGCCGAACTAGTTTGTCGGTTTATTGTGTTCTGATTTGTGTTCATCCGTAATAGGAAACTTAAAGTCTGTTTCTCCTTATTTTCAGATGCCAATAATGTAAGTCTGTTTATTTAGTTTTGTTTTTTTCAAGTTTTCTTTTTTAAGACTGGTTGCAAATTAACTTATTTGTTACTTTAGGCATTTTTAAAATCGTGTATTCGGTGTCTTCGTCCGTACTTATGTATTAATTAGCTTTCAAAAGGGGACAGTGGATTTAAATGAACAGAAAATATGCTTGAAATTAATCTTAAAAGTCGGTTCTAGAGCGAATAACTTAATGACACCTTATTTTACCTAACACACTTATAGGGTTTTCGACTAAAATGTCGAAAAATGATTACTCAAACTGAGCGGAATAGCTCAGCAAACCAGCATTTGCAAAAACTGCCTCTCGGTCAGACTTATCTCAATCTCAAGGTTCTTGAGATCGTAGGAAATAGAAATCGTCTGAAGCCTTCTTTTTCGGAAACCTGTGGCGTTGTCCTGTCTCATGCTCTTATATGCTAGAAGTCCGGTGCATGAGGAGTGGACATTGGGTCGTGTGGGACACGCGTAGCCGAGTTGTTTAGCCTCGTCAGCCGCTACGGCCCCGCTCACCTCCATGAGAGAGTGAGGCAGTTGCTGCGCAAGTTCGCCACTCCACACGCACAAGACACCCATGCTGCTCCCATCCCATGCGCCATTGGTGGGGGTGGTTGTTTACGACGGTTAAACAGGCTGTTCCCAAGTTTCAAGCATTGGCAGTCTTAAATCGACCCTACGAAATGTATACGCATAATTCCTATCAATCAGGTTGCAGTATTCAGTAACCCCGACAGGACAACAGTCTCGTGGTCCAACAGTAGAAAGTTGGAGTTAACGCTCAGTGACCATTGAATCTGGACCTAAACCACAGAGCAATCAAGACCTGGGGTGGGGGTATGGTTGACTGATAACGGCCATAAAACTGGAAACGGTCATTTCATTCTCCCTTGTACTTGTCGGTGCCCATTTCGGCATCCTTACTGATCGCTATACGACTGCCCGCGAGGGATTTAGATTGGGCCCCAAGGCATAACAGGACGAGCATGTCCTCTAACCCGATCGGTGAAGTCCTTGCGATGATGGATAATACCCCCGATCACAACTGACAAAACAACGGGTTCGTGGCCCAGTGCTAAGGGGTTGGACTACATAGTTCGGGTTCGAATCCAAGGATACTTGGACCTGTGGTTGGGTATGGCTGACTGAGGTCAACTATTAAGACAAAGACGGCCGCCCTAGTCTCGCTCGTCCTTGTTGATATTTCCCTGGGTCAGTGAGCGTCCGAAAAGGTAGATCACGGGCAGACCGTTTTTATAAATAGAATTCTTCCTTTGAGATCTGAGGTCTCCGCAAGCCGGATGCACGATCATAGTATACGCTTTAACCTATCAAAACGGAACAAATTAGATCGTAAAA
Organism: Spirometra erinaceieuropaei; assembly: GCA_902702965.1. Lineage (NCBI taxonomy): Eukaryota > Metazoa > Platyhelminthes > Cestoda > Diphyllobothriidea > Diphyllobothriidae > Spirometra > Spirometra erinaceieuropaei. The sequence continues at coordinate 19,505 of CACRXP010000598.1, forward strand.
ATAACCTTTTCCCATGGCGGCACGGCACAGCCTGCGCTATAAATAGTAACCTCATCGGTGGGCTGTTAATTTATTCTAGTTTCTAACTGTCATGCTTCTGTTTTTAAAAAAACGGCGAAGACTTTATAAAGAAACGATGCTCAGGGCAATTCAGCTACTGGTTAAGCTAGTGATTCAAGGGGAAATCTGTTGTTAAAAGTACATTCAGATAGGTGCCCTTAGAATCCCTTTACTCACGAGGCAGTCTAACCTCTTGCCCAAAAATGTCCTTCCACAAAAATATCACTTCCTGCACTCACTTAAACGTTAATTATGCTCTCTTAATTTCTTCTCTAAGAAACGATACTGTTTGCTTTAAGACATTTCCTTTAATTCCTGAATCATTTTGAACCTGATCTATCGTTGTACTAGCGTTCAGGGTTTTCCATCTACAAAGTGTAAACGTTCTATTTAAAAAAATAATGCATTCCCTTACGTTATTAAGAAGACAGCATACAAGGCACATAAAAACCTAAATGGATATGAAAAACGTCGAATAATTTATGAGCAGCATCAACAAATAGACTAATTATGCGTAAGTTTAATAGACATTTCTACATATTAGAAAGTTTCATAACTAAAAACGTTTCTTAATTTGAGAATTTAATGCAGTTCCCCAGTGTCTCTATGAGCAGGTTGTTCGTTTAATAAAAGCAAATTTCAGTAGTCGAAAAGCACCATTTGATGCTGGAACTGTCGCCCTATTTTGCTGTTTTTTATCTAGCCCAAATACTGGAACCACCCCAAGATTCTGGACACGGAACTGGATCTGGTTCGAACAGACATGGCGACGGTATCTTACCTCTCCTCGAAGTATTGCCACGGCATGCAGGACAGATGCGAGGTGGTCAAAAGAGTTACAAAGTTGACGTGAAGATAATAAAATTGAACCAAAAATAAGCGATTTTTGCCTATATATGTAAAACAGGCGTTGATTGGTCCACCTGAGTGATGGGGGCTGTCCACTTTGGTTTAACCAGATTTGTTACTAGTCATAGACACAGTAATTAGATTGCTGGCGAAGCAGAGTACGAAGATAACTGATAGAAGAGGACTGTTCAAAGCCAGACACCAGGAATAAACTGCAAACAGATCATAAGCTGAAAATGAGTCATTGTTCGTACCTTATTCTAATTGAATACTTGGGCTGAGGACAACAGGACCAGGGTCGGCAACTTCAAAATGAAAAAATTCAATAAACTCTCTAAGTGTTTATGTTAGTTTTCAATGTGATAAACAGACAGGTGCGAGGCTATTACCTGTTGGCTCTCCGAAGACGACAATCCAAAACTTGTGGTAGCATTTAAAGAGCATCAAAGCCCTTCTATCGCCCATGGGATATCCGAGGACGGTGTTAAGGGCAGCCGTGCAAGACTTTCCACCAACCAGATGTCGATCATCCGCATGTTTCACAAGCTGACTTGAAGCCACCTGCGTAGCCTGTATCTGCGACTGGAGGCATTTATCTGTTGGTGAAGTCGAAAAGAGAACCCCCTTTTGTTATGCTGTAGTACTGGAACATCAGACAGGAACTCTAATGAATGGGAGTTTTATATCGAAAAAACATATCCTTTAATTTTGATCAGGCGTACTGGGTTGAAGATTTGAGGAGCTTTTACTCGAGAAGCACCTTCTGATAAATTTTACCGCCTTTACCCAGAAACCTCTCATTAATTCCCCGACTTGTCGATGGATTCTAACGGTACGTTGATCATGCATTCATGTTGCACGGTAATTTTGTAAGATCACCTGTGGAATAAACATCAACTGCTGGTGGGAAATCTCAAGGCCGAAGCAACATGAAGTTAGGGAATACACTAAATACCATCCACGAGAAGCTGACTTTTCGTATAGAAACCAAAATTGGTGGTCTGTCGCACTGTAAGTGAGCATTTTCGGTGTGAAATTCGTAGATTTGATAAAGCAACGCTGGATGTGGGTTGTCAAAATGATCGGTAGAGAAGCATGGCAGGGGAGGTTGGGCCTCATTCTATTGAACAAACAGAAGATATTTCTCAAGTCTCAAGAGGCACACACGCAAATGACCGAGGAACGCATGACCTTGACGTTTGCGGGTGCCCACGTGCGAGTAGCCGTAACGCGCCGCCCAGAAGGTCGTCATCGCTCGAGGGTGCAACACTGTCGCCGACCGAATAGGGACGAGGCGGAGGTCATTAATTGCATTTTGAACACCCTTCGACTTAGAGGGGAGGGGAGGGGGGCGGTTCGGTTTGCTACATGTCGTATCGGTTCTGCTGATGGAAAGGCTCTCGACGATAAGTTTCCACCCGTAATTTCTGGAGCCCTCAGGTAGGTTATCGGGGGGTTTGAGAGGCCTATCGAGCGGCCTGCGTTGTGAATAGGCAGCCGTTCTTTGGTATTTTAAAGTGACGAAGTGGACGGAGATAACTCCTACACAAGACGCGGAGCATTCGAATCAGTGGAGTTCATAAATCAGGTTCCCCTGTCGGGGGTGCGTTGAGTTCGTCTGATTTCCTAACTATGGCCATACAGACGTCTGGCAGGCGGAACACGGAACTAACCGACAGGACAGCCACTGTGTCCACTGTCGCCCTCCACTCACTTGGGTCAGACAAGCCACTGACACGAAAGAGGCGGAAAAGAGAGATCGACATCTATCCAGATAAACTCTAACTTCTGCTTCCTTCCCCGTAGCCTAATAAACGCACTTTATGATTAAAATTATGCTCCATTAGCCATGGCTGAAGATACTGTCAGTAGACGAGATACTTCGATCTTAATTGGGGTCAAGAATGGGACTGCAATAATTTGTTACTTACTTGCAGTGACCCCACTCTGGGCGTTTGTTGCAACACTGCGCCACTCGCGCGTACCAGTAGCAGTCCGGTTCTTAACCAATCACAGCCATGCAAACCGGCCAATCAACTTTAGGGCAGACTCAAACGGACCCTCACTCAGCACGCTCTGACGCCTGTTCTTGCGGCGCCTCGTCTGACTGCCAACATGCCCCAACCCACTTTCACCTCATTCTGTAAATTATATGCTCCTCTTCCTACCGGTGTCCGGATTCTCCTGTTTTTTTTCGGGAACCGGGCCTGAAAATAGCAGTGAATAGGGTCTGCCTATGACCTAAGATGCCTCGACACCCTCACTTGTGTGAAATTGAAGACTTCCCTATCAAAACCTGGGTTTAGTAGGCGTAGACCGGGCGTTAAGTTTTGTTAGTCACTGCGCACACACCCAACCACAGTCAGCTTGACTTGATCTTGCTACGACTGGTGTGAGAATGGAGCGCGAGATAGATGCGGTGCAGGTCTGTCTGACTGCGAATGAATTCATTCACAAGTCACCACTGCTCCCTTCCCGTGGAACATCAGTTGACCACACCGCTGGAGACGGTCAAATTATCGATACACCACCTGCGTCGCACTCCGTCAGGATAATCGAGGAGTCTTCACTGTTGTTAGATTGAAAACTTCTCGCCGTCATTACATCTTCCGTAGAGCGCGAGAGGTCCGCTCGTCAGAATACGGACCTTTTCACCACAACCTGGGTGCTTATTGGATCGATAGAGCTTGAGCTTTAATGTCACCCACTGTTTGCTCGGTGATAGGGGACGTTAGTTGCCAGAACGTTTGGGGGAACGATCGGAGGCAGTCCGTGCCTCCTTGTTCTCCGCTGCCTTGTCATGCTGCTCTCCTGTCTGCCGCACACTCCCTATCGATCCGCTGCTGGGACGCGCGAGGCCTGTCCCTAGCCTCGCGGTGCTCGAGGCCAATCAACGCTGCTCCTTCTCTGATTGGCTGGCGGACACTGGGGCAGAACGAAAGACGCAACATGCGCTGGGATCTAGGCACCTCAACGGAGGACAAAGACACAACTTGCCTGGAGGGACCGTTCGCGGCGACTGCCTGTAGAGCCTTGTTTACACACTTCATCAGCAGGAAAAGTTGTCCAACCCCATCCGTTTTCCCTGACTTCTCATTTGGAAACCTCTGTCTTGTCGACTATATCATCCCGACAAATCTACAAAGGGGTTTTCAGCACAGCTAATTTCTGATTTCTTTGGAACATTGATATTATACTTAATTGCGTTGTGGTTTGTTACAGAGATCAGAGTTTCGGCAAGTCATAGAAGCCTGAAAAGACAAGGGTTTCAAATTCTTTTATGAAGGTACTCCCTACGAGGGTCAGCAGTGTTCAGTTTATGAGGAAATCTCTATACACGAGGACGGTAATTCCCTGCGCGATATGTTGCGTTGTTTCCTTGAGTGTCTCATCTCTATTAAGTCTGTAATGACGGACAGTTTGCTCATTAGCCACTGGCAAATGGGTTTTGTCTCCCACAACGACCACACGGGAGTTACGTCGAACTGACACGGGAACTAGATCGGGGCCCGGCATGCCCTATTCACCTGCGCACCCATAATGAATGCCATACGTGGTGGGTGTAGTTGCACGCCAAGGCGCAAACCCACGCCGCGCCAGTCACCTGCGTCCAATCCCGTCTCCGGTCTTCTTGATGTTTTCTAGATACCGGGCCCAAGAGGGTAAGGGTGGAGGGGTTTGCGGTGGATGCAGCGCAAGTCTGCTACCACTATAAACTACAGTAGATGTGCTAGCTCATGAAATGTCAACCAAAATTTCGAAATGCGTTCTCGTTTCAAAAAGATAAATTAAGTAGTGTTGCATAAAAATATTCATTCTTTTACGTATTCGGTAGAAAATCGCGTCTTCTTCCAATTTTATGCTTAAAAGAAGAGTATAATCCGGTTTTAAAAAAACTTTTCTAATTCCCGAATAATTTTGAACCCGACCTGCTGTTACACTTGCATTCAGGGTTTCAAAACTACAAGCCGTATATTTTCCGGGTACGGAAAACCATACATTTCTCAACGGTGTTAAGAGGAAACCATATGAGGTTCATAAAATGAAGCAGTGGATTTGAGCAATATTGTTAACTTTACGAGCCACATTCGTAAATGCAGATACATGACGTTTCATGAACGGCCATTTAACGGTATTAAAAAATCTCACAATTAGAAACTTTTTAAAAACGGATTATACTCTTCTTTTGAGTATGAAATTGAAAGCAGGTGTGATTTTCTACCGAATAAGTAAAAGAATGAATATTTTTATGCATGTTTTCCATGAAATATAATTATATTTTCAAGGGCATAGAAAATCAATGAGAAAATTGCATGCTACTTAAGTTGTCATTTTTTGCAGAGTACAGATCTTGCATGTAGCCGAAAATAAGTTCTTTCGAAAGCCGACACCCTGAGGTAACTGGATCATTATAGATTTTTGCTGCATCATGATCAGGTTTACAACACTACTTAATTTATCTTTTCGAAACGAGAACGCATTTCGAAATTTTGGTTGACATTTCATGAGTTAGTACATCTACTGTAATTCTCACATAAGTCACCGTCACTGCGCCCATCCTGCTAGGTGGCAACGGTGAACATCGTCGGTAACAACGGTCGCATTGTCGGTACATTAATCGATTTCCGAAAACGAGAAAGTCCCGGGCTCACCGACCAATGAGCGCTTATTTGAGAACGACATTCCCCTGCTTTGGAGATATATATTGTACCCGGTCATCAAAGCATAGATCAACCTTTAACGAAAATTGAACGGGGATGAGATTCAAGGAGGGAAGATAACTTTTAAATTGTTCTGTGGGTGTGATGACTCAGATTGTGGTTGCTGTTGCATCCGTAACTTACCTGCTGCTATTGGCCGTGTTGAAGTCCATAATTCTAACTCCGTATCAGCCATGTGACTCATAAGGACAGATAAGACGAAAGTTAGGTTACATGTATACACTTTCACGATGGGTTAGATTGTCAAATCAGACTAGTCCAGCATCTAGTTAAGATGCACAGTGTGACTCTTCATTACGATTCCTACGGTGTCATGCACCTATCGCAGTATTGATGGAGACTGTAACTACGTTGGAGAAACCGGGCGGAAATTGGAGACCCGCCTGCGGGGAGCACAAATCGGCAACTAAGAGACGATACCCAAATTCCCAACTTATAACACACTTGGGAGAAACTAGCCATACTTTCGATATTCGGGAAGCTTAGGTCGCGACAATACAAAGGCGAAACGGCTAGCACTTTAGGCGTGGGACTCAGATGCCAACTCTACCGATAGGCATGTGGACGTTCCTGCAGCTTACAAAGCCCTGCATCATTACCTTCATAAAGCTCAGGACCAGACGACCACACAGAACTTAAGATTGCCCCGCAGATGCAGTCCGAAAACAGCTCACTCGGCAAGGGACGAAAACAGCCCCCAGACCGGCCAACCTCCCCGGATGTTCAATCACCTCCCACCGGCGAGGTGGTGACTCACAGCACAAGCAGCTAAAATGCCCGCCAAACATCCCCCGAGAGGCCGAGACAGTGACAGAGGCGAAAAATCGATCAGCATGAGGCGGGCCAGCGCGTCATGCCACTTCTGTTAATTGGACCACCATTACCCCGAATGCATTTGAACACGGCAAAGGCGACGAATCATGCAGAAATTTCGTGACCTCTCCGTCATCTACACACGGTCAGTGCATATTGATAAGACAAACTGTTAAATTAGAGGGCGACCAAGAGGGATGAAACGTGTTAGGTAAATCATACATGCACTGTTGGTCTGATATGCAGCTGCGCATGGCGAGGGGGGAAGGGGAGGGAAGTTACCTAAGCAGGCGAGTTTAGGTTACAGTAAAAACCTGTCTGAGGCGTCGATTAAGTCCATCTTATGCCTTGACAACGGCTGAGCCGAGCAAGCTCTCCGAAACGTTCGTATTCCAATAAACCTGTTCCAGCGAGCCTATCTTATTTCCCGGACTATTAACCCGGAGCTCTTAACTTTTATTAGTCTATTCATTGGTCGCTCCAACCCGAATCTGAACTGTTTATCGGCAAGGGTCAAATCTTCTCACCGTCTCAGAACGACTTGTCCCAGTTATCGCCGCCGAATCCCTCTCCAAGTGTCATCCCACGTCACCTGTTCTCGCTCACAGGCTCACCCATATTCCACCTGGACCTCGTATTGGGTTTCATTTAAGTTTTCACCCTGAGGGCACCGTGCAGAGACCATGAGAATCCGAGTGTGAAAGTGCACCGTTACCGACGCACAGTGAAGTGTCCTAGGTGAGAAAAGGCACAAGCTGAAGAAACTGTCAATCATGGGCTGTCTCTAACAAAACAAGTTCTTTTCCCAGCTAACTATAAAGTTACGAGTTGGAACAAACAACTATCTTCAGGCCGAGGCTCATTTTTCGCACAGACTAACATTTATTCCTCCGAAAGCTCTATTTCGCAAAGCACATAGTTTTCAGTGCTAGCAAAAACGTTTCGAGCCTTCCCACTGTTAAAAAAATTTTGACCGGGTGAGTTTTTCAAAGTTACACTTCCCGCGGTGCCAGTATAAGTACGGTAGGTGGGCTAGCTCATGAAATGTCAACCGAATTTCCGAAATGCGTTTTCGTTTCAAAAAGATTTATTAAGAAGGGCTGCAACATAATTCTATAATTTTCCAGTTACCTCAGGATGCCAGCTATAAATGGACTTCCGGCTAGATCGCAGTTGGTAGCCGGGAATGGGGAAGCGGACGGCAACCTTAACCCGAATCCTGACCTTAACCCTAACCCTAACGTTAACCATTAACGCTAACGACAACCCTAACTCTAACCGAAATCGTAAAAGCTACCGTAGCCCTTAGACATAGCCGCCACTGAAAAACCTAACCGTAATACTGAAACCTAATCGTACGCTCAAACCTTAACCGTAACCCGAAAACCTAAACCTAAAGGTATAATTCTAACCCGAAAATCGGACACCATTAACCGGTACCCTTATCCTAACCTCAAACGTAAAACGGAAGCCAAATGGGTCAAATGTGATTATGGAGCCTCACAAAATAGCCCCAGTAAACAAAACCCCCCGCCACCTGTAATAGGAGTCCTGGCTACCAACTGCGATCTAGCCGAACTTCCTTCCGGCCGCATGTAGAAACTACACTGTAAAAATGACTACTTAAGTGGCATGAACTTTTCTCATTGATTTTCGATGCCCCTAAAAGTCCAGTTATATTTCATGCTGGCAGATAATTACGTCTTCTCCTAATTTTATGCTTGAAGAAGGTGACCATCGGCTGATGGACTAGCTCATACGACTGTTCCCGATGTTTAGACATAAACAAATTCACCAGGAATTCAGAGACGCAACTGTCGTCCATCTCTACAAGCGGAAAGAAAGCCCACAACACTCTGGTAGTTACTATTTCCCTCCTAAACATTGCGGGGAAGATTTTCGCACGCATCCTTCTCAATCGTCTCAACGGCTATCTGGAACATGGACTACTCTCTAAATGCTAACGTGACTTCTGGTGACACCGCGGAACAATCAGCATGACCTTCGTGGCCCACAACTGCAAAGTAAGTGCCAGGAATTGCAAACCAGCCCCTACACTACTTTCCTGGACCTGACGAAAGGCTTAGACCCTGTGAAGCGCGATGAGCTCCGGAAAATAACGCAAAAATCCAGTTTTTTTCTGAGCGATTCACACTCCGAATGCGTCAGTTCTATAACGGTATGATGGCGCTCGTCATTGAAAATGGGAGGATCTCAGAGACATTAGTGGCGACCAGTGGAGTTAAGCAGGACTGTGTACTCGCTCTCATCCTGTTCAGTCTCGTTTCCACTGAATTTTTTCTGGACACCTACCGTGCTTGGCGCCCTGGGATTAACATCGTCCGCAGGACCAACGGCCGGCCTCTCGGCATCAGACAAACGCAAACATCCTCGCGGACATCAACAACCACTGTTTATGAACTCCTCTTCGCGGAGCACTGTGCCTTTAATGACACGACAGAGGTAGCCTTACAAAAAGTGCAAATACTTCGGGCTGATTATCAGCACGGACAAGTCAGGGTTTGTGCATCACCTAGCACCAAAGGGGGAACACGCTACGCCCAGTACTAACATGAATGACACTCGATTCGCGTCGGTGGACAAGTTGCCTACCTAGGCGGAACAGGCGCAAACAACACCAAAGATAGGTGTCAAAGAGACCCATCGGATCTCCAAAGCCAGCCGGACTTTCGCTGAGCGTAGGCCTTCTCCTGGAACCGCCAGGGACTTCGAATGAACACGAAGAACAAAATGTGCCGGGTGGTAGTTCTGACAACGTTAGTGCAACGAGCGCTTACAGGCAAAGACAACAACGGCGCTAAAGGGACGCGCTGAAAACATCTGTCAGGCAGTCAAGCATCAACTCGGAGACATGGGGGAACCTCGCTCAGGACCGGCCGGCCTGTTGAAGGCGAGATCAGCAATCTTAGCAGTCAGCGGGATCGCCGCTGCCAAAGGCAAAAGTGATGTTCACAAGTCTGGATGTCTGTGAACCAAAACGTCACCATCCAAGCCCTACCGTCGTGTACCCGTTATTGACGAACGTTTAGCGCAGGCATTGGCCTTGTCGGGCATTTTCGGACTTACTTTCATAACGTCAATACAACTCCGCTAACTGCCTCCGAAAACGTCCCTACCTTCACACTTACCGCAAAGCTCAGACAGCGGCGACCGCCACCATCACTACTACCACCACCACTACTGCTACCACCACCACCTCCACCGCCAGTGAGAGCATTCTCGATACTGATAGAAGCGAACAGGCGAGTCCCAGGTAGCAGTTCAGAAGATGAAGATGCGATCACTGGAACAAGAAATTTATTTGCCTGACGTTTCGGATTCTCACTCGAATCCATCATCAGAGACATTCGCAGACCTTTATCTGCGAATGTCTCTGATGATGGATTCGAGTGAGAATCCGAAACGTCAGGCAAATAAATTTCTTGCTCCAGTGATCGCATCTTCATCTTCTGAACTCTCGATACTCCAACAGCCATCACCTTCACCACCAGCAATGCGGACTCGGTCGCATCCTGTCCTCATTGCGACCGCGTCTCCGGCCTGGCCAGTCATTTTAGAATCCCTCGCACCAAGACCGGTGAGCTAGTGCCTGGATACCCGACGTACCCACGAACATTTAAATACCGTACGCACCTGCTCGGCTACGTACGCGAAATTCACCACATTGTCAAGACCACCTTACACATCCGACGACTTCCCCACCTCCAACCCTGACAAGCCCCCTCCCCCCAACCAGCGTTGCTAATCCTAACATCGATGTCACTACAAACAACACAACGACTACCAACTTATCCTGTCCACATTGCCGTTGTGCATGCATATCGGGCATAGGCCCGGTCGAACTCCTGAGAATCCGACGCACAGAGGCTGGAACACCAGCACTCGGAGCACTAGCTACATCAGCAGCCGTAGTCTCAACTGCCTGCACAACTTACGGGCCCTCCTCGTTCATCTGCACCTACGTGTACACCTGTGGTAAAAAAGCCAGTCAAACCCCATCACCGCACTTTTCCACCAACGCATACACCACGCACGAACTCATCCAACATTACCCACCATAGGCACGGAACAGAAACCTCAAACTCAAGTGGAAAGAGCGTTCTTTAACCGCATTTTCTTTCGAAATTTATGGTGCTCCAATCCCTGTGGGATCTGCACAGCCTGCCGCCTTTCTGTGAAGAGCCGGTGTGCTGGGAAGCGGCACGCATAGCCGGGATGTTTAGTTCTGTCAGCCTCTTGCACCCAATCACCGCACCCGCTGGGTGACCGATTTAGACAATTCAGCGGTGCCTGGGAGAGGGAAGAGAACGCAAGGCCCACTCTAGGGGCCCCATCCGTACGGAAATTCAGGAAATCCCTCACTATAATAAATCTGTCGCGCTTGAATCTATCACGACGCGCTGAACGCCGTGGGTTGGAAGGTTGTAAACTGGCGGCACCAATCCGCCCTCGTAGTCAGCCCTGTGTGTTTTTGTTTGGAGTGGTCGACTGGTGGAGTGTAAGTCAGTCTCAATAGCTCCTTATTAATATGCACCTTAAAAGGACTCATTCATGTGAGATCCAAGCGACCTGTCCCTTTG
>CACRXP010000598.1:53674-64835 GCA_902702965.1 Spirometra erinaceieuropaei
TAATGGATTTATGTGTTATTTTCGACAGCTAATAAAAATCGACGCAAAATCGACAGAGAAATATGTCAAATATTTCAGTTATAAATGAATTTCAACTTATCTCGAGTCTAAGGATTTTGAACGGTTGTGCACAAACGGGCTCCAGCTTTGTTGCACGACGTTGTACCCGTTCGAGGCATGCTCGGTCCCTTACTAGCCATGGTCGCCATGGTCGTTTGCCATAGTCTAATTGGGACCGAACAAGGGTGTCGTCTTCCAAAAAGGTCTTGGTCAAAGGTTACGAACGCCCTTTTGATTGCATGGAGCACTCCCATGGCGTTTTTTTGCACCCTTGTTACACTGCAGTGCTGGTTTCATGCCGCTCTGTATCCAAACACCGAGATCCTTCTGCGAAGATTCTGTGGGGAGTCCTGTGTCATTCAGGTGATATGTCCTCAGGCTCTCATTTGAATGAGAGTTGGCTGGACGCAGATGAAGGACGTCACACTTCTCCACATTGAAATCCAGAAGCCATCTCTCCGACAACGCTTGCAGTCGATGCAGATCGTTTTGGAGGGTTCTCTGGTCGTTAGGACTTTTTATGACTTGCCAGTGCTTAACATCGTCGGCAAACATTATTTTGCCGCAATCGAGTCCCTGAAGACTATCGTTAACATAAAGGATGAAGAAAAATGGTCCCAGAACTGAGCCTTGAGGCACACTACTGGTCACGTTCACCCAGTCTGAAATATCATCTCCGATATAGACACGTTGTTTCCGACCAATCAGAAACACCCTTATCCAGTTCAGAGGATCTTCCCAGATGCCGATGGCATTCAATTTGTGAAGAAGACGTTGGTGCGGGACACTGTCAAAAGCTTTGCGGTAATCGATGTACATACAATCTCCGAAAGCCCTGTTGAAAATTTTGCAAGATGCTATTTTCTTCGCAAAAGTTCTGTATAGCGCTCTTTACTATAGCTTCCATAGTTTTGCATGAGGTAAGCTAATAGGCCTGAAGCTGCTTGCTGCTATCCTGCTACCTCCTTTATGTAAGGTTAGCCACCTTCCACTGTGATGGTAGTCTTCCTGTTTTTAGTGACAGCTCAAACAGAGTCGAAAGAGGCTTTGACAGCCCCGTTGATAGCTCCCTAATTATCAGCCCAGGAATTCCTTCGCGTCCAGGAGACTTATCTGGTTTTATTTGACTGAGGACGCGGCTTACTTCTTCGACGAAAAAGGCAACGGTTTCAATGACGGCAGTATCCTGGCGCATTTGAAGTTGCCGGCTGTCTCGGTCCATTTCAAACGGCTGATTGTCTTCTGAGGACTCCTACGTAAAGACCGATTGAAAAAACTGAGACAGCAATCGCACTTTCTGTGGTCCTTCAACTAATAAGTTTCCGAGGCTATCCTTTAGACAGGCAATTCCGTGCCTATGTTTTCTCCTACTGCGTATGTACCCGTAAAACTTCTTGTGACATGTAATGGATTCTGCTATCAGTCGGAGCTCGAAAGAAGTTCTAGCAATCCGTATTTGTTTGCGACATTTATTGCGTTGATCCTTATATTCGACGAATGACATTGTAGCTCGCGGATGCGAATACTGTTTTCACAGTCTCTGTTTCTTCTTCACGGTCTTTTTTGGCGTCGGACCGACCCACGGCGGTCGCGCACATGATCTTGTTATTTTTATCGGACAATGGGAGTCAGTTAGACGCTCAATAATCCCGCGAATGCACTGCCAGAATTCCACTGAATCTTCCATGATGACTAACCTGGTTTCCTTCAAAAGAGTACGTCTCATTGCGTTAAAGTCACCCTTCCAAATATATCTGTGTCTCTTGATTTTTGGTTGTTGGTTCGATAGGAGAGAACACACGCGGGTAAAAGCAACATGATCGCTTAAACCGAGTGGAGGTTGTGGACTCACTTCTCTTATGACTCCTTTTTTTTTACTGAAAACGAGATCTAAATAGTTAGATCGTTGTCCATCTCTCAGTCTTATTCCGAATTTAATGTGTTGAATGAGGTATTCATTCAGGGAGAGTTGTAGTAGCTTGTGGTCAAATGACTTGGACGGGGCGTTTGGTAGGGGAATGTTCCAGTCTATTCCTGGAGCGTTAAAGTCACCCAGAAGTAGTAAGTTCTCCTGCTTACATAACAACTCCAGTGCAGTAAGTAATTCAATATCGACGATTTACTTCGAGCTGGGAGGCCGATAGACAACACAGAGGTTAATTGTCAGTAATTGTTTGATACATATCTTGCATGAAATTTTCTCAAAATTCCTAAGGCGTATCCGTATGCCGACACGCATATGAGAACATTTAATGGGTTGGAGATATATAGGTCGCGTTTTTGCTCGGGTCAAAATGCGGATATCAGAGACGCAGAAGACAGGTAGCACCCAGGTTCAAAATCATAGCACTACGCACATGTAAATAATGTATGAGCGCCAACGGAATACTGTAAAGAGTCTGTCTACTTATTCTAAAATTTGTTTGAAAATTTATTTTCACTTGCTATGAAAGTACCCCCAAGGGTACCCAATATAAAAAATTTTTCATTTATTATTTAATAAGTATCGATAGTCCCTTATGCAGACTATGGGAATATTCACGTAACAGAACTAGAGAACGGGCAAATCGTCCTCATTCTGCGGATCTCGTTCAAAACCAACTTTTGCTGTTCTGGCGTCGTGGAACCTATGGGGGTGGATTACTACTCACTGACTCAGCACGCCATCTGGAATTCCTGACGCGCATGTATCAAGCCGACTTTCTTTCACTCGCTGCTAGATTTGATGGCCGCTCTGCTTATAGGTTAGCCTCCTGATAACCGGCTTTCCGAAGTAGGTTTACTACGATGCTTCAAGGTGCTTATCGTTCTCTCACGACCGAAAGCGTAACAAGCTGACCTGGCTTAGAGCTCTGACTCCCTGAACCTACCTCGCCTATTCAGCACTGAGCATGTGAAAGAGTCTGTTTACAGATTACCTTGGGTGGTTTACTTTCCATAAAAACTTACCGTAAGAATACGAAAATCCACTTTAATTGCAAGGGACTCACCGATATTCCTTCTGTGTATACCAGCGTTACCCAAAAAACCTTAACTCTGAGGCGCATTCTGGCTTTCTATGTTTACTTCCTCGAACTTCGATAAATAATGATCAAATAAATTATATTTCGGCACCACAAATTTGGATTGACTGATCCGAAACTGTCGGTATTCGTTCAAACTTGCTACGGCCCTGCTAAATACGGTGCGCTTCATTCACACATCGATGGCTGTCCATCGGCATGACATTTTTCTTGTGACCTAGACATGGAGGACGGCCCGCTGTGGCCGCTCCTCAGCTGTCCGTACGACTGCAGCCGCTTAAAAAAATGCCGTCAAGATAACCGTGACGTAGGAAGGGCATTTAAGTAGGCAGATACACGCATTTGAACTGCTGGGTATTCCCTTTTGTCTATGATACAGTGCATATATTGGCTTTAAGACGAGGGCAGAGATGACTGTTATTTGTACATTAGTTGCACATACTGCCCCCTTTACCTATTGCCGTAGGCCTCATACAGCTTTTCATTCGGGAAACTTTATGTTGAAGTCGGTTCAAACGTAACGTATCAATAAGTGCCGGGGTGACTTAGAGCTTATTAAAGTGTGATGGCTTCTGCTCACTGTCCCTAAAAGAACTTAAGTATCACTAGAAGCTTTAGATAGTAGTATATGCGATCAGCCTATTAACCTCCGTACGCGGGAATCAAAATCATTCAAACTATTTTTTTTTTGAAGAAATTATTGTCTTCTTTTCTGTCACCTAAAGACCTACCTGAATGCTCTAACTAGGACATAGCTGCCCCTATACTTGATTCAGAAGTTGATTGCCTTTCGCCTGGAAACATCTTTACAATCGTCTGTTCGTAAGAAATACTGGTACATCCTAGATCAAGAGACTTAGTCGGTTCTCTCAATGGTTTCGCTGGACAGTTGTGAAATTTATCATTATAAGGAGTTTTGAGGTCACTTGCTTCCCTGTTTGGTGTCCGGGAGAAGGCACTGGGGTTTTATAACTTGATTTTTCTCTATCGTTTCGCTGAATGCTGTTCAGATTCTTTTGCCACTTTAAACTTTAAGATGATTTTTTGGTTTTAAACTTAATTACTTCTGACATTGTGCAGGCTAATCTTCTGGCTGAACTACAGCGGCAATCCTACCAAAGTACCTCTCTTTATGCTGCAAACCTTTATCTGCACATTGTAAAATCCTTGAAAATGTTAAAGGAAATAAAATAGCTTTGTGGGTCTTTGTCCAATAATTTATTGACCTGAGGAACTTGAAGATTCGGATTGATTTCGTTATTCACATTTTGTTGTTGTTTCTGGTAAGCATCATTGGCTATTCAACGATTATGACAATTGTGTAACCCAAGACCAAGCCGCAATCCAGTTAGCGCTTCCATGTCTAACGCCAGATGGAGAGTCAGCCTACAATTGCTCCTTATTAAGTTGGCCTCAATGGCACCCCCACTCACTTGGGGCTCGAGACGGGGATCGGGTGTGTGTGTGTGGCGCGCGTGGACGGTCTGTTAAGCGTTGTCAGCCGGTGCACCCGGGGCTACCTCGGGTATTCTCGACTCTGCTTTGACACCGGGTTCAGGAAGGTACGAGAGAACGTGGTGCGGTAGATGCCGTGCAAGTCTGCCATCATTAAAACCTAATTCAGATGTGAGTCATCGCCCCTGCGCCCACTATGCTGCGAGGCACACAGTTTACATTACAGACCACCACCCCTTGCAAAATATGCGGTCACCATCTCAGAATCTGTATACCGCCAAGTTCCTTGAAGAACTCGCATCGCGCCGGCCCAGTCGCGTTGCTTTATTGCATTTGACAATTATCGACCAATAATCGCTTTCGAAATTTGCGGATTTTATACCTGAAGTGAAATTTTCGCGTCACGTGAAAGGTACTAGCCAGGTAGGTCCATTTCAATATGGACTACTGTTTAACCTATCATGCGACACGTCTCAGGACTGTTTCAGTGATCACGCCTTGCAGTCGAGATGCAGCTAATTGGTTCTTTGTTCAGCCTATAGCTACGTCTTTAGGGCATTCAGCTGCACAGACCATCTTCTTCCCCTCTTGGAGCTAAACTCTTTTGGATTAAAGGAAAATCCTCAAAATGTATGTTTTCTTACCCCAATATCCCACGTCATGTCCATCCCGCATATGTGACCCGTTCTTGTTCTGCCGCTCTGTCGAGGACGCACCGGACACTTTTCGTAATAACAAGCATTTCACTTACGCTGACGAGTTGTGAGTTGCCCGTCGATACGAGGTGGCAGATGGCGGCGGAATTTTCGAGCGTATGAAATGGATTCACAGATTTCAAATCAATTATGTAAAACATGGCGCCTTCCTCTTGACTGGTGCAAGTGTTCAACTTTGTTTGTTCTCGATGATTATTTGCTGTATCCTCAACCTGATGATCGTGAATATCCTTGCTTGAGTTTGTAAGGGATTTGAGCCTATCCTGCTTTTACATTCTTACACTTGCTCTTATTGTCTTCAAAACGCTTAATCTACCAGCTCTGTCCTCCGACTCGTAAAACCAAGAAAATCACTATCCGATTCTTTGGGTTATAGATCGGCACTGGTCTAGACTATTATCCTTTTTACTTAGCACCCTGCGTACTAATGATCAGAAGATGATTAAACCCCTTTCGTGATTTTATTTTAAATGAGTTTGCCTCCAAAATACTGAAACTAAGAAACTATGTTTCTTAGCCTAAAATCCTGATTAGGTGTGGTTCCATCGAACACAATGGAAGTAATTTTACAGTTTTTTTTAATGTGGTGCCTTTTATTCATTCTCCATGTTAGGATGTTTTTATCGTCGATTTTGTTGTGGTCATCGTAGTGTTCTCCTGGTTTAAAAACTTCTGCCTCTTCCTGTGAGCGCAACAACTATTTGCAAGAATTTATTGGAATGCTCAGAATGGAATGTTGTCCAAAATAACATTTGCTGCTTATCCGAATTCAGAACAACTTCCACAAATCTGTTCACTGAATTTACCAGATTAACCTTCCACGGCAAGGCTATTTTAAATTTTGGCCTCCATTCACTGCACCGCCTTTAATGTGCTTGTTACTTGTTACTGTTACAAAGACTCCTGCGAGACAGGCTTCATAGAAAACTGATAAGGCCCGCCTATTTGCGCTTATCGCTGAAGTTGAGGTTCTATATGCTTTACAGTAGCCAGTATGCGACATAATATGACCACTATCCAAACTCTGAGATACTCTGTAGTTTCTTCAAGCTTGAGCATCATCCTGTGCAGAGAGTTACAGTGTGTATCGATAGCCGGCTTCCGATTACAATGATGTAGACAGGCAAATTTGTTCATATTAAACCTCAAAGGCCACTCGTGGAACCACTTTTGAGTTAATTCACTTTATTAGGGGAGCAGCCTCTCGTCACTGCACTCAATATTCCAATCTGAAAACGGCAACAGGATCAAATTTTACAGCAGTAATTCTGGAAATGCAAAAGTCATCAGTGTATGTGAGTCAGGCGCAGACTGCCGCCAATGACACAATTTTGAATATATGTGCAGTAGTTTTCCAGCGAATGAGTATCTTGTTCTCATTTAAATTTTTGAACAGTTTCTGAAAGCATCACCGCGTCAGGGAGCCTGTTTCATGGTACAGTCCAGCTCTGCCAGAAGGCGTTCCGTCGGATGTCCGTATTGGCCGTCTTCATCCTCACTTTAAAGCGATGACCACGCAGACGGTCTGTCGTAGCCGTGCAGTTGTCTATAATTGAGGGGGAACAAATTAAGTTCCACCAGTCTAGGTTCGTAAGGCAGATGACCAAGATAATTGAACCTCTTCGTAGTCCTCAGTTGCACTCATTCCAGTTGCAAGTAATCCTTCTTAGACCATGGGCGCCAGGCCTGGACTGTATACTCCAGTTTAAACAGAACGAATGCCCCGTAGGTTATTCCGAACACTTCCCTATTTCTATGCACAACTCCTCCTCTCAGCGCAAATAAGACCTGTGTCGATGGTTTCATCGAGGAAGTCATCAGAACACTGATGTCTTTCTCTTTCACAAAATAAAGGATGTGTGGGTAGAAATCATCCTCCTTACTGGTCCTTCTGGTACATAGCCTTTGAGCCACACACTTATGAACGTTAAAATCTAAGAGCGGACGGCCAGACCAGCTGTTCAGTCGGTTGAGACTCCCTTTAAATGCATGACTGTCCGCATCCGATCTGATAGCTTTCCACAGCTTAACATAATCGACGGACATGACGATGCTGCAACCCAGGTTGTCGGCACAGTCGCTGATGTAGGTTAGGAAGAGTAACGGCCCTAAGACTAAGACCTGGCGAATACTACTAAGAACGAGAGTAGGAGTTGATTTCGGGCCATTAACTCACTGCTTGCAATCCTACTGTAGGAGAATCTGCGATCCATGTCAACAATTTTTTTATTATTTCGATTTCACGTGGCTTGTAGTTTGAACGTTTGTATGGAACGCTATCGAATGTCTTCCTGATATCCGAGCACGTTGCATCATCCCTGCCGTCTTTGTCCAGTGCGCGAGTTCACTGCTCGGTCAAGAGCAATAAACTGGGAAGTAAACTGCTCTATCTGAAGGCGTGCTGAAGCCTTGAGAGTAAGTGGTTTCCCTCGGGGGCCTTATTATTGCCTCCTTAGGTACGGTTTCCGCTATGTTACAGCAAGTGTAAGTTAGGCTGACGGGTCGGTAACTGTCCGTATTAGTACAAGCCCGCCCTTGTATATCGGGCAGATATTTTTTGTTTTCTATTCGGATGGCAGTCTCCTTAATTCAAATGCTGAGTTGAAAATGTGCGCCGGAATTTTGGATGGTAATTCCGTCAATCTCCTCAAGAACTTGGTCGGTATATGGTCCGGACACGGTGATTGTGTTTCTTTGAGATTCCGCAGAACTTTTTCAACGACAGATTTCGGGAAGAGCGTAGATGCAAGCATAGAACCGATTCTTATAACCGCTGTTGACGTTGTGAATCTGAAACTAAGTTTCATTAGTAAATATCGAGACAAAATTGCCTAAGTGCTCGACTTTCTCGCAGTTTCCAACGACTTCTACACCATAACCATCCTCAAATGCTGCGATTGGGTCCTTGGTTTTCAGTAGACTATCAATATTGTGGAATAAATCTTTGGCCTATATTTTGTCTTCTAGACAATTCTGGATTCATAGCCCTTCCTTGCCTGACAGATCCATTTTTTAGTCGCACTTAGTTGGCAACAAAATTCATCGAGGCGTTCTCGTGACTTGGTAACCCTAAATATCTTCTTTTTTTGTTCTCCTTACTTAATTTCTGTTAAGGGTGCTCGCCGCCCAAGCAGGTCAAGAAGTAGCTTTTTATACCTTCGCTGGACAATATCGTCGAATCAGATCTGGTGAAATCGTCTTAAACGATCTCCAGCCGCCCTGTGGATCCCTCTGAGCCGTCAATTCCATTTCGCAAACATTTATTCCTTCTTCGTCTTACAAAAACCTGCCATCCATATATTTCGCTGGTATTCCGTTCACTTTTGGCGTTGCGAGTAGAGCGCGATCGCACGGCAGCGTATCATGGCCACTTTAACCGAGAGGTGCACTGGAATACACATCGCCAATTTTAGGGAATTCACTGTTCAAGTTGTCTTTCCTCTGGTTCCCTGTTATTCCCTTTTGTGTTTTCGCATTCTGCGGCAGAGGGAAGTCTAGTGTGAAGCCCATTATCTAACAGCTGGAGGGGTCTAGCGCATTGTTAACAGACAGGTTTTTCTAGTCTATTGCAGGTGTTTTGAAATCTTCAGCAACAAGAACCTCTTGGTGGCCGGCTTCTTCCTCGACCAGATAGAGAAGCGGCTCGGCAGCTACAATTGGAGGGTTTGGCGGTCTGCGAACTGCTAGGAATTCTGGGTTTTGTGATGTAGTGGCAGATAATACATGTTTTACTTGTCCAAGTAAAAAATGTCACTTATATTTTTACAAATCCCTGTTTTGACTAACTACTTAATTCGCTGTTAATTCTCTTCCTCTGAAACGCTGATTTTCGCGGTACTTGATGTAATCTCCTAATTTTCGACCCAAGGCAGTCTGTGGACGATCACAGAGGAATCCTCTGTTTTCGCCATCTGCTAGTTTTTTGGTTGGTCAGCAAGGAAGCATTATGGTATTATCTCCTCGTATGTCTTGCCGACCGCCTCAGCAATTAATGTCCCCTCCTCGGATAGACTCGAAGCCGACTGTGACCTATCGCGTTCGAGTTCTTCTAGTCTTGCCACTTTGACGCGGATGCCACATACGGTTTGGGAAATCTGCCTTGACGATGCTTGTTTCGACTCCCTTGTACATTACCATGTGCTGGCCGGTCCTGTCGGACTCGCATTTTGTCTTTCATGAGCGACGAATTTTTCTCCCTTTAAGCTAACGAAATCACATTCATTTTGTCTTTTTCAAGATATGGCGTTTTTCGCCTGCTTTCTGATCGTTTTTTATCGCATAAATTGTTCGCCGAGAATAACGTCATTGTTCTTACTATCTTTCAATCGTGATTTAATTTCGACACCACTTTGCAGCTTTGCAGATGCTCGGTTAGTTAGTGGTCCTGCTAATCACATAGTTTGAACATCTTTGCCGACGATGTCCACCGTGTGCTTTACTTAAAGTTGAAGCAGACACGGTGACATGCGGATAACCAAATCCTTTTGTGAGACATCAAATGTTGGCTTTTTGGGACGATAATATCCTGCCTATTCTTTAATACCAACCCGCTTTCAGTAAGCCATGGTCACATAGTTTCATCTAGTCGCCGTTTTTCGAGCCAGAGGCTGCTTCATCATCCGGGTGATGCAGTGCGTTCACCAAATCTTGAAAAATAGTCACTTCGGCAACAACACTTTATTTAACAAAACTCTGAGCAACAACACATTGTTGACGCATCGGATGACCCTCCAAGTTATTCCTAGTTGGATGTACCATTTTAGTGTACATTGCTCCCAATTTTGCGTTGCAAATTGGGCACTAAACGGTCTACGTTTTTTCCTTCACCAAAGTGAAATGAACTGAATTGGAATTCGAACTGCCACTGCAACCTTATAGCCGTCGGTAGCTGAGAGAATCTGATAAGAACAATAGGCAGGAAGAGCTAGTATTTGTTTTTTTTCGCTATATTCAAATTTGAAGATGCGCCATATTTAGCAACGACGTTTCTATGCCTTCAGGAATGAACTGGGAAAGTTAGACTTTGGGTTCTTTGAACTCAAGAAATTACGAGTTTTCCATTTCTGAGTTTTTGGGCATAGTTGCGGTCCCTAGTACAGTTGGCCCTGCTTCTGCCGATCTATCCATAATCTGCCTTGATAATGATCTAAGGTTTCGGTTGACGCAACCGCCACTAATAACCCGTAATAAATAATCCCGTATTGCTGATAGAAGCGAACAGGCGAGTCCCAGGTAGCAGTTCAGAAGATGAAGATGCGATCACTGGGACAAGAAGTTTATTTGCCTGACGTTTCGGATTCTCACTCGAATCCATCATCAGAGACATTCGCAGATAGAGGTGAAGGTGGCACCAGGAGTGCAGTATTTATAGCACGTGGCTGCCGTGGGACCGTATGCGCACTGCAATTAACAGTTCTCACAATCGCCGCTGGGGTCGTAATTGATGCGGCGGTGGCTTGGCGGTCCGAGTCCGAGTTGTTAATTGCCGCGATTTCGTCATCCGTGCTCGATGCTGGTGTGACGATTGCTCGGCAAACTGGCTCACTGTCACCGTGATAATTGCTCACCCGCGCCCTCCCCACGTGACTGATTCTCCTGCCCAGGGAAAATCGCAATACGCAATAGGGCACCGGGAGGTCATTGTGTTTGTTGATGGATTGCGGGCCTGAGAACCATGACTCGAGCAGCTCGCGGCTCACGCGGTTGTCACCCCTTGCGAGGATTTCGGCCTCTTGAAATTTGAAAATATGGCCGGGTCCTGTCGGCTGTGCCGCCACCTGAGAGCTAGCGTCTCCCCGCCTCACTGCTGCTGCGTGCTCGGCAAGTCGCGTACGGAGTAATCTTCCAGTTTCTCCGACATAATTGCTTTGTCCGCAACCGGATCTGGTGTAGTCGCGGACCAAGCAA
>CACRXP010000598.1:76173-89375 GCA_902702965.1 Spirometra erinaceieuropaei
TCTCAGTGTAGCAATGATGAGGTCATTTTCCGTTGCCAGGCAGCATGGAGACGTCTTGCCGGCAGAGACTCGGATGACTGCAACTTTACTTTTCTGGATAATTTGCCTTTTTCACTCAACCAGAAAAGGGCATTCCGGCCTGTTTACCTATGTTGGCACCACTCTTAAATTACTTTTCGACATCATGTGAGCGCCAACGAGGAGTCTAAACCGGAGCTACAAGGCAAGACAGAACGCTTGTAGCCGATCAAGTCAGCTTTGAGAATACTGCTCCTACCTGACAAGTCAAATGTGTTTTGCAAGGGTCCAAATTAAAAAGGCGAGCGAGGAGTACTCGCTGATCTCTCTTGATGGCATGAGGGAGAAAAGACTTCTAAGTTTGTTCTCGCATGTGGCCAGATAGGGGCCAAACAGTCACTTAAGAAGCTTTATCCACAAGGACGGAGTTGACTAGACTGGTCGTTTTGGGTTTGTTATATGTTTTCAGCCTGCCATAGCCAAACCTGAGGTCAGAAAGGTCTGAAATATGGTTACTGATCCAAAGCAGGACGAAGGCCTGTATCGCGCCATGTAGCCAACCATTCTCACTTGACCTTACTGTGCCTCCTAGTAGCTACTGCCTTGTGTAGATCCTGAAAAGCTAGTTAGCGACTCCTCGATCGCTTGGTCTTCTCTCTCACCCTTCATCTTCCCGACCTAGTGCCTGCTTTTGTTTGTTTACTACACTGCTGTGCACACGTGACATCACCTCCGCTGTTGCTCTAAGCGCTGCATGCACGCACCTTCACCCGTCGTCGTCGACGAATGAAGTAGTGATCCAATTCGAAGGTACATTCTTGTTAAGGCCACCGCGCTGCGTTGGAAGATCACACTGGTGCCTTGTTCACTGGGACTGTTAGTACGGCAACCACACAGGCGTCTGACTTACTGGACTGTTTTTGCAGCTGTCATTTGCGTGTCGGTGTGCTCTGCATGCCCGTCGACCTACTGCGGTGTTCTTGTCCCGTCAGTGTGCTTGGCTCGACTCCTGTCATGTGCTATCTAACCCAGCATAGATGTTGCTCCTTATGACGTCTCGCGGCCCCGGTCGATCTGTTGCAGCGGCTACTATAACTTCTATGCATTGTCATCTCCAGTAGCGGGGATAGAGTACAACGCCAGTCTCTGATGTCTAGACGATCAGAGATTGGAGCGGACTCAGTGGTTGCCAAAGCTAAACAGTACAGGGGGAAGGAGACACGATTGCTGGGACGAGTGCTTTAATAGCCTGACGTTTCGGATTCTCACTCTAATCCATCATCACAGACAAAGTCATATAAGGGTAGTGCATCACGGCTCGACTGGCCAGGTGTTGAAGTATGCAGTTGGCATGCGCCTCTATGCCAGTCAAGATTGTCGGCTCCCATGCTCATCGCATGCCGCCGAGTGGCTGAATGCCGGATTTCGTCCTCCATCTGGACTCTCGGGTGATTTGGCTCGTCGACATTGATACCGGGGACAGTGGTTATCCGCACGCTCTCCTCGCGGCTAACTACTTTGCCTAAGCTAAGTCTCAGCGAGGGGTCATAGCGCTTGTTGATTGATTGAGGACCGGAAAACCATGACTCGAGCAGTTCGCGGCCCACACGGTTGTCGCCTCTAGCAAGAATTTCCGCTTCTTCAAACTTGAATGTGTGGCTGGGTCTCGTCGGATGAGCCGCGTCTTGGGAGTTAACGCCGTTTCTTCTCACTGCTGCCGCGTGCTCAGCTAACCGCGTCCGGAGTAGTCTTCCGGTTTTTCTGACATAGTTGTTACCACCACCTTTATCTGACTCTGTCTCTGATGATGAATTCGAGTGAGACTCCGAAACATCAGGCTAATAAGGCACTTGTTCCAGCGATCGTGTATCCTTTTCCGTGATTACTTTCTGGAATTCGCCTCTTTGCTTCTGTTAACGAAATGTCCATCGCTACGTCGTCGTAATTATCCATTTATTAACACTACTTGCGAAGTATAAAACATGGTCCACATCAATCGCAAAATTTTATGGGCGTAGAAGAATGTATGCTTTAATATGCACGGAGAGTACACAGCATAGTGTGTTACATCATAAGTCCAGGTTGGGTTCCGAAATATTCGGGAATTGAAAAACCGAACAGTAGCCTTTCTCGAGTATAACAAAATTGCTGAGGATGTGATTTTCTACCAAGTGAGTATGGAAGGAATATTTCGTGCATGTCTTCAATACAGTATGCTTTGAAGTTGTGAGGACATTGGAAATAAATGGAAAATGTTTATTACTTAGGTAGCCTTTTTACCGAGTACAGCTTTTGCATGCGGCTGGAAAGGAGCCGGTATTCTGGCGTGCCTGGAGTTTATTGGGATTATGCTGCATGAAAATCTGTATCACAACCCCACCTAATTAATCATTTTTAGCCGAAAAAGAAACATTTCAGGATTTCGGTGATCACCTCATGAGGCAGACCAGCCATTGTACATTCTGCTGACCGCTAACTACCCCAACCTGTTAAGTGTCCATGACTGAGTAGACTCTTTACTCAGACATTTTTGTTAATTCTGTAGGGGGACCGCACTGGTACATCAGCTCTCCACATCCGGTGGGCACTAACGCCACCTCAGACAGTGTCATCCCCCCTTCTCCCACTGCTGAAGCGTCGAATAGCCACTTGGAGGGTGTGCTGTCAAAAAAGGCATAAGCACGGGTCAGTTAAGCACAGTACTTCGTACATCGTAAGCCAATGACCGCAGACCTATCCAACGTACCCGAACGGACATCCCGGCTAACAGCAACACATCGGTGGACAGATAAGAAGGCGCTCCTACGCACGTTTTACCCTCCGTGGTTATCCGCACGCTCTCCTCGCGGCTAGCTACTTTGCCTAGGCTGGGTCTCAGCGCCGAATATGGAGCTGAGAGATCGTTGCGCTTGCTGATTGATTGAGGACCGGAAAACCATGACTCGAACAGTTTGCGTCGTTCCGCCCCACTGCTGCCGCGTGCTCGGCCGACCGCGCCCAGAGTAGTCATCCGGTTTCTCCGAAATGGTTGCTCTGTCCACAACTGCACTAGACTTGGTAAACGACTCCAGATGTTTCCTGCCGTGGCAGTAGGTTTTTCGGCCTCATGACTTGGTGCCTTATGGTTGCCTGCGGTCCGTGTGCAACTCCGATTCGGCGCTGAGGCTTAACCTAGACAAAGTAGTTATCCGCGAGGAGTGCGTGCGGATAACCACTGCTCCCCGGTATCAGTGTCGGCTAGCCAAATCACCCAAGAGCCCACACGGATGACGAAACCCGGTAGTCAGCCACTCGGCGGTGGGCGATGAGCATGGAGGCCGATAATCTTGATTGGCAACGACATACTTCAACACCTGGCCAGTCCAACTGTAATGCACTCGGGATCCGCCAACTGTGGCAGGCATGTAGCGGCATAGCAACTTCATCCTGTAAATATTGCAACGCCTGGGCAATCCATTATCTTAATCTGACTCTGTCTCTGATGATGGATTCGAACTGAGAATCCGAGACGTCAGGCTAATAAAACACTTGTTCCAGCGATCGTGTCTCCTTCTCCGCGACTACTTCCTGGGACTCGACTATTCGCTTGCGTTAACTAAACAGTGCATCTGTGATTGCTACACGTCCTGGTCCCCAAAACATGTATCAGGTTTTCATGGGGCGGCTTAGCTTTCGCATCAGTGGTAGTAGTGCTATGAGGGTCACATTGAGAGGGAGTTACCGTTGTCTGGCTCTCAGTCCTCAATGCACTCCACCTTACATCAGCCGTAGTCCTGTGGCCTTCTTGTATCACGTGTATTTCCCTTCCTTCCGCTTTTCTGTCTCTTCGTTATAGTTTTAAGAACAATTATCTAGTATGTTTTTGAAGGCATACGATAGCTGTGATGGCAAATTAGCTCACAAGGTTTCGGGTCGATACTTACTTCCAAATGTTGACCCATATCTCCCCTCTCCGTCCGATCATCATCTGCAGATCCACCTCCTCCTGTTTCGCCCTGGTCGCTCGATATGTGGCCCGGTTGAACGATGTCAGTGACACCGTCTTGGCTCACAGCCTCGACACGGCCTCTTGCCTGTCCCGCACTATGGCCTTCGTGACGGACCAGCACTCTCAGGCGGCACTTCGTCGCGACAGCACCCTTAAGGCTCCCACCCCCACCGCCCCACCGTCCGCCCAATCGACGGGAACCCACCATTCCTACTTTGATGAGTCCTGCGAGATACCCCTCTTCGGCCCCATTTGCTTTCGTCTGGCCGCTCAACCCTACTCCCTTGAGAGGCCACTGCACCGTGGCCTTCTCTGGATTCGGGTAAATGCCACTTATTTTGGTATCTACGTGGACTTTCCCGGTCTTTTATTTATAATCTACTTGTGAAGTGCGGAGGCGGACGGTTAGGCGTAGAACAGCTCGCCCTTCGTAAGTCACGAGGTGGGGGTACAGTGGTTACTTGCGCGTGAATTCGCCCCTTGCGAGGCAGATTTGGTCTGCATCTGCCTCACCCCCTTCTCCTCCTCCCCCTCCTCCACCAACCCTGTTACGTTTCAGTTGCAAGACAAGATCAAGACTACTGAGGGTACGCGCGGCGGGCATACCGGTTCACAAGGAGAAAACCGCCTTTACGCGTGCCACGCGCGTGCTAGTTCCTGACTGCACACGTGCCCGGGTCAGGATGGACTACTTGCAGCCTTTCCCCCAGTCCTGAGAGGTTACCCTTCATTATCAGCCTCAATCACTCCTATCTCTCTCTCTTTCTCACTCTCTCTCCCTCTCTCTCCATCTCTCTCTCGCTCTCCATCTCCCTCTCTCTCTCCATCGCTCTCTATCATCTCTCTCTTTCATCTCTCTCTATCATCTCTCTCTATCTCTCTCCTATGGCCTTTCTGAACCAAAGTAAATGGGCATGGCATTGGGTGCAATGGTTGATCTGGCGGGCATACCTCTGTTTATCATGTGTCGCCATGCGCCCTTGCACGAGAGTAGGTAAGGCCTCGTGCAGAATCGGCGCATCCCAATAAACGCGTGCCGTTGGCCCACTTGGCTTCTGCTTCGTTGCAACTCATCTACAACGCAGCTCATTTGCGGAGTGTGGGGGTAGGGCACTGCCTCGAAGTCTGATCTTTGACTGGACGGTTGCCGGACAAAAATGGACTTTACGACCCCCCCCCCCCCTTGCCCCTGGTCCGCATTTTAGTCACGGTCGCTTTTGGCTGTGGGTCGGCACCCAATTCGAGCTCTTTTTACGGATGATTTGGAACAGTAGGCAACTCACACATGCAGAAAACACGTCGGTTGACAGACTAAATCGGACCGCCGACACGCACTTTCTGTCTCCGAACTATAGTGGTCTCGCTTGCTAGTTGCGTGAAATACTCAATCTACCCTGACTCAGAAGCAGAACCTGCTTCCAGGCTGATCGGCTGGGCCCCACTTTCCGAAAATTGTTAAATCACAAGTCATGTCAGTTTGGTGGCGCATTATGAATGTTCTGCGGGCAAGGGCCTTGTTTTTTTCCACTAGGAACTGAGCAACCAGTCGGACTGTAAACGAGACTGGACTTGCTGGTCAGGAAGGAAGAGAATATTGATAGCCTACAGCATTGTTGGGCAAACTGCCTCGCAAACAGAATTCAGAAGTGCACAAATGTTGTAAAATTGCCTCCTCAAAGCAGATCGTGAGTGATGGCTCATACGCCAACATTGGCCGCTGGACTTGTGTGCGACTGCAGCCGTCCTGTCTAGATCGCAGTTGGTAGCCAGGCCCCGTGTTACAGGTGGCTGAGGGGTTTGTTTACTGGGGTAATTTAATGGGGCTCCATAATTACATCTGACCCATTTGACTTCCGTTTTACGTCTGAGGTTAGGAATAGGGTACCGGTTAATGGTTTCCGATTTTCGGAATAGGGTTATGCCTTTAGGTTTAGGTTTTTGGGTTACGGTTAGGGTTCGAGCGTATGATTAGGTTTCAGTTTTACGTTTAAGTTTTCCAGTTACGCTATGTCTAAGGACTACGGCTACGTTTACGATTTCGGTTAGGGCTAGGGTTGCCGTTAAGGCTAACGCTTAACGCTTAAGTTTGAGGTTAGGGTTAGGGTTGGGGTAAGATTAGGGTTAAGGTCGCCGTCCGCTTCCCCATTCCTGGCTACCAACTGCGATCTAACCGCCGCCCTAAGTTGTTTGTTGTTTCCAGGCTGGTGAGGGGGGGGGAGGGATTGAGGTCGTAGGTAGCGCAGCACGTACTCTGATCTAGTAGGTAGAGGGCCTGGGACGATGTGGCAGAGAGTACTAGGGTTCGACTTCGTGTCGCAGTAGAAGGTTTGCCGACCCAAACACCATTTTCACTTTCCAAAATTACAGGCTATGAAAAAGGTATTAATTCCAGTCCACCTTTCGTACTGGACACCTAGACAGGAGTGATGACGTTTAAGTGCCTTCATTCCGTCGTCAACTCTCTTGGTGCAGTTGTACCCGTTTCGTTAAGTAACGGGCGGTTCGGGTTATAGGTTCAGTGCGCAACATGCACTGTTTATTCTACCACCTTGTGGCACAGCTACCCCGACTTTCACGTTTCCATGGCTTGGTATGTATGCAGGATCGCTTTGAGCAGAGTGAGTCACGCTTGACTGACATGCGTCCAGGGTTTAAGACCAGCATACCCGTGAACTGCCGTGCTTTCTCACTCTCTCTCACCACCCCCTCACTACCATCAGCGTTTTGAGAATTTTCTTTGGTAGCTGGGACGTAACGGACGTGATTAGCGCTCTTACGGCGAATATTTTTACACATACTGCTCCGTCCTGCCCCTAGTAACTGTCTCCTCCATACCGAGGTTAACTTTGAGTGCTTGTCGGGCCTTATGTAAATTTGCAGTGAATGTCTGTGGAAATGCTTTTGAGCAGGCCTGTTGCGCTGGAGCAACACGGGAGCTAGATCAGGGTATGGCACGCGTTATTGGGGCCGCGTACCCACAATAATTGCCACACATGGGGAGTGCGGTGGCACGCCTAGGCGCAGGCTCGCGTCGCGCCGGTCAACTGCGCCCACCCCCCGTCCTACCACATCAGATGGCTGACCGGCTCAGACAGTGGACTAGTGCCTGGGTGTGGGAAGAGCGAGGCCAACTCCGGGGGTCACCGTCCCTACGTCACTCAGCGCATATTATTCCCTATAAACGACCTGACGCGCTTTTAAACTGTCACTGTGCGCTGCCATCTGACAGGACAACTCGGTCCTCCTCCTTTCAGGGCGAAGAATCAGATTGCAATGGCCACCTTTATATGGCCTCGAACGCACTTTTACTCAGCTGCGATTCGAGCCGCCCTGCTCTTGTTTATGTGAAAACCTTGTCCATCGTGCGCGGGCGGAGTGTGTGTGGCACGCGTAGACGGCCAATCCCGCCTCCGCCCTTCTTGACTCCGTCTTGACAGCGGACTGCAGTGAGTTAGTGAGGGAGGAGAGACTTCGGTCGATACAGCTCAACCCCCACTGTCACTATTAAGTAATTCACGTGTAAGTCACCGCCCTTGCGCCTACGCTGGTTATACAGTGTCGGTAACGACGATTGAACTGTCGTCGTCTCGAACAGACCCACGCCATGTATAGCTCCAGGCAGTAGGCAGGGGTTAATCGTGTCACCTGCACAAGCCCCTGAACAACGAGGTGGGGGCAGGCTTAAGTATGGGCGTTCCCTCCTGTGTCAGTCCTCGCAGCCGACCGCATGCGGTCGATAATAAAAAAGACTTATTAAGAAAAACACGGGACGCTCAGTCCTGGCTATTTGCACGATGTAACTCAGTCCTACTCAACCCTGTCTGATCACAAATACGTCAGCAGTGACCCGCCCCCCTGCCGGTCAATATCTTTTCCCTCTTTGTGCTCTTAGTCACAGCACTATGGGAGAGGCCTGCCATAAGGGTGGGTTAGCCAAACAGACCTCAATCAACCATAAATTGTGTCCGTAGACGCTCGTTCTTTCTGCTACTTCCCTGGTTTATTAGACTGCCAGCGTCACGATCGATCAGTCACGATCGTTTGTCTTTCTTTATAGACAATGAGCTTCACGAAGGTGCAAAAGTGATTTTCAGATCTAATTAGGGGCAGGAGTACGACGTTTAGGCCGCTTGTTCTTCGTCTTAAGTTATATTTCTCCACCAAACGGGTTGCTGGGCTTGACAGCTTTGTCAAAATCTCACATTTCTAGACTGATTTCGAAGAAATTTCTGATTGCTGTAGCCTTACTACGGGCATACTTTTCCAGGGTCCCAATCAAGACCGGGGTCAGGCCACCAGGTCATGGCCTTCATTTTACTTGGAACTTGAGACCCCCCCCTTCTCCATTGAGGACTGGTTTGTGTGGAGTCGGAGGCCGGAACTGCATCCACACCCATCTTCGGTCGTCTCACTTCTGACACGATGGAGGTGGGAGGGGGCGCAACAAATTCGTGTTGCACTCTCCGCGCCGGCGGTAATCCCCGTAGCTCGCGACAGATGAACTATTATTATTGTTAGTATTATTATGGGAGAGTGTTACGTGGTACACGATCCTGTAGAATAACGCTGTCTTTGTGCGCGATAATATCGCGCTTGTTTGCATTGCGGGCTATCTACGCGGAGGAAGCGGAGCTAAGCTTGAACAAAATCGGAGTAGAGCAATATGTGTGATTTCCAGACGTCATTGATTTTTTTAATCTCTTGTTCATTTAATCTATGATGCTAACAAATTCTGCCTGTCACGCCGTCTTTTTCTTGTCCAAATCAATTTTGGTCAAAGTAAGAATCATAAAAGTTTTAACCTTTCGTGCACATTGGCTTTGATAAGAACGAAAACGCGCCCCGAATCAACTACCGTTGGGTTATTTTTCATGAAAGAAGCACTCTGGTGGCTGCTGATGTAGTATTTGTTACAATTGTATCCCCTGACGATCCAAATTCAAATTTTTGAACTTTCTATAAATGTGCACGATCAAGATTTCGCAGGCATGATGCAAAGTTGGTGTGAGGTGGTGGTAGTGATGATGTGCGGAGTTCTGAGACCAACACCTCCTTTAACCTGTTTCACCTTAACCAGCATTCAACCTAGTTTGGATGAACAAGCGCCGTTTTGAGGATTCAGAAGATCACACAGTTGCACGTAGCCATTACTTCTACGCTCGCCAGCCGGTGATTAAAAAAACTGGCAGACCGCACTTTACAGTTGGGGAAAATGTTTGACGTGGAGAGGTAACCAACGGAGTCCTATTTACTTGTTAGAGTATCAAACACGGGAAACTGTTGTAGCATCAAATTTAATGGACGAAATCACTGATACGAGAGGTGGTATTTTGAGACTATTTTGACCTATCAAGGCGCTGTTGCAAGTCTCTAATTGGCAACGAATGGCTGTGTACGCTGGCCTGAGGTGGATATGCCGACTGATTGGATTTTCATCAGTTTCGAGATTTAATCAGCGTTTCACTCTCCTGGTTCTCAGCCCTTCACGACCACGAAATCCGCAATGACTCTTTGACTCCGAATTAAGTTGGTGGGCAGCATTCATTGACGCAGACGAGTTTTCTAAGGGTTTATCATCCTCTTCCGGCTACCACATGAGATGAACACTAATTAGTGGGAAGACGTCAAGTCGCATATACAGTAGGTGAAATAACTCATGACATGTTAGCCGAAATTCTGAAATGCGTTTTCGACTTAAGCAGGGTTGTAACAATAATCAACATGCTGCGAAATCGCAAAATGATTCAGTTACCTCAGGATACCGCCTTTTGAATGAACTCCATTCCTGCCTCCGCACACTCTTCGGAAGAAATGACTACTTAATTGACGTGAATTCTTTTCATGGATTTTCAATACCCTTATAAATTCATGTATATTTCACAAAGTATTCATTCATTTACTCATTTGGTGGAAAATTACGTCTTCATTAAATTTTACACTCGAAAGAAGGGTGTAATTCTGTCTAAAAACACTTTTCTTGTTCCCGACTAATTTTAAATCCAAAAGACAATTTGGCGAGAATGCGTTAACTTTCGATAAATTCTCTTCAAGCGCGTACATTTATACTGCCATCGAAATGATTAATGAGAAATTGCGGGGGGGGGATCGGGTGAAGCTAAAAACAAAGTTGCCTGCCATTACACTTGCATTCGGGGTTTCCAAACAACAAGCTCTATATTTTCCGTTTACGGAAACTCATACATTTCTACATGGTATTAAGGGAAGATCATATGGAATTCATAAAGTCCAGCAGTGGATTTGAGCCATATTGATAGCTTTACAAGCCACATTAGGGAATGCAGAGGCACGATGTTTTATGAACAGGCATTCCACGGCCTTAAAAAATATCATAATTAGAAACTTCGTTAAAACCTAATTATACCCTTCCTTCGGGTATAACATTTGAAGAAAACGCAATTATCTACCAAATAAGTAAAAGAATTAACATTTTATGCATGTCTTCTATGAAATATATCTGAATTTATAAGGGTATAGAGAATCAATGATAAAAAATTCATGCCGCTTACAGTAGGTGGGCCAACTCATGAAATGTCAAAAATTCCGAAATGCGTTTCCGTTTCGAAAAGGCTAATTAAGTAGGGTTCTAAAACTAATCATCTTGCAGCGTAATTCTATAATAACTCAATTACCGCAGGACGCCGGCTTTTGAACAAACTTCTTTTTGGCTGCATCCAAAAACCGTACTCCGTAAAAAACGACTACTTAAGTAGCATACATTTTTTTCATGGATTTTCTATGCCCTTAAAGATTCAATTATATTTTATGGAAAACATGCAAAAAATATTCATTCTTTCGCTCATTCGGTAGAAAATTGCACTTCCTTTGAATTTGATACTCGAAGGAGGGACATAATTCGGTTTTAAAAAAGTTTCTAATTGTGAGACTTTTAATACCATGAAATAGCCCTTCGTAAAACGTCATGTCTCTGCATTTACCAGCGTGATTTGGAAAGTTAACAATATAGCTCAAATCCACTGCCTCCTTTTATTAAACCCATAGGGTCTCCTCTTAATACGGTGGAGAAATGTATGGTTTTCCGTACGCGGAAATTATACGGCCTCTAGTTTGGGAACCCTGAATGCAAGTGTAACGGCTTTTCGGGTTCAAAATTATTCGAGAATTGGAAAAGGTTCTTTGAAAACCGAATTATACCCTTCCTTCGAGTACGAAATTGGAAGGAGACGTAATTTCCTACCAAATGAGCAAAAGAATGAATATTTTAGGCATTTTTCCATGAAATATAATTGGACTTTTAGAGGCATCGAAAAGTAATGAAAAAATGCATGCTACTTAGGTAGTCGTTTTTTACAGAGTATGGTTTTTGGATGCAGCCAAAAAGAAATTTAGTTCGAAAGTCGGCATCCTGAGGTAACTGAATGATTATTGAATTATGCTGCATGATGGTTGATTTTACAAACCTGCTTGATTAATCTTTTCAAAACGGAAACGCATTTCGGAATTTCTGTTGACATTTTATGAGTTGGCCCACTTACTTTAAGTAGCCGTTTGTTTCAGTGTGCTTTTTGCAGGCCTTTGTTAGATTACCTGGCCTGCGAATTGTATGGACGCCAGTGGGGATTCTGAAGGTCAATTTTGGGTCAGCCCAGTATTTGGTGGCCGCAAGTGCTGCGCAGTCGAGGCGCTAAGAGGTTTCTTTTCTGCCTGCGGAAACCATTTGCACTTGTTTGTGGTTGACAGCTCTGTCAGTTGTCGTTGTGCGGACCTTCTATGCCCTCATCCCCAGCTGCCCGAGCATTCGTAAACGTCGTGACCCCCAAGGGCCGTGCAGGCTTTGTCGATTTCATGGTAACGCCAGAAGTTTTGGGGGAAAGTATTGTGTTAACTTTTTGTGACACTGAGTGATGCTACTTATTTTCGTGTGGCCTCAGGAGCTCACCGATTGTGGAGGAGTACATAATCTGCTAGGAGTAGCTGTCAATCGAATACGTCGCCCGACTTTGTGATAATGTATGGAGTTGCCTGTATACCAGACTCGAACTCACGCCTCATCCTAGTGACGGTACCACTGACAGTAACTGACTGTTTATTCTTCTTAACAACTTTTTTATTTCTTGGTTAGCTTTCGTTGAGCACCGTCGCATGATCCATTACACGTAGACTACTCGGCAACGGTTGGGCCAGCAGGCAGGGGTCATCCATCCTGGCCACTTGTTTAATTTGGAATCCTTGTCAGCCATCGATGGGAAAATGATTGTGGCTATCAAAAAAGAAGGGCGTTCACAGGAAAGGGTTCATTGGAGGTCTGACATTTCGAGGAGTTATTTCGCCTACCCCTCTACAGAGACTAGATAGTCATGCACACAGCTGTCATTATATGGCACACCTTGTTTGGTGCGTAACCCGCCAATGCCGCCTGTGTGGCTGCATCTGACCCGCATTTCACCGTGACCTTTGTCGCCCCCACCCTCGGAGATAATTGACGGTCCCGATTTTCCCGCTTCGAGACCGTCTCCCGTCAAGATGTGTTTCGCAAAACCAGCTAGGAGGGAGACAAATTAATGTGACGGTTGATAAGACAGTCCGTGGGCATCTAGGATTCTCGCTTCTGCCTTGCCGTCTGGTCGTCGCATCAGCCTATGATCTCAATGGCGTCGAAGTTGAGGATGTGTTCCATTAGCGCGCCATGGGTCGCTACCTCCGACCCTCGGTCCAACCTTTGCACGGCCATCCGATGCTCGTGCATTCGCGTTTGCTGCCGTCGACCCGTTTCCTCGACGTAGTTGCACATCGGCCGACGGAACACCTTCTCCAACAGGGTCATTGGGGCATGGAACGGACTCCCTGATGCGGTGGTTCTTTCCGAAACTGTCGAATCCTTTAAGAGTAGACTAGATGCTCATTTGCTGAGAAACTGCTGTACATATAATCACGATTGTTTTAGCGACGGCAGTTGGCGCCTGGCTCACACTTATCGCCATCTTTTGAATTTCCGCATTTGCTGATGTAATTGATGATTCTATTTCTGTTTATCGATATGAATAGGGAGCTCAAAGACGAAAGCTTCATTCCCTTAGTAAACTGACTTAATCCCACAGCAGCACTGAAGTCGTTCGATTACATTTTTTCTAAATGAATCCTGTTCCTGCACTTGAGCATTCAGGCCTCCACCTTTAACCGACGAAGTTGTGGTACTTTTTGTTCTTGGTGCTTGTTT
>CACRXP010000598.1:102780-143718 GCA_902702965.1 Spirometra erinaceieuropaei
CAGATAGTGCAATACTGTAGTGATATAATCTACATGCCTAATGACACCTAGGGACGCTAGTATGTCGTACATGTGTCTACTGTATTCGGTCTCCGCCTTGCCACCACGTTTGTTCAAGTTAGCGGAGACACATCCCGTGAAGATCTCATGGACCCCTCTGTTCTCTGTTCACAATGTCGGCCTTCTTTAGTGGAATCTTCCCGCCCCTTCTTTGTGCTGTCCGTTCTCTTGTGTCTTCACTTGTACTTCGGCATAGAGGAATATATGATTTTCCTTTCGCGGAACGCATGCACCTTGTCGACTGAAATCACTAGGCGCAAATGCATCGGCTGATCAGGCTCCGAATTATTCGGGAATTAAAAAACTTTTCTAATACCTAATTATACTCTTTCTTAGAGTATAAAGTATGAAGATGACGTGATTCTCTATAAACGAGTGAAAGAAAGAATATTTTTGTCCATGTTTTTCATAAAATATATTTTAATTTATAAGACCATCGAAAATCAGTGTGATAAATGCATGCTACCTGAGCAGTCATTTTTTTACCGAGTACGGTTTCTACAGGAGATTGAAAAGAAGTGCATTTAAAAGCCGACATCCTGCAGAGTCCGAAATACCGCAGGATTATGCCGCAGGATAATAAATATTACAACCCCACCTAAGTAATCCTTCCTGATCGAAAACGCACTTCGGAATTTTTGTCGACATTTCAGGAAATCGGTCACTCACTGTATCCCCTCCCTCATCCCCTCAACTTCGGAGGCAAGACAGTGTTAAGACGACCGAAAGTGGTCTCGGGCGTCGTGACTGCGTTTGTCACACACATGACTTGGTCCCTGCGTCACTACCGGGCCTTCCTGGGGACGGCCTAGATCTCACATCAATATTACAACCCCACATAAGTAATCATTCCTAATCCAAAACCATTTTAGAATTTTGGCCAACAGCCGCCTTCCTCATCCCCTCGGCTTCGGTGGTGGCAAGGCAGCGTTAAGACGACCGGGCGCCGTGACTGCGTGTGCGTGACTGTGAGTGCGTGGTCCCTGCCTCACTGCCAGGCTTTCCTGTGGACGGTCTGAATCTCATATCAGTGAGACCATATTAAGAATGACGCGTCAAGTCTGACTCTCGGTCCTGAGAGGAGCCGAAATATCTGTTCAGTTGGTAACCTTCCCATCCTGAAGGATTCAGGCCCGCCGGACCTAATATTAACGAGCACTGTGTTCATAAGTGAAGAAGAAGAGTCGAGCACCGGAACACTTCGTTTACTGTCCTGAGCTTTCAGACTCCTGCAGGAGTCCATCGTCAGAGGTAGTAGCAGCAACAAAACAAGCGACAGTTATAAGGCATGCCGGCCAATCATCGACCGACGGCGCAAGACTGGAGGTGACTACACAGGGCTGTGTACGCCAACGCCAGATCGATTAATCGATTGACCGAGTTCTCATCTGAGACCCAGGCTTTAATCGATTCTCGGCCTGTTTCGTTTCTGGCGTGGGCGACTATTTTGGTGGCTGCGAAGTTAAACTCGACTCGTTTTGTAGGTGTGGACGGCCACTTGTGATAATGTGTCGCCTCGTCGCACAGCCAGCTTACGTTAGTGTATGTGCGATCCGAGCATGCGTCTAGTCTGGCGCCGGCGTACAGAGCCCTGCGCAGTCACCTCCAGTCTTGCGCCTTCGATCGATGATTGGTTAACACGCCCCATAACTGTCGCGTGTTCTGTTGCTGCCACTGTCGCTGACGATGGACTCCTGTACGTGGTTGAAAGCTCAGAACAATAAATAGAACGTTCCGGTGCACGAACCCTCTTCTTCTTTACTTATGCATACGCCTGGAACTCGAACTTTCGCACTCATTCGAGGACAGTGTTGATGATGTCCCCAGTGTCGACTGTCCGAACCTATCAGTTAACGGATGATGGGATTGGGCTGAGTGGTTGACGCGGCGTTAGGGGCGCTCACACGCGCATGTACTTATTGATCTCGCACGTACTCAGCGCAACCGACTTAGCGCGTACCATCAGGCGGCCTGATTCGCATTTTAGTCCAATATATCTGCCGCATAGCCCATTGCGAGGGAGAGGGGGGAAGGGCACACCAACTTGCTTCACACTAACTGCTTTGCCCCTGCATTCCTTTTGAGTCCATCCTTCATTCTTGCACTAACTCGTTTGTCTTCTCCTCCTTTACCTTCGTCAGCCGCTGAACGTGGCACCAGAACAGGAAGCCGCTCGGCTCTACGACTGCGAGCTCAAGGGTCAGTGTCTGTTTGCGCGTCTCATTGGACCAGCGGAACGCTCTCCCGCGGTAAGTTGAATGCTGCCTTCCTGCCTACCACCTTTTCTTCCCCACTTTGCATTGCACTGCGGTTGACGCTGGTCCCCCCCCCCCCTCCTGGAACCTACGGCTGACGAAGCAGCCCGAGTGTAGTAAGTGAAAAAGGGGGACGAAACGCCGGACCCTTTTCCTCCCCAGTTAGATTAATTTTAGTCTTGGATCCTTGGTGCTCGCCTCACTATAATGATTTGGGCGCCATTTTGAGCTGTCGCGGCGCTTCTTACTTTGTGGACTCGACCGCCAACTGGCGGGATAGCTCTGACCTCGGGACTGAGACCCCGGTTGCGATTAATTGCGTGGCAGCTCACACCTCTATGTGCTTTGGGAGTGATTGGAGTCGAGTTTTTATGGCCTAGGGAATTAGTATGTGTGGCGCACACAAGACTGGAGCCAAGTGACTGACGAGTCACTTCGGTCACGTCCACGCTCTGCTATCTTGGCCTTGTCTTGCTATTGGAAATGGCGGGTGTGTGTGTGTGTGAGTGAAGGGAGAGCGAGGTCTATGCTACGTATAGTAGGCGGGCTAGCTCATGAAATGTCAACCGAAATTTTGAAATGCGTTTCCGTTTCTAAAATATTAATTACGTAAGGTTGCAACATAATTCTATAATAATTCAGTTACCTCAGGATGCCGGCTCTCAAACGAACTTGTTTCCGGACGCATGCAAAAACCATACTCCGTAAAAAATGACTACTTTTGTAGCATGCATTTTCTCATTGATTTTCGATGCCCTTAACAAGTCAGTTATATTTTATGGAAAACATGCATAGCAATATTCATTCTTCCACTCATTCGGTAAGAAATTACTTCTTCCAATTTTATACTCGAAAGAAGGGTATAATTCCGATTTCAAAAAATTCCGACTCCCGAATAATTTTGAACCCGACCTGCCGTGACACTTGCACTCTTTGTTAACTTTATAAGCCACACTGGTAAATGCAGAGACATGACGCTTTATGAAGGGCCATTTTACGGTATTAAAAAAATCTCAGAATTGGAAACTTTTAAAACCGAATTATACCCTTCCTTCAAGTGTAAAATTAAAAGAAGACGCAATTTTCTGCTGAATGAGCAAAAGAATGAATTTTTTTCATGTTTTCCATCAAATATAATTGAATCTTCAAGGGCATCGAAAATTAATGAAAAAGATGCATGCTACCTAAGTTGTCATTTTTTACAGAGTATTGTTTTCGATGCAGACGGAAAGGAGTTTGTTCAAAAGCCGGCATCCTGGGGCATTTGAATTATTATAGAATTATGCTGCACGATAATTGGTTTTACAACCCTACTTAATCTTTTCGAAACCGAAACGCATTTCGGAATTTCTGCCGAGATTTCATGAGTTAGCCCACTTACTGTAATCTACAGTCCATTTCACCGGCCTATCGCCTCGTTTTGCTCTAAGAACGGACTATTATAATGTCTGCTCAAGGGAGTCAGCGGGTCGAGATGGCTCCTTCCGTTTTTGTCATGTGCAATGAAGCGTCACCCAGGTCACTGAAAGATGAAACTATGCATAAAAAGGGAATACCGACAAGGACAATGGAGACTGGGACCGTAGTTTCTGGCCGCCGTCAGCCAGCCATCCCCGAGACCGACAACATGCGATTTGAATGCGGAATCTCCGGCCACTGAGCGTCAAGTTAAACACCCAACCATTGGGCCTGGGGCCCGTTTTCCTGTCGCTTGCGATCGGGTATATTCGCTATTCTGTTAATGGGTGCTCATCGATCAGGAGGGAAGTCAAATTGTGCCACTCCCCCCCCCCCCGAAAGGATGAATGACCTGCCACAGGAGACAGTTTATCCTTTTTGACTTGCTTTCCGGTTTAGCCGAAATAATTAACTCTGGCGGCGTTGCGTTCAGTCCGGTAGAGGACGCGATATTTTTCACCGATCCCTAAGAGGCCCTCGGAGTGCATGAGCTGTCGACCTGTGTGTTGCCCTAGTGCCCGCTTTACACATCAGCTTGGCGAGTTATTCGGATTTAATAATATATGAGGCTGCTCGCCTACATCATGAAATGTGCCTACATTTGCAAAATATATCTAAACAGTCGCAAACCGACCCAAATAAGTGGACTACAACTCCGAATTAGTAACGAATAGCTTTAAGTGAAGGCAAAACATAATAGAAGTGTTAAAAATAATATTACGCTGTTTAGAAACACTTTTTTTTCCAGAAAAGAGAAAATTCCGAAAACGTCAAAAATCGTTGTAGATGAGTAAGCTTAAGTCTTGTTGGTACGCCAAGTGTATGCATGCAAACAACTGAGTAAATTAAACGGCCCAGGTAGGACGCCGTTCGGAAATAGTTATTTAATGCAGTTTGCAACTAAACATTCCACAGTAATTAATTCCACACTATCAGATATGGCGGCTAACCAACAGCCTGTAGTTTGAGGACATACTTCATGAGGTTTGTCCTCAAACTGTAGGCTGTTGGTTTCCAAGCTGCATCCCTGACCAGGAGAAGGCACCCTTCGTGATTGATGGCTGTCAACTTGAAGAAGTAGACAGTTTGAAATACGTCGGGGCGAGGCTGCTGCCTAATGGACAGAGTAAGGACGACATTGTCTCCCGAATTGATGATGCCCGCTGGGCTTTATCAAGCCTTCGGAAATGCCTATGGATCCGACGTGACCTCACCATCGCCACTAAGATTCGCGTGTACCGTGCATCTGTCCGGTCTGTCCTTCTCTACGGTTGTGAATTCTGGGCTTTGCGCGTGGAGGACGAGCGAAAACTGGAGGTATTTGTTCACCACTGCTTGAGGACCATCCCTCGAGTGAAGTTCACCGACTTCGTCTCAAATGAGACAGTCCGTGCTTACTGCGACAACCTTGCAAGGATAATCCAGGCCATTAAAGGAAGGCGACTGAGGTGGTTCGGGTATGTTCTTCGTCGTCCACCTCTGGAGCTCACTGTTACTGCCCTCGATCCGACACCGTTGCCCCATTGGGGGCGTAGAAGAGGGGGGCGATTCAAAACCTGGCTCGACACAATTCGTCAAGACATGGAGGTGGTTCTTGGACCTTTGATATTCAGTCTACGTCGTTGGCGAAGGGAATGGGTTGAGCTGTCCAGATCTGCTGCCGCGGATCGTCACGCGTGGAGAGGTACAGTTCGTGACATCATCGAGACCGGCTAGATCAGGCATGATCGCAGCCGTATCAAGTACAAGTAGGTACTGCAGTTTGAGTGTAGACTGCAAGACGGGCTCACTAGAATTTGTTGTATTTTTTTGTTTTTGCATTCTTCGAGGTGCAGTCGACTAAGACAAAGAGGATTACACTTGATTTCGCTGATGGGGATGTCACGGAAATAAAAGCTTTCATAAAGTCATACTGACTAAGAAATTCGAACAGAATTAGCAGGTGCAATCATAAGCTTACCAGATTGAAGTGAATCAAGAGGGCATGAATGCTATGAAGTTGTTGTTTAGTTTTCCGAGGCGGTGGAGTTCGTTGAGTTTCAGAATTTCCTTGGAATGCCGGCGAATAATTTGTGGTTTTCAGTGTTCCTAGTGGACTGCCAATTAGCATAGTGTCTGTGCTATTTGTTTATCAAAATATCTAAAATAAGATCATTCTTGACAGCATTTGCTGGAGTAGTAAGTTCCTAGGCGTTCCTTCTTATGCATATGGTCATATGCATAGGTCATATTTGTAGACTCACTCCAACATGAAATTTTATCGCTGAGCAAAATTAACGTCCAGGACGAAAGCCGGCTCTGGGTCAATGGAGGAACTTTCCCTACTGAGTTACCTATTTAAAAGGGCATTTCGCTGACGGATGCTTGCGTACTTTACCTTTTTTCAGGGTTCTGTCTAGGAAAAAGTCGGAACACTTGGCGAGCTTTTTCACTTTCCTGGAAATATGCTGGAAATTCCGCCGCAAACGAAAAAAATTCACTTTTCTCCTTTTATTGGGGCCATTTTCGCCATCTTTGCATACTTTTAGCCTCCGTTCTACGATTGTAAATCTACAACACAGCGGCCATTTAGATGTTACAATACTGATTTTCACTTCGACCTAACTGTGATAAATTCG
Organism: Spirometra erinaceieuropaei; assembly: GCA_902702965.1. Lineage (NCBI taxonomy): Eukaryota > Metazoa > Platyhelminthes > Cestoda > Diphyllobothriidea > Diphyllobothriidae > Spirometra > Spirometra erinaceieuropaei. The sequence continues at coordinate 109,172 of CACRXP010000598.1, forward strand.
GTGGGATTCGAAACTACGGCAGCAAGGGAAACACTTGAGTACAGTCAACGTTCTAGCCACCCAGGGTTAAATTACTCTGCCCTAACATAGAAGCACCCATGGATGCGCAATCCTAGCGTAGACAATTGCCTGAATATAAGGTCACGTTGATTTCTGCTCAGATTTGTAAACGTTTTGACTGTTCATGTCATTTATAAACATATTTTGCACGCCAAAAGGACACTTTCCGAAGCGGGCTGGGTGAATATGTAATACGCACAACGTTTTAGATGACCGAAATTGATCATTTCAAATTCCGTCATCATTTTTCACCAGTTGAGTCACAAACTGTACCTATTATTAGCCATCCTTCCTCTTTCTAGGTGAAGACGCCTGATGTCACACCCATCACTGCTCATCGAAGGCAAGCTTCCGGGCCTGCGCACGCCAGTACAGCGAAGTCGCCTGTCAAGGTTCGTCTTCGTGTGCCAAACAGGTGGGATCTCATCCTCAAGATTGATCCGGTAAGTCCATTTTAGACTCTCTCCCCCCCCCCCTCTCTCTCTCTCTCTACCAAAAGACCTGCGAATACCCTGAGGCCAGATATGCCGGCTGGATCGCAGTTGGTAGCCAGGACCCGTATTACAGGTGGCGGGGGGGGGTTGTTTACTGGGGCTATTTTGTGGGGCTCCATAATCACATCTGACCCATTTGGCTTCCGTTTCGCGTTCGAGGTTATGATTAAGGTACCGGTTATTGGTTTCCGATTTTCGGGTTAGAGTTATGCCTTTAGGCTTAGGTTTTCGGGTTACGCCTTTTAGGCGAAGCAAAACAACCGTATTTCGTTCTACAATCAGACCAGATTACTGATTCATACGCGGCTGTGTCGATCGCAGCTACCTCAGTTTCTGGGCGACGAGACCCCTAGGAAGACGCAGGTCGCCTATTGGCCAGGCTGTGAGCTCCACGTGATTGGCCCAGCACAGCAGATGCGGTCCGCGCTCGGGATCATCAGCCATTCCGTGCCACCAAAAGACCCCCTGAAAAGCAGTGCAATGGGATGTAGAACCGGTTGCCGCCGAAGTGTCGGTTGTTGGACATACAGTAGATGGGCTAACTCGCGAAATGTTAGCCAAAATTCTGAAATGCGTTTTCGACTCGAAAAGATTACTTGAGTAGGGTTGTAGTATTAGTTACCGTGTAACGTAATCCTTAGGTCTTTAAACAAACTCCTTTCAGGTCGCCTGCCAAAACTGCACTCTGCAAAAAATGACCACTTAAGCAGTATACTTTTTTCTTACTGATTTTTGGTGCCCTTATAAATTTTAATATATCTCATAGAAAACATGTACAAAAATATTCATTCTTTTACACAAATGGACAAAAATGACATCCTCTTCAAATTGTATGATTTAGTTGTAAAAAAAGTTTCTAATAATGAGATTTTTTAAGACCGTGGAATGTCCGTTCATAAAACATCGTGTCTCTGCATTTACTATTGTTGCTTCTAAAGTTTACAATACGGCTCAGATGCACTGCAAAATTTTACGAGCCCCATACGGTCTCCTCCTACTAATGTGTAGAAATGTATAATTTTCCATACACGGAAAATGTTCGGCTTGTAGTTTGGAAACCCTGAATGCAAGTGTAACGACAGGTCGGGTTCAAATTATTCGAGAATTAGAAAAGTTTTTTAAAACCAAAGTATAGCCTTACGTCAAGTACAAACCTGGGCTAAAAGACGTAGTTTTTTTCTAGGTGAGTAAAAGAATGAATATTTTTATATATATTTTCTATGCGATATATTTGAATTTATAGGGGCACCGAAAATTAATGAGAAAAATTAGTACTATTTAAGTGGTCTTTTTTACGGGTAGTAGTTTTTTCAGGCTACCTGAGAAAAGTTCATTCAAAAGCCGGCATCCCAAAGTAACTGAAATATTCTAGGATTATGTTACATGGTAATTAATATTACAATCCTATTCAAGTAATTTTTTCAAGTTGGAAACGCATTTCAGAATTCTGGTCAACATTTTATGAATTAGCGCACACCTACTGTATTTTTCTCTGAACCGGTCATCAATTCCTGCTGGCCTGCTGACACAATTTGCCTCCATGGCAGGCCTGCCGCGTGTTTCTTAAGCCTTCAGCTCGACAGGTTTAATTACGAAGCGCGTGCCCGCATATATAGTCCTACTTACCGATGACTGTCTCATCAAAAACCGACTTAAGCCCAGGTGCCTCAGGGTAAGGCATTACCGTATTGCGCGCTTGCAGATGCATCGCACCAACGGACTGACGTCTAGAAAACGAAATAAAATGTCCAGCTTATGCCACCTCCGTCCAGACGCGTGCGACATTGACGCCACCATGTCTGACAGAGCTGCTCGTCCTACGGGGAGTTCTCTCTTGGTCAGACACGATGCCTGGCTACTGCCGTTGATTATATTTATGAACTTGTCTGATAAACAGGCCCAGTCACGCGTACAACTTCGGAACTTTGTCGTCGATTTTGCCATGGCGTCACGTCCGACGGTGTTATAAATCGGCCATGTCGAGTGCCGGCTTTGTCCACCGGCACTGTGTGTGTCTCAAGTCTTTTTCAGGGACGGAGAGGCGCTGTAAATTGCCTCTCAATGACCTCTCCGGACGATCACATGTGCTCATGTGTTGCAGTGCGTGCTGAGGGCCTTCCCACACGCAAAGAGGCTGAGCCCATCAGTTTGGATCGTCTGAGCTATTAGTTCGCTTTTCGAGCCCTGTGTGCTACGTAATGCCCATCATCATTGCGAACTTCCAGTTTTGCCTCTCTCTATCTCTCCCGCTGTACAAGCTATCCCTTCAAAAAGGGAAGATTTCGAACGGCCAGCTCGTGATGGATTCTGCCACCTGGCATTGCTTCCCTCCCCGGGTGGGGCTCCTTTTGCCCCTACAGCACAAGCTAAATGCCCTGCTTCTGGCAGAATCTTACTAACTACTTTTAAGTGAATTATCACCTCACGCGCGTCGGAGAAAAGGGGGACTGGAGCGGCTGCTACACTTCCAGCCGGCCTAGTTTTTAGATCCCGCTGTGGTGAGGACTTCTTCAAATTCTATCCCAGCGTGATGTATGTGTGCGTGAGTACGCATGTGTGTAGGGCCCCAGTGCCCCCAAACGGGCCACGTGGTAGATGTGCTGGACCAACCACGGGGACCACATCGGATTATGGGAGGCGCTATCGGCAACTCCAGAGTCCGTCTAGGGGTGTTTTTGGATCTACAGGACGAAATTTACGTACCCTGGCTGTCCTTACTTTCAGTGATTGAGATCTGCACCGGTTACTTGACTTCTGACCTTCGATATACCCCTGAGGAGACTTCCTTGACGTTTACATGGCGGGTAAGGGGATTAATATTAGTAGTAGTAGTAGTAGTAGTAGTAGTAGTAGTAGTAGTAGTAGTAGTAGTAGTAGTAGTAGTAGTAGTAGTAGTAGTAGTAGTAGTAGTAGTAGTAGTAGTAGTAGTAGCAGCAGCAGCAGCAGCAGCAGCAGCAGCAGCAGCAGCAGCAGCAGCAGCAGCAGCAGCAGCAGCAGCAGCAGCAGCAGCAGCAGCAGCAGCAGCAGCAGCAGCAGCAGCAGTTGTAATAGTGGCAATGATGGCAGTGTTGGTTCACTAACACTGCCCCCCCTCTCCAAACGGGCCACGTGGTAGATGCGCTGGACCAATACGAGGGCCATATCGGATTCTGGGAGGCGTTCTCGGAGCTGCGAACCATAACAAATGCCAACATTGCGGGGGTGCGACGGCAGGCCCAGTTGCCGACTGACGTCGCGCGCATTGGAACCCCCGTCGCCCCTTATTTTTGTTGCTGGTTGGAATTTTGGACCAGGGGGTGCGGAGTGGAGTGCCAAGGTGCAGGCTCGACTGTGCCCTCCCCCCGCCTCCGGTCTTCTTGACTCTGTCTTGACATCGGACCCAGGTGGGGGAGGAGGAGAGAGTGCGGTAGATGCTGTGCAAGTCTGCTACCACATTAAATTAAACCACGCTCGTCAGTCACCGTCCCTGCTACACCTTGCTCTGGAGCACACGGTGGACATCGTCGGATGCGATGTTCGAGCTATCGTGTAGGTCCCAGGTCCGTGTGATTATGAACGCATGAACGGACTGTTCAGTCACTGCGTCCTTGCCCACCTCCGGGTTGTCTTATTCTCGGATCAGAGTTAGTGGGGAAAGAGATAATGCCTTAGCTGCTACGCAAGTTTGCTCCATTGTAAACTATTTTACGCACAAGTCACCGCTTCTGTCGCCACTCTGTGAGCACATTGTAGATGTAGTCGTTCACGACTCTCCTGTCATGTACTCGTTTTAAATTTTATTGTATTTCACCTTCCCCCACCCTCAGGATACCGAACTTCTGGATAAGGCTCCAACACCGAGGAAGGTCCTCCTTTCTCCCTCCTCCCTCACCCATTCAGAACTTAACGTGCTGGCGGAAACTGCTCCACCCTTGAAGACATTGCCCACGGACGAGCCGAAAGTCGGCGAAGACGGCAGTGGACCCGACGGAGGCGGAAAGGACCAGAGACGCGAACAAGTTTCTTCGGATTCACCTGCCCTGCAGGTGCCTACCCCCAGCGGTGATGGGCCAGAAACGGAACCGGCCAAGCCGGTTGCTCTGACTACAGAGCAGGACAAGCAACACAGTGTTCCGCCGGTCGAAGCCTATCCTGTGTCCCATCAGAGTGACGAGAAACCATCGTCCGAAATTCCGCCTGCGGCTTCAGAGGGGAGTCCAGACACCGGTGCAGACAACGTGACCAACGACGCCGTTCCTGCCACCGAGCCGGAACATGATGTGACTAACCACAAGGCAGTCAGCAGTCGGGGCACTACAACGGATACCGTTCTCATCCCTATTAAGGGCGAAAAGCATGACGATACCTGTTCGCCGAAGCCAGTCGATTCAATTTCCGACAGAACCATGGACCGTGTGAGTCGTAACGATCGCGGCTCTGTAGTGCAGATTGAGTCGTCTCTGGAAACTCGTGTTACCCAGTTGGATTGGGAGGAAACTGTTGGTTGCGACTGCGCAGCACACAATGTTTCGCTGGAAGTCGCAGCTGCCATTCCCTGTGAGGGGGGCAACCAGAACTCTGAGCCGGTACCTAGTTCACCTTCTCATACTAATGGTGGTCATAGTAACGAGTTCGCGCCGAAAGATACCAATGAGCCAAAGACCGGCGATGACGTCGACAGCGAGAAGTACCCTAATTCCACCCCCTCCGGAGGAGGTCATCTGCAAGAGGAATTCCATACAGAAGCTGGAATGTCCAGCATCTCTCCCCCGCCCACGCAGATCATCGATGAAGATGAACCGGACGAAACGTCAGGCATGCCGGTGGCGTCTGACGAGGTTGCCCTGATGCGCACTAGAAGGGCCTCTTTGACCGCCGGCACCGCTTTAGACAAGCCCAACCAAATATCCCTGCATAGTTGTCGTTCCTCGAGTGAACTCTCCCCGAACAACGAGCCCTCTGCCCGCCCGACAAGTCCTCCGCGTTTCTTGTGCCGCCCCCGCCGTAGTCTCGACTCCCCCAATAAGTACACCAGGAAGAAGATGGTGAAGACTCTAACCCGATCACTTGACCGCTCCATCCCGCTCTGCCTTTCACCCAGCCCGACCACCTCAATGTCTCCGACCGCTGCCACGACTGACCATGGAGGAAATTGGACCTACAGTCGACGCCTGTCTCTGCCCGAATCGGAGTCCACCTGCATTAGTTCCCAGTTCTCCGTCGGTCTAATCTCGAGGCCGGACAAAGACTCCACGGAGGGTTCGAAGCATGAGGTACCAGCGACCCAGACCACGACGGACGACGCCTACCAGACGGGTTCGGAGAACGTGTCTCTCCTGAGCGATTCTGCTGTTGCTGCTGCTGCTGTTACTACTGATGGAAAAGAGGACTCCCCAGTTCTGGCGACTTCTCGGACGAACGGCGGCGGCGGCGACGACGATGGTGCTGATGATGAAGAGGAGAAGACAGGCTCGAAACCATTGTCTGCTAGAGAGACTTCGTCGGCCATTCCGAGTCACCTGCTTCGTCGTCTGGCCACATTCCATGTGGCTACAAATCCCGTCACTGGACCTGATGCGTCCTTTAACAAGTCGACGATATCCGAGGATCTCTCGGTCTTCAAAGTAGTCTATGAGATTTCCGCCTTCGAAGTATTCTCCAGACAGGGTGAGAAGGCTGCGCAAGAGAAGGAGGGGGACACTACCCCAACTCCGATGGAGGAGGGCGAGTTGAAGGAGGAGGCGGATGATGAACTGAACTGTGGTGGTTCGACGAATGCCTGGTTTTCCGCCATAAAAGCGCACCTAAAGGAACAGGGTAGGTCATTTTCTCACCTCTCCTCTGTCTGCCGTTTCGTTTTGCGCTTAATGCCGTGAAAAGTTATCATGGATCTTGACTTGAAATGGGTGTCTGAAATGCTCCCAGTTAATTTGCTCATGGTAACATATTGACGATACTCACGAAACCTGAGGTTGTATAAGGCCGGCTGGCGACGACTAATAAGTCAGAAATGACTATCCCAGTCTCCCCTCTCCTTGCCGGCAATCTCGTTCTGTCTTTATTACTATTCGCTGTGCGACTGTCTGTGGGTATGTAGATCAAAACGCAAAACACAAAGGAATAAGTGTGTCCCGTAGCCCGATTGGTGAACACCCCTCCAGAAAAATGTATATACATATACGTATGAATTGGAAGGCAGGCATCCCCAGCAGTATAATTTGAAGGCAAAAGTGGATAGATTTTACTTAGGTTGATTTTCGACGCTGGTCCCCCAGGTCGTCGTCAGACTTGAGTAGATGTGCAAAAAACAACATTTAAAACGTGCCAAAAGTCGACATTCATTTGGTGTTGTGTCGGTAAGCTGCCGCTGTGTGCGTCAGTCTGTATTGATTCGCTCTCGTCTCTCCTACTTTTCTCTGAGATTTTTGTACATAGCATCTAACTCAGTGTGCTTATTGATGCATGACTCATCAGACCGCATGATTTCAAAAACGGCCTTTTTGGAGGGACAAACTCCGATGATGCGAATTTTGTCCAATGCGAAGGTGTACCCAGTATCAAGGGTGTGCATGGCCATTTGAGACAGGTGCCCTCGCCTTTTAACTGCCAGTTACTGTTCATGGATGCGTGTGGAGGTAGATTTCCCCGTTTGGCCACAATATACGGCAGCACAGGTATCGCATGGGATCTTATAGAAGGCATCCTCCTGGCCGAGATAGCTGAGTGCGTAAAGTAGTCGTCGGCTTGCGCGCCACTTTTATTTTGTGTTTCCTCAAGTGTCAGACAGATTTCTGATGTACAGAAGGATTCGCCAAGTACTTTCTATCGGTCGCAGTGGTGCTTCAGGTTTGTGAACTTTAGGCAGTCTGTAGATCTTGTCGATGATTGGTTAGGATTGTCTCAGGGATTTTACAATATGTTCTGATTCATATTGACCCAACTGTGAAAAACTCGGCGCCTCGGTGGGATTCGAACCCACGTAGTAAGGGGAAGGCTTTAGTACAGCCAACGCTCTAACCACCTGAGCTACGAGGCTCCACCGGACGACGCGAATTGAATAACATTTGGGTAAAGTTACACGCCCAACCTACTGCGACGTCTGGAATCCATCAAATCTGATACAGTAAGTTGACTGCCCAAGCAGGATTTCCTAAGTAATTCACCTGGAATCCACCAGATGACTACCAGGCTCACGTAATTCATAGGTGTTATGGTGTTATGGGGCTTCGTAGCTCAGATGGTTAGAGCGTTGGCTGTATTAAAGCCTTCCCCTGCTGTCGTGGGTTAGAATCTCACCGAGGCGCCGAGTTTTTCACAGTTAGGTCAATATGAATCATTCAAAATCTGCCAAAACGTCTATAAAATATTTCCTGAGTTTTTTCGTTCCTGTAAGGCGCTTCAACACTTTAGTAATAGATGAGCTCTGTTTCTTTGTACGGTCTGTGGAAATAGTCTTATACATTTAGCTATTTTCTAAGAGTGATAGCATCTTGTCGTTGTAGTCTTGTTTGAACTGTTCATTACAGTATTAGGTGTACGGCAAAGTCGCTTTCACATAAACTTGTACTACTACTGCTGCTTTGGAAAATGGGCATTACGCAGTTATTTCGCAGAAGTTGATTGTATCCGACTCAAATCATTTTAATGTCGAGGTTTTGAACCCAGGTTCATTTGGTCATTAGACCTCTGGCTCTCCTCCTTCAGGCTGTGGTCGGGACCACTTAAAATCATGTGGTAGAAGTTTTCACCGGCCGCATGGTGTCCTGCAGTTCTTTCTTTTTTTCCCCGGGTGCATATTTTGAGATCTTGACCATCGTTTCATGTGACTCGATGCCCAATACGCACCTGTCCACCTGACCCCTCTTGCTCTCCCCCTGACAGCTGAATGGGGTTCTCGCGTTTTCACCAAGGTGATGGCTATTCCCGAGGCGACATCCTTCACCAAGAAGGGCAGTATCATTCGTGCCTCCGCTTTCCTCGACAACCTTAACATTCCGGAATTCGGTCTGGGTGCTGTTTCGACCAACCGACCCAGCGATATGCCCACCACTTCCCTATAGTCTGCTCAACTCCATTTTATTGGTTTTCTCTCTCTCACTTTTTCACAAATTTTGTGCCTTCTATTTTTATCCATTACCCTTCGCGACAGCTGTTGGGACAGTGGGGGGGGGGCTTTCTGGACAGGGCCTCCTCACCTGTCCCTGCTCGACTTCTCGGACATGACCAAGTTTTGCTCACTTGCTTGCGCCACCATGTACATTTTTCTCCATTTTTTGCCTTTATACTCCTTTTTACTGCTAAAATTGTGCTGTTTTTGTCAAATTTGCTCATATATAAACTACTTACATTCCTAACGATATCTTAACGTTCGCCTCTGAGGGTAGGGACTGGGAGGTCCTTCACTCTTGCTCCAATTGTCCACCTATAGTTGCAGGCTTGACGAACATTTTTACTTTTTAAAGCAGGCATGGACAGCAGACTTTATTGGTACCAGTAAATTTCGCGACGGCTTATCAATTGCAGCCTGCCGTTGAATAACACTAATAACAAGTGAGACAGGTACAGAGGTTTGAACTTCGACAGAGGAAAAATCAGTGTAAAACAGCAAGGTCATTGTATACTGCAAGTAGACCAATCAATAAAATGGAAACTTCAAAACGCATGCGTCCAGTCGGTCCTGTGTAGTTACAAGGACAATTTTAACACGGAATGCGATACACTACTCCAGATTGCTCTTCAGGCTTTAACCGATCCTGGACGCATGCTCGGATCGCGCATACACGAACATAAGCTGGCTGTGCGACGAGGCAACGCATTATCACAAGTGGCCGCCCACACCTATGACATGGGTCACGAGTTTAACTTTGCAGCCACGAAAATAGTCGCCCACGCCGAAAACAAAAAGGCCGAGAATTGATTGAAGCCTGGGCCTCGGATGAGAACTCGGTCAATCGATTTATCGATCTGGCGCCGGCGTACAAAGCCCTGCGTAGTCACCTCCAGTCTTGCGCCGCCAATCGATGATTGTGCCTACACGCCTTATAACTGCCGCTAGTTATGTTTCTGCCACTACCTCTGACAATGTACTCCTGTACGAGTCTGAAAGCTCAGGACAATAAACAAAGTGTTCCGGTGCTCGAATCTTCTTCACTTATGCATACACCTGGAACTCGAAATTTCGCCTTCATTCGTGAGGTCATTGTATACTGCACATAGACTAATCAATAAAATGGTAACTTCAAAACACAACTTAGGAAAGAAAATGGGGAAGTTAACACGCGAGGGATTTTGTAAATCAAAAGGGCTCAGATCTACCCGGACAATCTGAGGTTGACCACGTGGTCTGTTTACATAGGTCGGGTTTCTCCCGCCGTATGTAGGCTGCCTCCAGGTAGCTCAATAACCGAGTTGTTCGTGCTCGAACTAATACTCTAAAAGATGTTTTGGGGTCAACCTAATAAGCGTTATCAAGGATGTGTTTTGTAATAGAGGACCGTGTAATCTTATTCTCCTGCTTTAGAGGCCATTTAGGCAGGTACTCAACTGACCTGGCTGCCAGTTGCCTTTGCGTTCGCCCAATGTACTTGCATCCACAAGTGCAGGTAAATTCGTAAACACCATTTGACGTGGCGTGCAATGGCAAGGCATCCTTCGCCCGTGGAACAAGGATGGCCTTAGAAGGGCTGCAGAATATGAGTTCAGCTGAGTTGTATGTTCTTTCAATGGCGCATCACAATCGCCGCTTTATGGTATTTGAGATGGTACCAATAAATTCTACTGTCTAGGCTTGCTTTAACTTCATTCCGGGGGAATATTGCTTCAAGTTTCTCGAACATTTTTACGCCTGATCGATTATGTGCGAGTCCCCCATTGCCTGCTGTCCGTGTTCAAAAATACGGTACCTGTTTTGGGCGTTTAAACCATCCAGTGCGTCATTGTCGCCACAACCAACATTGCTGTCTATCTTCTGCGCGTAAGTTGCGGCTTCGGCTGCACGGGTGACTTGAGTCCGAGACTATCCCGACACGTCAAGCGTCGTGGATAGGAAGGTTGCTGATTGACGCCCGCTCTCGGTTCACGCTGTTCGTCGCATTGTATGTGTGTTGTGTGGAGTGGCGGACTGGTGGGCTGGGAACGGGCTGAAACAGCACCTTTCACGGCACTCTCACGCAAGTGAGAGACACGCCGTTCAACCCCCGTTGTGTGAAATCCTGGTGTTTGTGTGTATGGAGGGCCAGGTCGTACCGTGGCGGGCGCAGTCATGGTCAGTCGACCATGACAGCCACCGCGCCCATTCCTCACTCCAGTCTGCTGACCGGCTCGGACAGCGGCTGGGGTGTGGGAGTGGGAAGGGAGAGTGAGGTCGACGACTCAGCGCACTTTCTCCTCACTATAAACAATCTGACGCACTTGAAGCTATCACGGTGCGCTAAAAGCCGTGGCTTGGAAGGTTGCCAACTGACGGAGTAACTTAGACCTCCTCCTTGACCGGAGGCAGTCTGAGAGTCAGGCTGCAATGGCTCCTTTTTAATGTGGCCTTTATGGCACTCCCATCACAGTGTGGGATCCGAGCCAGGCGTTGGCGGCACGCCCAGGTGCGGTTTCGGCCGTGCCAGCCTCCAAATCTCTCTTGTGTTGGTTGAAATCCTGGTTATTTGTTGTGTGGACCAGGGGGTGTGGTGGAACGCCAAGGTGAGGATCCGTCCGAGCCATCCACCTGCGGCCTCTCTCGTCTCCGGTCTTCTTGACTCTGTCTTGACACCGGGCTCGGGCGAGGGAGGAGGAGAGAGTGTAGGTAGATGCTACGCAAGTCTACCGGCACTATAAACCCCTGCGTAAGTCACCGTCCCTGCTCCCATTGCTGCTGCAACTGTGGGGCACACGGTGGACATCATCGAAACCGATGGTCGAACTGTCAAGTTGCGCCTCCAGTGAGGCAGCAGTCTCCTTCCGCTCTCTGCACGGTGTTTTTTCTTGAAGGAAGGGAGTATCGACCAAATTGTACAACTTACAGGCGTAGCCGCCGTAGCTCAAGGTGGCTCAGGCCACCTGTCACGAATTCCTGGGACCAATGATTCGATTCTGTCTCGCAACAAGCATTTCCTGACCGACTCCGTGCGATTGTTGCTGGACGTCTACCGGAGAGTTTAAGGGGACTGTTTGCTTTGAAGAATAGTGCACAACCTGCCCCATAAAAGAACATGTGATCGGTCAAACATATAGGGCAGTGAACAAAACGCCGCACAAGCGGAGATTTCTACGCTCCATCTGGTTGTGCCTGATGTCCTTAACTGTGCAGGAGTTTTTTCGTTGGGGGACCGGCGACACTGTTAGTTTCAGCCCTATCCGTGTACAGTGCGTGACCGATCTCATGAAATGTTGGCCAAAATTCTTAGGTGGGGTCGTTATACTGATTATCATGCAGCATAACCCTATAATATTTCAGCCTCGCCAGGATGTCGGCTTTTGAATGCACTTCTTCTTGTCGTTCTGCGGAAACCACACTCGGTAAAAAATGACTACTTAAGTAGCATGCATTTTCCTATCGCATTTCGATGGTCTTATAAATTCAAATATATTTTATAGAGAACATGCACAAAAATATGCTTTCCTTTGCTCATTTGGTAGGAAATCACACTGTCTTCGTATTTTATACCCGAATAAAGTGCATATTTTGGTTTGGAAAAGTTTCCCACTTCCCGAATAATTCTCAGCCCAATCTGCCATTGCATCAGCGTTTAGCAATTCCAGTCTACAACGTGCATGCTTCTCGCGTAAGGAAAATCTTATATTCCTCTATGTCTTTAATAAGATATCACGTAGAGTTCATGGAATTTTGCAGTGGATCCGCACTGTGAGCATTAGTAAACGGACATGTGCGGTCTTGCATGCATGGACATCGTATGGTCCTAAAAATCTCATAATTAGAAACTTTTTAAAACCAAAATACACACTTTCTTCGGGTATAAAATACGAAGGCAGTGTGATTTTCTACCAAATGAGCAAAGAATAGCATATTTTTGTGCATTTTCTCTATAAGAAATGTTTGCATTTATAATACCATCGAAAATCAGTAGGAAAAGTGCATGCAAATGAAGTAGTTATTTTTTACGGAGTGTGGTTTATGCAGGACGTCAAAAAGAAGTGCATTCAAAAGCCGACATCCTGGCGAGACTGAAATATTATAGGGTTATGCTGCATGATAATCAGTACAACAACCCCAACTAAGTAATCCTTCCTAATTGGAAACGCATTCCAGAATTTTGGCCGACATTTCATGAGATCAGTCACGCACTGTACAACGAGAATTGCTTTCGGTAGGATTGTAATTCCTACCTAGTCATCCTACCTAGTCATCTGCTCCCACGCTATTGGAGCCTGTTGAACATTGGCGCCATCGAGATTTCAGCTTGACATTTGTGAACCGAGACAGGGGTGGGGGGTGGGGGGAGAAAGTGCTTGTATGTTCTCTTCGTCTTATGCGCCTAAACTAAGTATGTTTGGTGGCTGAGGACGCAGCGCAAAATTTTCCTGATCGGTAACATCATTCCGACCTAGGAAGACCGATTGGCGGTTATTAATCCACAACATTTCCGTGCAGTGCAACCTTGATGTGTGGATGTAAGTGTTAGGCTCAGAATGTTACCCATTACAATATCGCGGCCCGAATTAAGACACCTGGGAATCAAGTCTTAAAAGATGTAGCTGGTGACTTAACTCGTGAAATGTGTGTGGAGTTACGAGGACTCTAATACCTAGAAATCCAACCCAAATGCATCGACCAAAACTTCCAATTTATGGTGGATGACTTAAAGTGAAATGAAAAATTGATATGACTACCAGAAGTAATATAACGCTAGTTAGAACTAACAATTTCTTCAAGGGTAAACTCAAGTTGTAAAGGTACTTCTTAAAACAACTTTTGGGAAAGAAATCAGCTGATAAGAACCATTTAAGAGATATGGTGAGCTATAATGTCAATCTTACTAACTATCAGACCCCATGCAGTGTGCTTACCTCTCAGTCGTAGCTGGCACACGTCATGTACAGTAGGTGGGCTAACTCATGAAATGTCAACCGAAATTCCGAAATGTGTTTCCGTTTCGAAAAGATTAATTAAGTAGGGTTGTAAAACTAATCAGTCTGCAGTGTAATTCTTTAATAATTCAGGTACCTCAGGATGCCGGCTTTCGAAAGAACTTCCTTCTGGCTGCATGCAAAAACTATACTCTAAAAAATTACTACTTAAGTAGAATGAATTTTTCTCATTGATTTTAGATGCCCCTAAAAGTCCAGTTATATTTCATGGAAAACATGCAAAAAATATTCATTCTTTCGCTCATTCGGTAGAAAATTGCATATTCTTTCAATTTTATACTCCAAGAAAGGGTCTAATTCGATATGAAAAAAGTTTCTAATTGTGAGACTTTCTAATACCGTGAAATGGCCCTTCATAAAACGTCATGTCTCTGCATTTACCAATGTGGCTTGTAAAGTTAACAATATGGATCAAATCCAATGCTACATTTTATGAACCCCATATGGTCTCCGCTTAATACCGTAGAGAAATGTGTGGTTTTCCTTATTCAGAAAATACATGGTTTGTAGCTTGGGAACCCTGAATGCAAGCGTGACGGTAGGTCGGATTCAAAATTATTCGGGAATTGGAAAAGTTTTTACAAACCGAATAATACCCTTTCGTCGAGTATAAAATTGGAAGAAGACGTAGTTTTCTACCGAATGAGCGGAAGAATGAATATTGTTATGCAGGTTTTCCATGAAATGTAATTGGACTTTTGGGGGCATCGAAAATCAAAGAGAAAAATTCATTCTACTTAAGTAGTAATTTTTTAGAGTATAGTTTTTGGATGCAGTCGGAAGGGAGTTCATTCGAAAGTCGACACCCTGAGGTAACTGGCATTATAGAATTATGCTGCTCGAAGATTAGTTTTACAACACTAATTAGTTAATCTTTTCGGAACGAAAACGTATTTCGGAATTCCGGTTGACATTTCATGAGTTAGCCCACCAACTGTATGTCCCAGCTTCTCTGTGCACCTAAACGTCCGCGACTTCGGGATGATATGAACGCATTCCAAGTCTTCAAACCTTTGAAACGCGTACATTCTTGGAAAGAAAAACAAATTGCTTAAGAAGATTGAATGTGCGTGAGAAAAATAGAAAATTGAGTACACCTGCCTACTCATCCACCGACAACGACGAAAACTTTTTTGACGTTAATATTCTTTGCACGAGTGTGACTGGTCATAGAAAAGAAGACGAAGGTAAAACAAACGCACAATTGGCGGCATTCCACTGACAAAAACAAACATGTCACCGCCAGTAGCACTTCACTGGACCGTCGGTTAGCTATGCCAGCGAGGAGAATCTTAAAGCAAGCCTATGTGTCATCAACACATAAAGATGCTACTGATAATGCTTGTTTTGGTAAGCGTCCATGAGGGCATTATTGGATAAATGTTCCAACGAATTGCCGAGCGCGAGGAACATGTAGATCGGATAGGAGTGCTCACCTTCCCAGGAATGGTGGTAAAATAGGTTTTACGGGTGAATCTCTTTAAAGGAAGAGACGATACGATTTAAATTGTTCAAGAGACCGAAATGTCGCCATTGAGCCACATGCTTGTTTTTTGTGCTAATGACCTAATAATTAAACTTTGCGCAGCATAAAAAGCAGCCAAGAGGAAACTTCACAATTTAATGAAGGAATTTCTGCACATCCATTGGTTGGAAAGCACCAGGTAACTGATCCAGAAACGGAATGTCCAATGAGTTTCCGCTAAGGCTGTGAAGACCCTACCTCGGAGTCGGAAACCGGCGACAGTTAAACATGAAAACGATAACACGGATAAGAATTGACCGCAGCCACTGAAAGCGAAATAATCAGACGCTTCATAGAGCAAAGAACCGGGCGTGGTGGTGAGTGCACATATTTATATTCAACCAAGACTGTACATCAAATAAAGGATAGATATAATAAAAAACTATCTTTTTCTTAAAAGCCACCTTTTTGCCGTTGTCAAAATGGACAGAATACGGTGAGTTTAAAATTAGTGGGCAGTAGGCTAAATCATGTCGGCATGACTAGAAGGACTGCGACAAAAGTATTAGGTGCGCTGGACTGCGTACTTCTGATGCCACAGCTCAGAAATAGGACTAAACGGGCAAGTAACGCCAGTCTGCGAGTATCTCACTCAAAATAAAAATAGCTGAGTTATTTAAAGCAGGCATGGACGGCAGAATGTATTGGTACCAGCAAATTTCGCGACGGCTTATCAACTGCAGCCTGTCGTTGCATAACACAGATAGCAAGTGAGAAAGATACAGAGGTTTGAACTTCCAGAGAGAAAATCAATGTAAAACAGAAGGTCATCGTATACTGCACGTAGACTAATCAATAAAATGGTAACTTTAAAACGCAACATAGGAAAGAAAATGGGAAATTTAACACGCGGAGGGACTTCGTAAATCAAAAGGGCTCAGATCTACCAGGGCAAGCGGAGGTTAACCACGTGGTCTAACTGTTTACATAGGTCGCGTTTCTCCCGTCGTATATAGGCTGCCTCCAGGTAGCGCAGTAACCGCGTTGTTCGTGCTGGAACTAATACTCGAAAAGATGTTTTGGGGTCAACCGAATGACCGCTATCAAGGAGGTGTTTTGTAATAGAAGATCGTGGAATCTTATTCCCCTGCTTTAGAAGCCATTTAGGCAGGTGCTCAAAACTTGTTATCTGTGTTACGCAACGATAGGCTGCAGTTGATAAGCCGTCGCGAAATTTACTGGTTCCAATACATTCTGCTGTCTATGCCTGCTTTAAATTCCTTCCGGGGAAATATTGCTTCAAATAGCCGAGTTAATTACTATGAATTTAAACATGATCCACAAGGGTTTTAGAACTGGCTTTCCAATTTAGCTCGATCAGACGAACGTCCTTCTTACACGGCCTAACCAAGTTAAAGGACAGGCGATAGCTATCTTATACTAAATTACCGCAGGCTTTATAACTCAGAGTGTCTCGAGTAGGACCCCAAGAAAAGGCTGTTACCAAAATTTGTCGATTATTTTGACTATAAAAAAGACAATCTGAGTTTTCGAATTTGGGCTATTTCTATACTGCTCGTTGGTATCAACGTCCGAATAGTCTGTAACATCGTTTTATTAACTTTGTTTAGTACCCTGGAGTACTCATTTTAACACTTTTATTGCATTTTAAGTTGACCTTATTCACAATGGTTGCGCCGTCAAAAATACCGTTACATATCTTTTTGTAAAAAATGTTCTTCTCCAAATCGGATTCGACTGAGTCTCGATGTAGTAATTAATCACCTATTTTGGCTGTCAGCCGGCATCTGTCTAATTAAGAGCTTCCTGGGTATGCATAATATAAGATTAGTCTGACAAAAATTCTGAACATGCTTAATTGTAGAACAAGCAGGCTCTTTTATTACGTAATAGAAAGGGCAAAGATTTTCAAAATTTGGAGGGCAAACCTAAAACGAAGTCTTAGTCTAATGTCGAGGAGGTAAAAACGGGGGAAATCAAACTGCAACTTTGGACAGTTCTGGCGCTAAGTGACATAACTTAAATCCAAGTCTTTGATAGTAATGCCTTCAGTCAGAGGGCATTTAGACTTTATCAGTATGATTATATTGAATGCCATCTTACAGGCGCTACAGAAATAATTACACGGCCTAGGTCTAGCATGTAGTGATAAACCCCCCTACTCGTCAGCGCAACTAGTTGGATTTTGAGTGGTTGCGGTTGTTAGGGGGAAAAAACTGCAGTCGCGAAATGACGGCAGTCCATAGCAAGAATAACTGGCATGACTAGAGACATATTTTGCGGTCTCCATTCCCTGTCGTGGAAGCGGGACCCTGTGCTAGACAAGGGTGAGTGAGTGAACAGTTGCTCTTCGCCGGCTGAAGTGTCTACTCGCTGAGTGGCAGACCGCAGGGCCGGCATCGTCCTCCTCGAGAGGAAACCAGGCGGTTGGAATGAAGACCACGATTGCTGTCACTACGGAAGATGGCCACAGTGGATTCGGCACACAGAAATTGTGGATTTTGTTCTGAATGCAGGTGGGAGTTAGTTCGTTCCAACAAAGGATGATTTCAGGGTATTTTTACGTTCCTAGGTAGCGTATTTCAGATACGACAGCGTTGACGGTAAACAACTGACGATACTCAACTGTACGTGATAGGCGAAGAGGTAAAAAGACCCCGTGGTGACTGCTGAGTCATAGGCGACCCATATGTCCTACAGCAGTCACTGGATTAAAAGTACGACAAGTTATGAAATTAAACACTAAAAAGACTTCATTATGTGAACAAATAAAGCGGAAATGATTAAGAGTTTGAATCTTTATTTTGATTATTCGGATTTTGGCATCCCGAGGTTAATGCACTCGATAGAACAACACTGGACAGATTCTGTTTTCTTCTGATCTCCAGCTGACGGGAGGCTAAATAAAACCCAACAGTATTTCACGCCTGATCCAGCGTACGCCTTAAATGGCAGTTACTAAAAAAATCCAGATGATAAATCAGGTCGCTGTACGTGCTTTGTAGATAGTCAGGCTGAAATGATCTAGAAGATGGAGACATTTGGATCGTGGTACACCCGGATTGGGTGTAGATGTGTCCAGTTGTGGATCCACGTGATGGTCGTAATTGGTCACTTCATTTACTCTCAGGTGTTGGCTACGCCTAGCGTCTATTAACTGGCACCCAAGTCTCACCTGCGGCTCCTCGAAGCTAGGCCCTGCCTAGCAACCACATCAAGATAACCGCCTCTACCGGCAGGCTAAACCAGGAGGGGGTATCCGTGTGGGCATCTCCGCACACGGTAACTCGGCTCCGCTGGCCGGATGGATCACCGCCTCGGTATCTCCGAGACGAGACTTTATCTGCATCACCGCAGGAGGCCTTTAAGACAATCCCAAGAGCAACCGGCCGGAACGATGGACGGCGCTTGTCGCACTGGAACTAGCGTGCTACATGGTGGACATCGATGCATTCAGCGATAACCGCTTTCTCGTACAAGGTCAACTGGGGGAGGTGGGTGTCGGCTACACCTTCCGGAGCGGCCGTCACAGGGCAGAACCACGAGACGCGGGCGTCGCCTTTACCATACGGGACGACGTTGTAGTACGATTGCCCTGCCTGTCGCCAGACACCATTGATCGTTGGATGAGCCTGCGCCTTTCTCTTCGGGATCCAACTTCGCCACCATCCTCAGCGCCCACGCTCCATCAATGACCGGCTCTGACTAGGCGAAGACCAAGTTTATCGAAGACCTGCACACATTCCCTGCATCTGGGCTGAAGGCGGACAAACTGGTTATCCTCGATGACTTGAATTTCTACGTCGGGACAGACTTTTCTGTCTGGAGGGGAATGCTGGATCGTCACGGGATCGGCGGCTGCAACAGCCACGGTCTCCTTCTCCTGCGACCCCGCGCTGAACACAGCTTCCTGATGACCAACACACTCTTCCGCCTGCCGATGCGGAAGAAGACCACCCGGATGCGTCCCCGATCGCAGCATTGGCAGCTGCAGGACTACGTTCCCGTCCGGAAGCAAGATCGGTAGGACGTGCTGGTCACCAAGGCGATCTGTGACGCTGATGACTGAATGGACCAACGCCTCGTCATCTCCAAGATGAAGCTCTGACTATTACCCCATAGGAGGCCGGGTTAGTTGTTTTTGCCTACCCACCGTCTATATTTCAGCAGTCAACTGACCCAGCAGCTGGAAGACCTGCCAGCTCCAGTTGAAAACGCGTCCATGAAGACTCACTGATGCCAACTGCGCGGCGCCGTCCATGCGATCACCCTGAATTCCTCGACTGCACATGTCACCAGCACCAGAACTGGCTCGAAGATAATGACGTAGTTTATAAGCAACTTGCTCGCCGAGAATAACAAACGGTATCGAACCTACGTCGACCATCTTACTTATGATAACAAAACGGCGTTATACCAATGTCGTCGCCTAGTGCAGCAATGGTTGCAAAAAATTCAGGACACCTGGGTGGCTCGCAAGGTCAAGGAAGTCTGGAGATATGCTGGCCGCAATGAAACCGAGAACTTCTTCGCTGCGATCAAAGCGATCTACGGTTCCCAATTAAAGGAAATTCACCGCTTCTCAACTCCGATAGATCAACGTTTCTGACGAAGAATTCGCAGATTCTGAAGCGCTAGGCCGAGCACTTCAGAAACGTCCTTAACCGCTCGTCCGCAATCTCCGATGCCGCCATCGACCGACTCCCACTAGCGGAATCCGACATCGACCTGGATCTCTCGCCCTCTTTTTCAGAGCCAATTAGCGCCGTGCAACAAATTTCCAGTGGGAAAGCACCATGCTCAGTTGCGATGGCACTTGATATCTACAAGAACGGCGGCCACTGACTGATGGACCAAATCACGGCGCTCTTCCAGGAGATGTGGCATTGTGGGAAAATCCCACAGGACCTCAAGGAGGCGACCATCGTCTATCTCTACAAGCTCAAAGGGGACCGGCAACTCTGTGGCAATTACAAAGGCATCTCGTCACTCTATACCGCTGGGAAGGTCCTCGCTCGCGTCCTCCTAAAAAACCTCAGTGGTCTTCTACAGCAAGTTCTCCTGTCGGAAAGCCATTGCGGCTTCCGACGACACCGCGAGACCACTGACATGGTCTTCGACACTCGTCAGCTGTAGGAGAAGTGCCAGGAGATGAGAACACACCTCTGCACTACCGTCGTGGACTTACCGAAGGCCTTTGATATGGTGAAGTACGAAAGACTGTGGAGAATCATGTAGAAATTCGGCCATCCTAAGCGATTCACGCGCATGGTACGTCAGTTCCACTACGGAATGAAGGCGTGCATCACAAACAATGGCGTAATTTCCGAGGAGTTCGCAATGGCCAATTGAGTGAAACGGGGCTGCTTTTTTATGCCTACCCTCTTCAGCCTCATATTCTTTGCCTTCCTTATGGACGCCTACCGTGATGAGCGTTCAAGAATAAGCATCGCCGGTAGAACTGAGGGGCATATTCTCAACAACAGGCGCATGCAGGCCCGAGCGCGACGATCGGCGATCACGTACAATGATCTGCTTTTCGCCGAAGACTACCCACTCAACATTACGACCGCCTAAGGCTTGCAACGGTCATGGACCTCTTCAACGCCGGGTGTGACAACTTCAAACTGAAAATCAACACGAACAAAACGGTGGTCGTGCACTAACCGCCATCGGAAGCGTAAAACTGTGTTCGTCGAATCATTGTTGACAGCATGCAATTCAAAATTGTGGACAACTTCTCCTACCTAGGAAGCCCACTTTCATACAGCACAAAAATCTTGACTAAGTGGCTGACGGATCTCCAAACCTGACCAGGCCTTCTTCCGGCTGCAGAACTCCGTGTGGAACTGAGATGGCAAGACAGGTTCTCGGACAAAGAGTTTCTCGGACGTACCAGCATCCCCAGCATCCCCGCCATGCTGAAACAGCTGCGGATGCGATGAAACGGTCAGCTCGTGGGGATGGGAGATATACGCCTGTCTATGCAACTCTTCTACGGATATTTTTCTATGGCTACTCGCCGACAGGTAGGACACAAAAGCACGTTATAAGGACATTCTAAAAAAACTTTCTGAAATGACTAAAAATCAACCCGAAGGCCTGGGAGTCCTTCGCCCAGAACAAACTGGTCTGGAGAAGGGAAGTGAAGACGGATGGAGCCTTTTACGAGGCAAATTAGGTTGTCGCCGCCAAAACCAAGAGGGCTGCTGGAAAGTCACAAATGCCTCGACTCCTCACTGCCCACCCTGCCAACGCACATTCCGCGCGTAAATCAGCCTCATAGGAAACCTTTGGACGCAATGAACCAACAGCCCGGCAATGCCAACTCACCTTTCACGAACACCCCTAGTATCACCCCTGCTGCAAACCCCGCAACGACGTCCATGTCGTCACCGCCGATCAGACTGCCAATGTCCGGCCCCGTCAATCGTCGAAGTCATCCGACCTGCCCCAATCCCTGCGTCGCTTACAGCTATCAGCTCCTCTGACACCACGATTTCTCACACCCCCCTCACTGATGGGACGGCGTCAGACATCCCATCATCTGCCGCCATCACCAGCACCCATACCTCCAGCGATGTGGACTCGATCTATACCAGTCCTCATTGCAGTCACGCATTTACCTCACGCATCAACCTGCTCGGTCATTTTCGAACCCATCGCACAGAGACTGGCTAACCAGTGTCTGGAGCATCCACATACATTCGCGGGGTCCGCCTTTACTGTCCACAGTGCCCTTGCAAAATCTTTCATTGCATGGGCCTGGTCAGTCACAGGCGTATCCACGACAGTGAAATTCACCACAGTACCCACACACCCATAGCCCCAACGCGGACGAAAATCAGTCTGATGTCGATGTGCAACAATCTATGAGTAACGCCACAGTAGCGAAATATCGCTGTAATGCTGACAGGGCAAGAAAGGAATTACCCATAAATCTTAAGCAAGTTAACGTAATAAGGGATGTCACAGAGTCCACGTCATCTATTCCGAAGGAGTGAGTAACTGACGACCAGGATCTTCTTCACGAATATGCCAGTGCCGTCCTGAAGGATGTGTTAATTTTCACCGTTTAAGAGCTTTCTGACTAGACAAAGCAGACCCAGACCGTGACCTAAAACATTCCTCGGCCCTCTAAAAGTTATTTAAGAAAACGAAGCGCAGACAGTGCTTCAGTTAAAAGGGAGAATGGACTTGCTGAACTTGCTCAAAGATCTTTTTCAGCCGGACTACGAACCTAGGGACTGACTGAGGAATAAGAGAACCAAGGACCGAATATAGGGGGAGAATTGGCAGAGGGCAGAATGGGCTGAGAATAAAAAGTGGTCAAAAAATCTAGACCAAAAGTTTTTCCTTTGGTCAACACGTGTCACTATAAAGGCGGGATCTCCACGACGAAACGATTATTGCAGATGCACAAAACCTGTTCAACAAATTCGATTAGCTATGAAACTTAATGGAAGGGGTAGTCGTATATGTAAGGGAAGGAATTTCAGCAGTTGAAAGAGCCCACACCCTCTCCCTTGAATATGAATCCGTCTGGATAAAGATAAAGAAGAGCAACGCACAAAATCTAGAATTTCTGGCGATTTACAGACCACCAAATCTTCTGAGTGCAGCTGATGAGTCGCTCCTTGGTTTAGTCAAAGACGTAGCTAGCCACCAAGAGGTACTTATTGCTGGGGATTTCAACGCACCTGCAATAGAGTGGGAAACAATGGCAGTTAATGGTGGACCAGCCTCTTTCAGCAATAAGCTACTGGACCTCACACTCGATCTCCCTCTGGCGCAACATGTGAAGGTACCAACAAGATTTCGAGAGAACCAGAGAGCAAATTGTCTAGACCTAGTTTTCACTAAAGACTTCTCGAATATCGACGAAGTGTATTCCAATGCACCTCTCGCGAAAAGTGACTATACTACGCTATTATGGGATTACTCGCTCCTCTCTAAATGCCAGAAGAGAACAGAGGGCCAACCTAATATATGGAAGGCGGATTTTAATATGATGAAGAACGAATTGCTGTCCATGAATTGGGACCAAATACTCAGGGGAGATCCGGAGGACGACTGGAGATCTTTTAAAACGATTTCACTCGATCTGATTAGGCGCTGTTGTCCACCTAAAGTACAAAAAACAACTAGTCGACCTGCTTGGTTAACTAGGGACCTAAATAGGCAGCTACGGAAGAAAAGCAAAAGATGGAAAATATTCAGGGAAACTGCGTCACCAGCGCATTTCGAAGAATTTCGTCGTCAACGAAATGCGTCAAAAATGTACCCATCAGGCACGGAAGGAGTATGAATCCAAAATTATACGACAGGCTGAACAGAAACCTAAGATTTTATTTCACTATCTGAAAAGTAGATTGAAAAATAAGGACCCGGTCGCGGTGCTGAAGGATGATAATGGTGTAGAGATCATTGAGAACAACGAGAAAGCCGAACACTTAGGACAGTATTTTGTCTCCGTTTTTACTAGAGAAACAGAGTTTCGCTGTCGCAGTGCCGGCAATGCTCTTAAGACTGTTGGTCCCGTGCTTGACTCCATACTCTTCCCGACAGCTGTCGGGGAAAGGGAGCTGAAAAATCTCAAAGAAGCAAAGTCCTCGGGTCCGGACAATATACCGGCCAAATTCTTGAAGGAACTGGCGAATGAACGTTCCAAACCACTGGCGCACATCTTCCGCTCGTCATTCGAATTAGGGAGGTTGCCATCGGAATGGAAGACAGCAAATATCTTTCCGATATACAAGGGCGGGGCTCGCACTAATGCTAACAATTACCGGCCTGTTAGTCTAACCTGCATCTGCTGTAAAATAATGGAGGCCATAGTTAAGAAAGCAACTATGGAGTTCCTGGAGCAGGGCCATTTAATCTCAGTCCTGCAGCACGGCTTTAGACAGAACCGCTCGTGTCTTTCCAGTTTATTGCTTTCGACGGAGCAGTGGACTCGCGCACTGCATGAGGATGGGAGGGTTGATGTCATATACACAGACTTTACGAAGGCGTTCGACAGCGTCCCACACAAACGCCTAATCTACAAACTTTCGGAAATTGGGATAAGAGGAACGCTGGTGACATGGATAACAGATTTTCTTACCGGGAGATCGCAAACCGTGTGCATTGAGGCCTCAAGGTCAACTCCTACTCCCGTTCTAAGTGGTGTACCCCAGGGCTCCGTCTTAGGGCCGTTGCTATTCCTGGTTTACATTAACGACTGCGTCGACGACCTGGGATGCAACGCCATCATGTTTGCCGATGATGTTAAGCTGTGGAGACCCATCAGATCTGATGCAGACAGGTACGCGCTTCAAGACAGTCTCAACCGCCTAAACAGTTGGTCAGCTCGCTGGCTCCTCAATTTTAATGTGGACAAATGTGTGGTCCTGAGACTCCGCACCAGACAGACCAGAAAGGAGGATGATTCATTTCAATATGTCCTTGGTGGTCAGTCCCTTTAAAATGTTGTGGAACAGAAAGACCTGGGCGTCCTAATGACCTCCTCGCTGAAACCATCATCACAGTGTCAAAGGGCAGCCAAAAGTGCAATAAGGGTGTTATTTGCGCTGAGGCGAGGATTTGTGCAGATCGACAAGGAGCTGTTCGGAAAAACCTATGGGGCATTCGTCCGGTCTCACTTAGAGTATGCAGTCCAGGCCTGGCGACCGTGGTTAAAGAAAGATTATCAACGACTGGAGAGAGTACAGGCGATGGCTACGAAGATGGTCAAGAATCTTCATAATTTGCCTTACGAAACCAGGCTGACCGAACTAAATCTGTTTCCTCTAAATTACAGGCAACTGCGCGGCGATCTCATTCAAACCTACAGGATTGTCAGAAGCCGTGAGTGTGCCCTAGATTTTGATGAATTCTTTGAATTGGCCCGGACTGACCGTCTGCGTGGTCATCCGTTCAAACTGCAAAGGAAGCGGGCTCATTCGGACGCCCGACGGAACGCCTTCTCACACAGGGTCATCGGGGCATGGAATGGACTCCCTGATGCCGTCGTTCTTTCCGAAAGTGTCAAATCCTTTAAGTGCAGACTGGACGCTCATTTGTTGAGAACCTACTGTACATACAATCATGATTGTTTTAGCGGCGGCAGTTTGCGCCTAGCTCACATTTACCGCTAACTTCTTAACTTTTCGCATTTACTGATGTAATTGATGACTTTATTTCTGTTTATCGATATGAATAGGGTGCTCAAGGGCGAAAGCCTCATTCCCTTAATAAACTGACTTAAACTGACTTGAATTAGGGCGGAACTTTGTGATTTCACAGAAACGCGGCTGTCTGAATATATTGCAGGTTCGTAAACATCATCTATAGCAAGCTGACCACTATGGCTGACATACATAGTCCGGTAAAGGATGTGGAACTGTTAAACACCACCGCTGACGCTTTTAAGATGAACCGTTAGCTGAACCAGACTTCTGACCAAGATTTCATTCTCATAACCGCATTGCATTAGGCCAGTGAGAATAAAGATGTGCATATTGTTGGGGATTTTAACGCTACCGGCATTGACTGGTAAACGTGGACTGCCCAAGGACTATCATGTAACTTTAATCACAAGCTACTACAATGAACAGTGGGCAAACTTCACTGCCAGAAAGTTGCCTTTAGAACGCGGGCTAGGGAAGAACAACAGTCGAACTACCTTATTTTTTGCGGGGGGGGGAATATGCTAACGTATAGGAGTGACCGCCATCACGGTCAAGCAACTATATAAAGCTGTATTTAGAGTACTCATTGTTTCAAAATCAATTCGATCTGCTAAAAGGGCAAAGAAACCCCTGCCGTCCTCAAAACAATCAACCGCAAACCGCCAATATGGACAAACTCGAGCTTGAAGGTCTCTTTCAAAAAAATGAAATAATTTTTGGAGACGTTACAGCGCAACCTGCTCCGTAGAGCACCTACAGGAATATAAGCAGCAACGATACATTTGTAAAAATGAGGCTGTTTATCTGCGAAGGAAATTCAGACTGAACAAACTGCAAAATTTAGTTGGACATGCCGAAATTTTATTTGGTTACATACGGCGTATTCAAAGAACTCAGAAACTGGTCCTTGTCATTAGGTCTGCAAATGGAAAACTGGAGGCCGACGATCAGATTATAACATCACCATTTCTAATTTCTTCCATTTCGTCTTCACCCGGGAACCTATTCTTTTTTGTGCCTTCACCCGCTCGCCGGCCAATGTTCCTCCTCCTCCTCCTACTCCTCCTCCTCCTCCTCCTCCTTTTCCTCCACCTCCTTCTCCTTCTCCCCCTCCTCCCCCCTCCTCCTCATTTTGAGACGGCAAACCCCTAAGCGAGTTGAAATTGCACTTTTCCCTCCGATCCATAAAGGAGATTCTCGGCTTGACTGTGAAGTTTATAGTTCTGTCTGTCTAGCTTGCGTCGCATTTTAAATAATGGAGCGTACAGTAGGTAGGCTAACTCATCAAATGTCTGCCGAAATTCCGAAATATGTTTCGTTCCGAAATTACTAATTAAGTGGGGTTGTAAAACTAGTCATCTTATAGCATAATTCTTTAATAATTCATTTACCTCAGGATGCCGGCTTTCAAACGAACTTCTATCCGGCTGCATGCAAAAACCATATTCTGTAAAAAAATGACTGTTAAAGTAACATGAGTTTTTCTCATTGATTTTTGATGTCCTTAAAAATTCAATTATAATTCATAGAAAACATGATGAAAAAATACTTATTATTTTGCCCATTCGGTAGAAAATTACGTCTTCTTCCAATGTTATACTTGAAGGAAGGGTATAATTCGGTTTTCATAAACGTTTCCAATTCTCGAATACTTCTGGACCTGACCTACCGTAGGAGTTTCCAAACTGCAGGCCGTATATTTTCCGCGTACGGAGAGCCATGCATTCCTCTGCGGCATTAAAAGGAGACCATGTGGGGTTCATAAAATTCAGCAGTGGATTTGAGCCGTATTGTTTACTTTACAAGTCACATTGGTAAATGCAGCGACAGGACGTTTTGTTCAGTTCAGTTTATTGAGAGAAATTGGCGTAAGCCTTTGAGTACCTTATTTGAAACGTAAAAAATTGTGTGCTTTACAGATAAATGTTCTGGGTTGGACGGCCGTTTCACGGTATTAAAAAATCTCACAGTTAGAAACTTTTTAAAAATCGAATTATACCCTTCCTTCGAGTATAAAATTTAAGGAAGACGTAATTTTCTACCGAATGACCAAAAGAATGAATATTTTTATGCATATTGTCCATGGAATATTATAAAATTTTTAAGGGCATCGAAAATTAATGAGAAAAGTGCATGCTATCTAAGTGATCATTTTTTACAGAGTTTGGTTTTTGCATGCAGCCAGAAAGTAGTTCGTTCGAAAGCCGGCGTCCTGCGGTAACTGAATTATTATAGCATTATGCTGCAAGATGATTAGTTTTACAACCCTACTTAATTAATCTTTTCGAAACAAAAACCCATTTCTGAATTTCGGTTGGCATTTCATGAGCTAGCCCTCCTATTGTATTATCAAAGGCATCTAATAAGATATGTGAAAAAAGAAGGCATTTTGTGTTGTCTAACATGGCCTTCGTCCGGAACGCTCTTGCCTCACGAGTAATCTTTACTCGCGTGAGAAATGGACAAGGGCTACGGATAGGGACTATCTGATAGATTTCATGTTTTGTGACTTCAAGAAGGCCTTTGATAGCGTACCCCACAGGCATATTTTTGAGAAGATCTGGGCTGTAGGAATTTAAGGAAGAATGTGTAAATGAATCAGGAGTTTCCTGTCCTCCAGAGTGCAAATGGTCGTTTTTGGTATTTTTACCTCGGTATGGGAAAAAGTGAAAAGCGGTGTACCACGGGGTTCTGTTTTGGGTCTACTATTCTTGATTTATTTAAATAATTGCACCAGCGAACTGGATTGGGAGGCTCTCATGTTCACGGACGACATGAAATCATGGAGTGAAGTTAGTTGTGCTAATGACACTGAGAAATTGCAATAGAACACCGACAAACTGACTGTTTGGGCAAACAGATGGTTTTTAAGGTTTAATGTGCCCGAATGCGTTCTCACAATTAAACGCTGGCCAAAATGCCTCTCGCAAACATCATTAATACATTATCTGGACAGCAGTAGAAAATTCAGAAAGGCACGGAGATCTGGGCGTATGGACGATCATAAATCTATTGTCGTCAGAACATTGAAAGTAGATGATTCAGAAGGCAACTAATGCTTTTCACTGGATCGGACGCACATTCAAGATATTTATCCGTGAACTCTTAGGAAGATTTTCGGCGCCTTTGAAAGATCCCACCCGGAATATAGAATGGCAGTAGCCATACCATGGAAAAGGAAGGATATGGACCTCCACTAACAGGCGCAACGCAAAGCAACGAAGATGGTCGATGGTCAAAAGCATTTTTCATACCAGGAGAGGTTGAATGTGTTTGGCCTACTACTCACATCCTAAAAGCAAATAAGCTGTAACCTTCTCTGTACAGTACGGATTGTCGGCGGCCGGAGGATTTCTTTGAGTTCGCCCGTAAAAACCAATTATGCGATCATCCTTACGAAGTCAAGGGTGAATGCACGCGGCTAGATCGTAGGAAGTTTTCGTCCAGTCAACGGGTTGTCCGGCAATGGAACTCGCAACCCACTGTAATGGCGATGTCTTGCACAATTTTTACGTCGAAAAGAAAACTTGTGTGGTGACATTTAAGTCCGTTTTGTTTTAGTCAGTTATAATACGCTTATTAAATAACTTGACATAACTTTGAATAAGAATAAGCACGTGTATTTTTACCTGCTGACGACTTTCTTCGTATTTACTAGTTTGTAACTGTTGGGATACTTCTATCTTCGTTTCCCGGATAGCCTACTTACTGTGCCCAACTAATGGCTTTATCACTTACATTGCTGACCCTATATCGTTCGTAGCTCCTTCTGTTTCATTTTTGTGCATAACTATTTCCATTCGGATTAATCCTCACTCTACCTTTTATTGATCAGATTATTTATCCAGCCCTTATTTGCTAGTCACGCTGTCTCACCTTTTCATCAAATACGAGCGCTAACCTTCAATCTTACTGCCAACGCGCTAGTTCTCTACCCCAATTATCTGACCCCTGACCGACATCGGCTAATTATGTCCAGCGATTCTACCTGCCAGCCGATAGCCGGCATTCACACCTTTGACCTGTCATCCGTGTGGCTAGGTACAATTTTGTGTGACGTATCGCGCGGTGCCTCCCGACCCGTAGTGCCAAGCG
Organism: Spirometra erinaceieuropaei; assembly: GCA_902702965.1. Taxonomy (NCBI): domain Eukaryota; kingdom Metazoa; phylum Platyhelminthes; class Cestoda; order Diphyllobothriidea; family Diphyllobothriidae; genus Spirometra; species Spirometra erinaceieuropaei. The sequence goes on from CACRXP010000598.1 coordinate 138,556, forward strand.
AGATAAGACGAGATGTTTTCGCCGCGTTGCACAATCTGCCTCACCCTGGCATTCGCACTACCCAGCGCCTCTTCAGCGAGCGTTTCGTTTGGTCAAGCATGAACACTGATATCCGCCAGTAGACCCGTTCATGTTTGGCCTGTCAGAAGGCCAAAGTCGGACGGCACAACAAAGCCCCCATTGACACTTTTCTCGCACCCGAGGCACGTTTTGCATATGTTCATATTGATCTGGCAGGTCCTTTTCCAACATCGCGTAGTTGCATCGACTTACTTACTGCGATTCACCGATTTACTCTTTGGCCCATTGCAACTCCCATATCTAACATAACTGCAGATTCCGTTGCTCATGCCTTTTTGGAACACTGGATTTCTCATTATGGCGTTCCCTCAACTATTACCAGCTATCGAGGTCAACAAGTCGATTCTAGGCATTTTAACAGCCTTACCGATCTCCTCGGATGTCATCGCATACGCACGACAGCCTACCAACCCTCAACCAAAAGCTTAGTCGGGCGTTTCAATCGGCAACTCAAAGCCTCGCTCCGAGCTCATGACAACCCTTCCCAATGGAGCGAGCATCTGCCTTTGGTCATGCTCGGTATCAGTACCGCACTCAAGTCCGACTTGGAGTGTTCCGCTGCCAAACTTGTTTACGGCACTACCTTAAGGATTCCTGGGGATTTTTTCGGGTACTCTCCAAGCTCAGCCGACTTGGATCCCAGCGATTATGTGCAAAGATTGCGCCATGCCATGACTCATCTTCAAGCCACTCCTCCACGTCCTCCAACAAGTAAGTCGTACATCGACCCGAACCTACTAACATGTTCATTTGTATTTGTCCGTGTAGATAGCGTTCGCCGGCCACTACAACAGCCCTATGACGGCCCATTTCGAGTACTATCGCGCAAGGACAAGCATTTTACAATTGACCGTGGAGGCCGCACCGACGTGGTCTCAATCGATCGCTTGAAGGCGGCTTATACCGAGCTTCTTTCAACTTCCCCAACCGAACAACCTCCACTCGGCACATTGCCACTTGTTTTTTCCCAGACTCAACTTACGCCCAATAACCCTGCGTCTTCCCTTATCCCACAGACTCCTCCCCTTACGCGCAGCGGTCGTCAAGTCCGTTTTCCCGACCGTTACCAACTTGTACAATATGCATTACACTCCCACTTTTTCCTTCTATTAACAATAATTTTTATGAACTCGTTCTCCTATGAGGAGGAGTATTGTGGTGACATTTAAGTCCGTTTTGTTTTAATCAGTTATAATATGCTTATTAAATAACTTGGCACAACACTGAATAAAGCAAAGAACTAGCACGTGCATTTTTACCTGCTGGCGACTTTGTTCTTATTTACTAGATTGTAACTGTTGGGATACTCCTAGCTTCGTTTCCCGGATAGCCTACTTACTGTGCCCAACTAATGGCTTTATCACTTACACTTGGTCGCGCAATTTTCTACAAAGACAGTCTGGTAAAACATAACTTCTCGCGGTCAGCTTCCTAAAACAATTTTCATACACAATCTGGTTGCACTGAGTCACGGTGTAAAAAAGCGATTCCTTCTTAATATTGTTCTGCCGCGAACCGACCACATTTCAATGTTTGCCACTTTATTTTGAGTGCGAATATGCGAAATTATTGTACATAAATAGGGTCATCTGTCTGTGACCCTTCGAAAACAAGCCGTGCACACCCACCATGCCCAGCCCTCTCAAGACCCCACCGCCCAGCGCGCAGACTACCACCACCACCACCACCACCACCACCACCAGCACCACCGCCGCCGCCTCCGCCGCCGCCACAACAACCATCACTGAATTCGAAGCTGACGCCCCCCACCCACCTTGCTTACGCTGTCTCAGTACACTCACCTCACGCATCAGCCCGGTCAGTCGGCTGCGAAGCCTTTTATACAGTGGCAAGCGAACAAATGCCCTGAACGCCAACATACATCGGACGCACTCTCCTCAACTGTCCTCGCACATTCGGACACCGCATGGATCAAGTAGGCCACATGCGCATCTTGGAAAACCTGCGGTGGACAACCGCCGGCTATACTACACACTCAGATCTTTTCATACCCGCACCTGCCACACACATCAACATCACTCATCACCAGACAAAGCAAGCACGCAATTGATTCCCCTCATGTAAGCGGAAAGTGTGCTTCTCGGCACCTTCCTCGTTTGGCTCCTCTGCAGCATTTGTGACCCGAACATGAGACTCTCACGGTCCGCCAAGCACCGTGGCTTATAAGGTTGTGGACTGATGCATCAGATCAGTCCACATAACTAGCCTGCTTGCGCGTGTTTGTGTGGAGTGGCGGACTGGTGGACTGAGAGTCAGGCTACCATGCTCCCTTCTTGACGTGACGTAACCTCTGGCACTCTCAAGCATGTCAGGTGCATGCCGCCCACTCCATGATGTATAACATCCTCATGTTCGTGCCTTGGGGTCTAGGCCGTGCATGTGGCGCATGTATACGGAGTCACTAGGTTTGCCAACCACTACGCCCACTCGCCGCACCAGATAACGGGCCGGACTGATTGGTGGCTGGGGCCTGGGAAAGGGAACAGCGAGTGGGACCGACGACTCAGCGCACTTTCCTTACTGCAAAAGATCTGACGCCCTCGAAGTTATCACGGTGGCTAAAAGGCGTAGCTTGGAAGGCTGCCAGCTGAAGGGTTAATTTAGACCTCGCAGTCGGCCCCGTGTTTTTTTGCTTGAAGCGGCCGACTGATGCCCTGAGAGAGTTGCCTTTATAACACTTTCAGCTGATGGGCTTCGAGATGGATGTGGCGGCACGCCTAGGGACGGTTATAGCAGCGCCAGCCATTTAGGCCCTCTCCCATTTCCGATCTTCTTAACTATGGCCTGACACCGGGCCTAGGTGAGGGAGGAGGAGGGAGTGCGATAGATGCCATGAAAGTCCACTATCACCATAAAATAGATCAGGTACAAGCTACCCTACCTGCTCATCCTGCTGTAGAGCACACTGTGGACACTGTCGGTCACGACGGTTTAACTTTCGGTATACCCAGGTCCTTAATAAGTGTTGGTGACTTTAGGTCCTGACCTTTACTGTTTTTGGGGCTGATGATCGTAGCTAACATGCAAAACTGAACGTCTACACCAAGAAGGGAAGAACGTCATGTGCACCACCGCTAAGCATAAACCCGGAGGTAGTTTTTCAAAGAGTTCGAGAACGATGACGCGATTTGCCTGTTTGTCTCGGTAGGGACTTTCAGACCCTCGGCATTATAAAGAACACTATCAGCCTAAAACACATCTGAGGCATATTAAGGAAAATGGCAAAACAGGAGCTGGCCAGCCAAAATTCCCCACATGATTCCACTCTTAACATACGTGCGGTTGCAGATGACAGTAAAAATCTTGACGTGATATATTCGAAAGCCCGGATAAAGGGGCATCCGATTCGAAAGGTTGTTACCTATTCCGAAAGATGAAAGACTCAAGAGAAGAGGCGAATAGTCAACACAATGAGAAGTATTGGAGAAAACAAAATAGGCTGAGTAATGGGCGAAAACATCCTCCCCAAAGTGTGAAGTATAGTCGAAGAAAGAGAGCTGGCGGGTGTCACAGCATCGATTTGTTGAAACTCCATGCTAGACCGAAATCAGTAGGCTATTATCAGTTAAGTGGCAAAGCGACTTATCTTTGGTCAAGTTTTCCATGGTTTGTTAAAAACTGCTAGATAGGTGTTTATAAGCTGAAAGTCATCAAATGACCTAAAACAGCCATGCTTGTGGAGAGGCAGACTGTGTGTTTCCTTACCAGACGTGGAAAACTTCTCACTAGCGAGGGCGAGATTCAATATGTTACGGAAGAGGAAAATAGAAGCCTAATCAACGCCAGTCTTTAAGTGGTAAGCTGGACAACATTTGGGCTTGAGCTCTGAGACTGTCGGGAACGCCAGATCGTTACAACCACGTCCTTGGGACAAAATTTGAATAAATAAGTAGTTAAATTGTGTTTTAAAGTACCACTTATGGTACTATCACGACAAGGAAAAATAAATTTTCAAGTGAATTTTAGAATGAGTAGACATACTCTGTACAGAAATCAGTTCATGCTTATGAAAAACGGTTACAGAGCAGTGAAAAAATTCTTTTTTCGAAAAAGTCAAAATGAGTATGAATCGATTAGCTTCAAAGGAAAAAGCGCAGAAGCCCAACAGGCAGCCACAGTGAGAAATCCTCTCTAGGTGGGTCGGGTACAACGGGATGGCGGTTTTGAGGGGAAGAACGGGCGGGGCAAACGGCAAAGGGCACTAAATTGGCAGTTGGAAGCCGAAAAATGTTGAAAATCGAAGGAAAATAAATATTTGTTTTAATGAAGTCAAAAGTAGGGGGAGGATGGCGCGCAAATAGGGAAAACCGTAGGCAATGACCAATCGAAGGAGGGCTGGCCGGGGACGTGATGTGATTGGCCGCCGGGGCGAGTAAACCTGAACCGCCAAGCAGCTAACCAATGGGATCATTGGCGCCGCACTTGAAAGTGGTGTGCGTTAGATAGGCACGATGCATACGATGCGTAAAGGGGACGCGGGCGGTCAGCGGTGTACTGCGGTTGGGTAAGAGTATTTGTATAAAGTGCTTATGACAATTGCATCACTTCCCGGCCCCTTACTGACCCCCTCCTCAACCCCTCCCTATTTGTTATATCGGTGATCTCCACGGTATGCACCGTTTAATACGCATAACGTGAACAATGTTTAGGATACCTGGACGTACTCCAACGCCACCGCACCAGCCTACAGCAAGTCGGCAAACTCCCGACCTTGGCGGTCGCTGTTTTACGGGATTTGCAAGTATCCATGGTGAGAACAGCTTGTAGGCCTACGTAACCCTTTTAAGTTTAAATTTATCCGCCGTAACCCAAATTGGGGGACCAGGCGTGAAAGTACAGATAGACGAGACGCTCATAAGTCGCGGCAAATATAACAGGGGACGACCGCGGCAGCAGTTCTGGGTCATATGTGTACGATGCACGCAGACGGAAAGCCCTATTTGAGCAGATTAACAACCGCAGCTGGGAGTCCATGAGGCCCGTCATAAGGAAGTGGGTGGCTGCTGGTAGTGTTATCGTAACCGATGAGTGGAAGGGTTGCACCCGCCTACCGTCCGAAGG
>CACRXP010000598.1:145886-179283 GCA_902702965.1 Spirometra erinaceieuropaei
AAGCGGCGTGGGGCAAAACGCAGTTATGGGCCGCCTTGCCCAGACAACGATCATTAATATCAATAATGTAACGAAAATGGTGCTGGTGATAGAGGTAGTAGAATAGAGAGTAAGAGGAAACGAGGTATGATGAGGAATAAAAAAAATAAGAAGCAGAGGGATAATAACGAAATACTCATGCTGATGACGACTACCAGCATGAGTCGTAAAGCAGTGGAGTACATAGGTTTGTCAAACAGTACCCGATTAAACTCCCCGAGTTGACCTATTTCACGGATATCTTGCGGTTTAGTCATGGTCAGCGAAGAGCCTAATCTTCTAGTCATAGCTCAAAATTTAGGAACACAAGCTGATGAAAAGGTTGAATTTAGGTTAAATAGCTTAAGTTCTAGATGTTCACACAGGATTCTGGATGTCCAAGGAGAAAGTGAGTTAGTCACAAGTAACAATAGTTCATGACCACGTGTTCACGGGTTCAAAGTTAATATCAGGAAAAATACTTCGTTATCTTTATAGTGAACAGTACATAATCCCAATGCAATTATTGACTAGAACCCAAATGAAATCCGAAAGTGTTTCTTGGTGCCGCCGTTTACATTTAAAAGTAGGATGTTGACTGAGACCAAGCATTTAGTGTCGGCAGCCGAATCCATCAAACTCGCGTCCCCTAGACGTTGAATGTCAGCAAAAGAAGACATGTCTGCGTTTGTATTTTGCAGGGCTACTTCCACTGAAGGCGCGGGCTCCACCGCCGTCGCAAAAAACGCAAGACTTGCTTCAGTAAATATCAGTTTGGCATAAAAGTGACATTCGAAGAATATGTTGAGGTGGTGCGAAGTTCTCGACCGAATTGTTTTCCAATCGAAACCTAACGTCCCTAACCATCGGTATAGATTACAAAGCGTTACTTTTTTTACTCTTAGTACTTCTAGTACCAGTCGAAGTGTCACAAGTTCGCGTTTCGGGGAGTATAGTCTGGTCAAAATGCATAATAATCGACTGGGTCTTTGTTTGGCTGGCAGATAAGCCTGAAAGGGTTATTTCAGTCCCCTTATCGTCAACATTTTCTCATATAAATCACCACTTCTGACCGCTGTGACGGGAAGTAAACGCCCATTTTCCTCCGGCAAATGAGCGATAGACAAAAACTCCCGTCTCAGGAACGTACTCATAGTAGGCTCGATGATAGCCGAGTGCACACGAAGTAAGCAAACAAGCGATTTGTGCAGGACTTCTTGCCATTTTCGAACAGTGATGTCATAGCACATTCCGAGTGGAATTGGCTTGACAGCGAGGGTAGTCAGTACGCCTAGTGCACTTTCCTAATCAAGCCTGCTTGCCGATTGTCTCGTTAACGAAGTACTGCCGCGGTAGGTTGACTGTGAATTCCGGAATCAAAACAATGTCTGGGGGGCAGCGGGCGTGCCTACATGAAATTCCATTCTTTTCTAACTGTACTGGCGGACTTTTGCGCGTTTAAATAGTCCGCGCCTGGGAGAACCAGTGGGTTTGAACGGAATTGTCCTTTTTTGAAAATACTGGCAACCTTTGTAGCCCTATCTGACATTGGGCTTTGCGTAAAGAGGCCTGTTATGCTGTTCAAAGGAAGCTTATCCTCCTTTCACTTTACCGGCTCATAGCCTACCTCTGAGAATAATAATAATATGAGCGCGTGGGAAGAAGTGAATTTTGTGGTGGCGCGGACTCACTCGGCAGGGAATAAACCCGCGAATCGACAGGAGCGCAGAAGCCACTGCATGTCGGCTTCCACTTCAAAGGTTTGAAAACCGCATAAGAGGGGGCGCTGGTGGTGGTGCAATATTCTCAAGCGGCTCGCCATTCCCTGGATCAGCAGGGAGACCGGGTTTTTTTTAGAATCCATCCAACGCTGCCAGTCGAACGACTGAAGAGGAACCACTTCTACCTTTTTTTGTCGGCGGGGATTACCGTCCCGATGCTTCATGCCCCAAAATCTATGATACTTTTTTTACCAGGGAATGTCGACAATGCCAACTACTTGTTACTACAACGAGTACCGCTGACGATCTCTAAATAGTCTGGAAGTTGCTAGCCTGGGAGAAGGCTAGAAAGAACTGACAAAATGGTCACCACCGATTAACGGTAAAGGCGTTGACCTAATCCCGTCGTCTTGTGGGTGTCGCTGTTGCTGGACCGGGCAAGTGTTTTTTCTCAAACAGAAAAAGGGCAGGCCACACGGCGCTGAGTAAACTCTGCTATAAATGTCACTTATCCCCCAAAGAACCACCTTTTTACATCAATCGACGCATGGAAAACCCTAGAGGAAAAAGTCAAACGAGCAGTTGAGGAAATGCGATTGACGCGTATGTCGCAGACGTCCACCGACGGTATAATCCTTTAGTAGACACGGTAATTAGTCAATTGTTCCTGCACACCATCCATGGGCTGCCTACAAGCTGGGGTACCAGTCTTGAGGGTGTGCGCAATAAAAGTTATGTTCTTCCCAAGAAACTTCATCTTTTTTAAGTAAATTTTTTAGAATGTCCGTTTTTCAATATGCAAACAAACATGTATATGAACAGGATATTACCGACAAACACAGGGGAGATTGGATTGGCCATTTCTGGCTTATTAGCCGTTGTCAGTCAGTCATACCCAACCCCGAAGTATGGAATACCTGGGGTTCGAACGCGCGACCTGTTAGAAGTACAAAGTCTCTAACCACTGAGTCAAGGGCTCGTGGACCAGTCGGTTGCGACCAGGAATATACAATGCTAGAGGGGGGCGCAGGTCTTCCACACTTTGCGGTTTCATATGGCTGGCTGACAACGGCTGACTAGGCCATTTCTTGATGTCCTCGTGCGGAGAAATACTAACGGGACATTACACACATCAGTTTACCGCAAGGAAATCTACGCGGAAAGTCTTTTACATTAAGAGAGCAATCACCCGATCTCTCACAAACGGAGTGCCGTGAACAGCCTCCTTAACCGAGCAAAAACTCACTGCTCTGACAACGAAACCTATCAAACAGAATTTAATTATTTATTCAAACTGCAGTAACCAGCTTGTACACATTAAGGATAGGGTTTGCTATTTAGATAAAGAAGTCGTTTATAAGATAACATGCGACACCTGCAATGCGGTTTACCGTGGTCAAACTGGGAAATCTGCCTCTACAGGCATACACGAACATTAGTCAGCAGTAAGAAGGCAAACCTACTTGTCCGACGTTGCTATGCATACGCTGGAAACTGGACAGAAATGTGCATGGAACAAGACTCGCAGTATAGGTGTCTAAGTCTCCGAGTTGCCAGTTTGTGCTCATGTAGGTGGGTCTGCAATTTCCGCCCGGTTTCCCCAACGTAGTTGCTGTCTCCATCGTTACAACATATTTGATAGACAACTGTTGAGGTTTCAGTGGATGGCAGTATGTCTTTGGGTTGCATCATGCGGCGACGAACTGTTGCCTGGGGTCGATGGGCAATGCCTATCTTGGCGGGTTGTAACAGTCGTGAAATCGCCTCAGATTACCGACCTGGATCTCTTACGCTTGCTAACCCGATATTGCTTTGTCAGTGCTGAGGATGGGTCGATGATGTGAATTGACGTCACGTTTTGATTGACTATCACCTTTTTCATTTTCCTCTGAGATTTGTGTACATAGCGTCCAGATCTATGCGCCAATTGATGCATGAATCATCGGTGTGAATGGCCTCTAGAAATTCTCGGCCTTCCTTATACGGGCAGGAATTTACAATGCGTGTTTTATCCTAAGCAAATTTAAGCCCAGTTTATAGAGTATGCATGGCGACTTGGGATAAGTGGTCCCGCCTCTTTACTGCCGATTGGTGTTCATGTAGGCGTGTGGAAACGGATTTCCCCCTTTGACCACAATATACCGCATTACTGGTGCCACATGAAATCGTATGGACTGCTTCTTTTTTGTCCAAATAGCCAACCCTATCTTTAGGGTGTACAAGCTGATTGCGTAGCGTAGTCGTCGGTTTGTGCGCCACTTGTATTTGGTGCTTCCTCGGGCGTTTTTCAACGAGTTCAGACGCACTTTTAATGTAAGGAAGCGTCCGCTAGTTTTTATTTTCGGTTTTTGCGCCTGGTCGAAGCAATCTAGTGCCTTTCTTCTTTCTTTTGATTCCTGCTGTCCCACGTATCGGCGTACAAAATCTCTAGGGTAGCCGTTTTTGGAAAATAGGTTGAACAAATAACTGAGTTCTATTCTGCCCCTTCGTTCTCAGAGTAGTATGTCTTTGGTCGATTAAGTAGGGTGTTAACAGCACTCCGTTTGTGAGCGGGACCACTTATCCCAAATCGCCATACATACTCTAAAAAACTGGGCTTACATTTGCTTCGGATAAACCACGCATTTTAAATCCCTGTCGGTATAAGAAATGCCGGGAATTTCTAGAGGCCATTTACACCGACGATTCATGCATCAATCGGCGCATAGATCTGGACGCTATGCACACAAATCTCAGAGAAAAATGGAAAAGGTAATAGCCAATCAAAACGTGGCGTCAGCCCACATCATCGATCCATCCTCAGCACTGACAAAGCAATATCAATTTTAACTGTTTGTCACACGTTCTACACGTCTGACGACGGCCTGGGGAACCAGCGTCGAAAATTTACGAAATGAAGTTTGTTCAGGTTCCCAAAGGACTCATTTTTCTTCGAATTATGTTTCTAGGGTTGCCCATCTTCCTGTACACATGTATACATATGTATATGCTATGATGAAGGGACGTTCACCGATCGAGCTATGGGATATGATCGTCTCGTTGTGCCTTGGGGTTCAGTGTAGAGCTCCTGCAGGCAATCTCACATCTGCTGGCAGTATAGGCAGATTACGATTAACAAATAAGACAATGGAAACTGGGATGGCCGTTTTTGGCTAATAAAACTTCGTCAGCTAGTCTTACCCAATTACAGGTTTTCAGAACCCGCGACGGGCATGCCCCGTAACCTGATCGGTGAACGTACTTCCACCATAGTAACTACCTCTGTGCAACCAGTACTTCCTGAGAGGAGGACTGTTCGACATATTTCGATTGTGTGACTTCTACGGTGTCATTGGCTAGTTTTTTTTAAACACTTGGTAGTCAAAAGGTGCCTCGTACAGACATGGCCGCATACGTTCCCTGGCGAACTATTAAAACTAGGTCCTCATCTACCACTATTTGCTGAGACTAGAGATTTGAAATCGGCTCAGCCGCTTCAGAAAACGCATTTGGACAAAGTAACATGAGTGGTGCCATCCGAGTCTGGGTTAATTCAGCTACGGTTTTGTGATTCCCACCGCATCCCGCCGGAAGGATGCTTCTGAATGCAATTTAGCTGATTTCAGGTGCTTGCCACTCTGTTATACTTGCAGTAAATTGACCTTTTCGAGCTTTCGCCCAAATCTCCCGTTTAACTTCAAAAGGGGGAGCTCCTAGCGTTAGGGACCCGCGTAAAATTTACTATAGTACTGACCACAAGACTAAATCATGCTGCCTTTATGGGGCGCATTACGAACACACCACGCAGGCAAACATATACATGCACACATTTTTTCAGCCCTCACAGTGGGACAAGCGCACATAGTACGAAGTGTGTCAGAATGACTAGCAAATCGTACTCCTTTCTGGAGGACGAGAAATGCCCGAAACGTACGGGAATAGTAACTACTTCGATCTAAGCATGAAGGGCTTCCTTTACGCACAGTCTACACGGAACGCCGATTTCTGCACACGAAGGGACCAGAAGGGCAATGTAGTCAATTGGACACACCCGACAACATCGTGACCTTTTGCCAGGACAACGACAAGGGAGACGGTGATGGTCATTTTTGGCTTACTAGCCGTCTTCAGCTGACCTAACTCATGAAATGCCGTGATCGAAAGATGAGTTTTTTGTTTGTTAAATAGATTTGAGGTGCAGAAAGCCTTTTACTAAAGAATTCACTTTAAATCTGTTTTATGAATGAGAAACAGGCCAGGTTTGGGCAAGATTGCATGTGTCCTGATATCCAAGAAAGTCCCTACGTTATTGAAGAGTGCGGGCCAAATCCTCTTGTCTGTGTTGTGGTATATAAAGCACTAATACAAGCATGAAAATTTCAAACTGAATCCCATCTTGAAACGGCAAATAGGATTTTGCACCACGGAGAATCCTCCCTGAGCATAATTGGAAAACGGATGAAGAAATTCGGACATCAGCTAGACCTCCGATAAAGCCATTTTAAGTAGAAAACCAAGTAGAGAACGTTCTTATTTTTAAAAGATCATATCGATTATAGACTAATTCTGGAAGAGCATTTTCTACTGTGGTGAGGCCTTTCTTTTAGAACAGCCATCAAATTCAAGACTGGCTAATCTAGCAGTCGACAACGGAGACTACCAATAGCATGGGTTTCATCGACATTGTAAAGGATGCCTTAGATTGCAACGGCATTCACCGAAGTAGAATGGGCACTCTAACGCCTCTGCTCGCCGATTCTGACTTGGCTTACGGCTAACCGCATTCTTAGACCACCACCAGTCTCTCCCCCTGCGGCCTGTGAAGCTTTTTCCTTTCCGCTAACAGCCCGGACCTCAATCCGACCGAAAATCGTTTTCTATCGATCAGAAGAAATTGGGACAAGACAAGAAAACACTGTTCCATGCAGGAAAAGCTTAATAATTTTATGGACCAGTCTACAATTGACAACTTATTAGTTTTGCTGTTTGCCCGACTAATGGTCGTGTTACACGTAAAGGGACAATCAACAAAGTACCAATAGGTTGTATTTGTCTCTGTTTCCATCATTTTCTCGTAGTATTATATTTTCCTCCTCTGCCGCCTTAAATAATTCATCTGTCATAAAGTCCTATTTTGACTAGATCGTCTTCGGCAAAGTAGATTATTTCTTGCCTAATAAATAATAAGCGATCAATCAAAGTACGCCTTCTTTTGAATAATTGTCGTTCCTCTAATGTAGTAACGCAGTGGACGCGGGTGGGCGGTCTGAGCGTTACAAGGTTTTTGTGCGGATTTCGTGACCATTATTCTGATAGGTCACGAACAGTGCATATGTGGGAGGAGTTGTACTCGTCAATTTCCGATCTGCTGACACCGAAACGCCGTCAGGTAAAATGGAAACGAGAGAACGTTAGATTTTCGTACTGGACCAGTTGGCGCGACAGGACTGACTGACCACTGGCGCGTGAGACCTACTGGCCAGATTTCTGGCCATTTCAGCTCGAAACTCACTCTAATCATAATTACTTTGATCTGCACATCAGGAGTTTTCTTCGTGCACATTCTACGTGGACGGCCAAACTTTTCACTAGATAGGATCAAAGTGGCAATGCAGCAGCCAATTGGGTCACTTTGACCAGGCAGACCACGAAAATCATGTTGCAAGTGGCTTTCCGAGTGTCCCGGCCTTAGTGCTACAACTCGTTTGATTGGAGTTTTCTCGGACTGAAAAGACTGAAAACAGAGCACTTCCACGATGGCAGAGTTTTGAGCTGCCAACTAGCGTTTGCTTTCACAACAAACTTTACACACGAACGTCGCCTTGGAACATCTGCTTGAGACCACAACCACTCGTGCGAAGTGGCTGACAACTGAGAGCAAGAAACGAATACGGGTTGGCGCTAAATGGCTAGTCCTATGATTAATCATAGCTGGTGCTACTTAGCAGTGAATTGTGCTGTGGCCTCGTTGAGCATCACGTTGAAACGCGTCATATTACTGACAGCGAAGGGTTTCGTAGCAGCAAAAGACACCCGTATCAACAGGCAATAGCAGCATGTCCCGACAGGCGGACGCTTCAACGACACGAGATAAAGGGCGGTTTTCCCACAAAATGGTAGTAGAAGCAAGGCAAACGTGCTTCAGTTAGGCAGACAGCCAGAGGGTGCAGTGGGTTAATGAGGTCGTCGCAATTTATGTCAACTGCCTCAGACAAGCGCAACATAGTAAGAGTTTGGGATGAAAACACTAGGGTGTTTGCTAAACTACACAATGAAGCGGAAAAGGGACTGACGATTTTCAAAAAGAGGCGCTTTGCTAGTTGAAAAGTAGTCGATTATTAAAAGGACAAACATTCCAGCAAAACAACTTTTCAAGCAAATTAAGTAGTCACCTACGAGGAAAATCAAATTGAGGACCGGATATTTTGAAGCAAGAGTTTGCATAGAAAAAGCTGCCCGTGAGGCAGCAAATGAGGTAGCGTCTTATATGCGTGCAAAACCTCCCTTCTGGCTTCAAAAAACTTCACAAACCTGGGAATGATTAACCCTTACGCTTTCCAGGACTTACAGATCTTTTCTGCCAACAGTTAGACAAAGACCTGTGGGTAATTAACCTGCAGGGGACTGATAAACAGGCAAATAACTGACAAGAACGAGGAGATCTAGGGACAGTGTTTGTAGTATTTATAATAATATCAGAAAGTAGCAGCGGTACTCATCTGACAGATTTTGAATTTACAGCAGAGGAAGACCTGCCTGTGAAATCAGCTTACTGTATCAGGATTACTGCGACAAGATGGATGGAAGACGCAGACTAAGAGGCAACTCAGGTGATAAGAGCAATTGGAACTGGGTCAGTGGAACAATAATAATAATAATAATAATAATAATAATCGCAAGAAGATAAATAATCGTTTTGACGTACCGGCTTTACTGGTCCAGAAACTCGTTGGAGGATCTTGGCGTCACGGGATGTGACAATGAAAGCGGCCGGCAGATCAGCCAACGCTGTGATAACGTTCTGATCCCAGACATCGTCCAGGATTATGAGGAAGAGGGAGGGGGTGACCGGGCTGTCAGAATCCAGGGTCTCTGATTTTCGGTACTGTCGTGTGATGAGGCGCCGTTTTATGCGCAGTTTGAGAGGATTAACATCTGCGGAAGGAGGTGTGTGAGAATGGCAATGTATCCTCTTACCGTCATCCTGCAGCCGGGGTGCCCCGTAGGGTGATTGAATCTCATTTACATGTTCGTTCAAACGAGATAGAACCCCTCGTACCTGGTCCTCAGCCTCGGCGCAAGGACAGTCGCAGACACGAGAGTAGCCCACCTTCAGCCATATGACACCTGCCAGGAAGGAGACGAGAAAATAGGTCACATTGGGTGGATGTGTCGGTGATCCAGTCCTGTTTGTTTGTATGGACTTTAAACTGAGAGCAGGATCTGGATCCCATAAAATGTGGCAAACTATCTAGTCTTATTTTCAAATGCTTTCACCTTGCTGTCCCCTGAATCGTCCTGCTTGGAGTCAACGTGACCGCATGTCAAATAGGGGTCGTGGCTACTACAGCCACCGGTGGGAATTGAGGGCAAATAGCTTTAGCAAGCCAACTAAAGCACTCTTTCGACGAGTGAAATAAATCAGTAATGAGCAGAGGCAGAGGCAGTTGCGTAGCGGAGCATGACGAGATGGTGATGGTTTAATAGCTTCGAGCGGTAAATTCACCAGTGGAGCAGTCTAATCCATCGAGTGTCATTGGGGTTAGTAATCACCTGTCGGATATGGATTAGGAGACAGTCATTCTTTGTTTCAGTCCGGTGTGGCGCTCGCTATCCAAATGCCCAAAGGGTGCGACCATTTTATCTTAGCTTGCACAATTACACCGGATTTATGGCTCAGTGTTTTCGGCATCTGTAATAGAAGGTTATTATAATACGCATGATCACTTACATGGACGCAGTGGATTTTCTCATGAATTTTGCCCACACTTTGTATCTTTCAAAACTAGAACATTTACAACGTAAATCGAAGTGGACGGCGGGAGGCACGACAACTCTAGGTAAGACCTAGCAGTTAGCAGATGATCAGCGAGGCTAATCTGGAAGTTTAGTGACTTAAAGTACATTTCTATCTTATAGTCGGCAAAACGTTAGAAGGGGGTGATAAGACGATTTTGGAAGTTCAAGACAAATAGACCGGTGAAAAGACTAATTTGTTATGATTATCAAAAATAAACTCGTCTTTTGCGCGAGAGCAGCCGTGGTCGAAGGAGAGGAATACATAACTCAGTGCAAGCTATACTTTGGGTTATGGCATTAAAATACGACTCTGTGCTCGAGCTCATGTCCCACTAACAGCCATGGCTAAGAGTAGGAAAAATGAGCTGAAGTCAGCGGTTCTAAATATGGCCCGCTTCTGATCGTGGCGGCATACAATTGGCACTTAGAAGGGGATGCGGAGACGGTTGGCGCAATAAATAATAAGCCAGGTACACTTACCTCCAGAAAACTTTTCAGCCAAAATTTGATGATTCTGTCGAAGAGCTGCGGCGGTCATGACGGACTTTCCTTGTCCTGCCATTCCGTAGAAGAGAAGCCAGGCATTTGTAGGAGTATCAAGAACAGGAGAATCGAGTTTCGCTGTGTCCAGCGTGGCACACGAGAAGTCTTTGATGGTGTGCCGCGAGACGAACTGCGAGGCCAGCCATTCGAGACCCTGTGTAAGCGCTGCCAGCACTTTGGGACGTTCAATAAAGGGATAGGGTCGGTCTGGAACATCACCATGGAGAAGCGCTTGATGAATATCCGTCAAGCTCCCCTGGCGCTCCCTTGGATAATAAAAATCGAATTTCGGTAAGGGGCTTTTGATGTTCTTATAACTACCAGCATACTTGCCAGTCAGACGTAGTTTACAGTACTCTACTATCTCCGTAGTCCAAAGACCAGGTCGGCACAGCATACGCACGCTTCGATGTCGTATGGATAGTAGATGCACTATAAACGTGACGACTTGTCCTGAAGTCTGGCAGGGACATCAAACTAGTATTTCAACTGCTTGCCGTGCAGTCTGGAACAGCTCAAGTGTGCTTGCCACTTAAGTGGGTTTGTTCAGGAAATTTACCCGCCAGCTATGATAAATAGACTTCCGCTGCGGCGTAAAATTAGATAGAAGACCCTTGTTGCTGAGTTTCCTGATCGATCGAAAATACCTTATTAATCGTCCAATTTGCAGTAACTGCAACAAGATGAGCGAACAAGGGATATTGGGCTGCAAAGGAAACAAATATAGGAACGGTGGTGACACGTGCTCACCCTAGCCTACGAATCTACAGGAAGGACTATCACACCACGATTGAAATATATGCACTAGAAATAAATCCACAAACATTATTGTTGTCAGTTCTAAAGAGAGTATGCACCTCTGGATCGCGACGGCCTTAATGGCCTCACGTAGCTGTGTGGTCAAAAAATCATATTGCGTTGGAAGAGAATTCAAAAAGCATTCGAAAGCCGATTCGCCCCGCCACGTCAATATGTCGAGGAACTTTCTACACCTTGCTTGGGGTGTTGGCTGGTTTTCAATAATTTGATTTTCTTCAATGCTAAAATATCCCCCGGCAATAAGGTGGTCCAGGACTTCGGTTGGGTCGAGGGACTGAATAAGCATAGGACGACATCTTTCAAGGGCACGACTATATTTTGAGGACATAGTGAATACAATTTATTCGGGGAGTTTTTCCTTGGACATGCACTGGCGGAAATTCTTCACTTGAGTTTGACACTTTCTCCAGTCCTTATTGTCAAACATGCATTCCATAATGGCATTATGTTCATCTAGGCATCCAGTTTTCGCAATGAGGGCGATGACTGGGTCGTCTTCTTCAGTCTCGTCGACACTGGACGTGGCTTTTTGATACTGGTGTCCACTCATCAAAGCTAGTTGGCCGCCTACACCGCAGCATAATAACTGGCCAACTTTTGAATTTGTCTTGTCTCAACTTTGGCAAGGCCGATCTTGAGTCAAGTTAACACATTAATGAGGGCCTTTGTATGGGACGTTTATGTCTACTATCCCAAACCAGACTCTTACCTGCACTCGTAAGCCTACGGTTAAGGTTTGGTTTTAAAAGTTGTTGCGGCGAGAGAGGTAGAAAACGAAAACTAGTGAGTAGAAACAGTACGAAGGATACTGAAAGAAAAGATCGCAGAAGTTACATTGAACGCAAGGAAGTATTACTTACTAACGCAACAAAGCGACTTAACGTGAAGCAATGCGCCTTGATCATTTCATATGTATGTGAGTTTACCTTCTCTTTTCATGTCGCTATTGAACGTACCCAACCACCACCTGTGCTCCCGACAAGTTCATCTCCTGCTGGAACTCCGTTTTTTCATTAAGTTTTAGTGAACGTTGTAGATGCGACAAGTGAATGAAGGCAATCCCCACAGACTCCTTGCTTAATATTGCTCTCCAAGTGTTTATACCAAAAACGGGAACCCATCACAAACAATTTATTAAAACCTCTCTATAGTTTCACTGCGGACTCAAAGATGGTCAAATCGTCTTCTTAGGCCTTTAAATAGTCTCTGCTTCTGCGTCACTCCAGTCGTATAAAAAAGAAATGGTGTGGATTCCGACGACACTTTCAATTTGAGCGATAACCTCTTCACCAGCCACCTGGTTAATCGCGCGATCTCATACCTGACCCGTTCGGTCAGAAGGGCCTCAACTAGATTGAACTGGGTTAAATCTATGAAAAGAGAAGGATATTAACTCTGCCTATGTACGTCTAGAAAAAGGCATCCTTACTGGGCATCAGAATGACATGGTTAAGTCAGTTCAGTTTTTATGTTCTACCCGCCTTTGTTGCCATTTAAAGTTTTTTAACTTTGCGTCCCTATTATGCTTGCTTGGTTTTGCTTGGTTTGCGTAAGGAAGTAGCCCCGGCGTATTTGTACGACGCCGCATTGCACTTTTCTCCCTACATATGCATCGCATGGGAAGTCGGCAGTTAATATATTTCCGCAAATTATGGACATAATATTCACTTATGTCCCCAGGACTGTTGATTACTATGATTCTTTTTTGTCGTCAGGCCTTCGGACAAGCAAGCACTCCAAAGCCTCGACAAGGTCGTAGAAAATACCATTGGTTATGGCCTAAAAATTAACGTAGAAAAGTGCAAGTTTATTCGAAACAACATTTATTGCCTTGGGTTTGCGGTAAGTGAGACCGGACGTCGACTGCTCCAGGTGAAGTTGCGCATTCGCGAATGTGTAATTAGTAAAGAATGTACGGAAATTACAAGTGTTTATGCGACTTGTCAGTTGCACATATCATTTGTTGCCGGACATTACAGGGCCAAGATGGGCGAAGACGGGGAAGGGCGCAGGTGGCTGGCGCGGCCCCACCCGTACCTAGACGGGCCACCACACTCCCTGGTTCGTAATATATACTTGATCAGGATTTTTCATCAACACCAACAACAACATCCCAATAGGGGGTCAGAAGGACGAGAATGATGACTGTGCAGCCAGGCCCACCACCTGTATACCCGGCGGGGGCGCAAGCGCATCTACCGGCGGAAAACCAATTGTCAGGGGATTGTCAGGGCATCCCAGAGTCAAGAAGACCGAAGACGGGGAACGGCGCAGGTGGATGGCACGGTCGAGCCCGCATCTTGGCGTTACGCTCCACACCCCCTGGTCCACACAAAAAATGACAAGGATTTTTCGCCAACATCAAACAGAATGGAGGCTGGCACGGCCGAAGCCGCACCTAGGCGTGCCGCTCACACCCGGCTCGGATCGTATGGAGAGGGAGTGTCATTAAGGCCATGTTAAGAGGGGGCCGTTGCAGCCTGACTCTCAGACCACCAGCCAGCCACTTCACACACACACACACACACACACACACACACACGACAGTTCGACCGTCGATTTCGACGATGTCCACCGTGTGCCCCAAAGCAGGTGGGAGCAGGCACGGTGACTTGCGCAGGGGTTTATAGTGCTGGTAGACTTGCGCTGCATCTACCTACACTCTCTCCTCCTCCCCCGCCTGGGCCCGCTGTCAAGACAGAGTCAAGAAGACCGGAGACGGGGGAGGCCGCAGGTGGATGGCTCGGACGGATCCTCACCTTGGCGTTCCACCACACCCCCTGGTCCACACAACAACAACCAGGATTTCAACCAACACAACAGAGATTTGGAGGCTGGCACGGCCGAAGCCGCACCTGGGCGTGCCGCCAACGCCTGGCTCGGATCCCACACTGTGGTGGGAATGCCATAAAGGCCACATTAAAAAGGAGCCATTGCAGCCTGACTCTCAGACCGCCTCCCGTTAAGGAGGAGGTCCAAGGTACCCCGTCAGTTGGCAACCTTCCAAGCCACGGCTTTTAGCGCACCGTGAGAGCTTCAAGCGCGTCAGATTGATTATAGTGAGGAAAATGCGCTGAGTCGTCGACCTCACTCTCCCTTCCCATTCCCACACCCCAGCCACTGTCCGAGCCGGTCAGTAGACTGGAGTGGGGAATGGGCGCGGTGGCTGACATGGTCGACTGACCATGACTGCGCGCGCCACAGCACGACCTGGCCCCCCATACACACACAAACAACAGGATTTCACACAACGGGGGTAGAACGGCGTGTATCCCACTTGCGTGAGAGTGCCGTGGAAGGTGCTGCTTCAGCCCGTCCTCAGCCCACCAGTCCGCCGCTACACACAACACACACACAACGTGACGAACTGCGTGAACCGAGAGCGGGTCTCAATCAGCAACCTTCCTATCCACGACGCTTGACGTGTCGGGATAGTCTCGGACACGAGTCACCCGTGCAGCCGAAGCCGCATGGAGACCGAGTCGAGATGCACACTTCCCACTTGCGTGGGAGGCGGCAGTGGAGTGCATGAGGTGCGTGAGGGTTGATGTCTGGTGGGGTGATGGTGTTAGGAGGTAGGGAGTGAGGGAATGTGTGGTGTGACCGGCGGTTGTCTACCGTAGGTCGTCGTGGATGCGCATGTGGCCGAATAGACCCATGCGATGCGTGAAGGTGCGACGGCAGTGTGGGCAGTGGAGGCGAAAGCGGTGGGTGTAGGTTGGTGCTCCAGGCACTGGTTCGCCAGTCTCTGTGCGATGGATTCGCAAGTGACCGACCAGGCCGATGCGTGAGGTGAAGGTGCGTGGACAATTTGGGCATGAGAGGTCGGCGGTGTCGGTGTCAGCTGTTGAGGAAGCAGTGGTGTTAGTGGTGGTGGCGGTGGTGGTTAATGGCGCGTGTGACGGTGGAGCGAGGATTGGTCTGGACGTGGTGAATGTGTTGGATGTCGTGGCTGTATCGGAATTGTGGTCAATTCCGCTCTCGTGGATGCGCATGTGGCCGAATAGACCCATGCGATGCCTGAAGGTGCGAGGGCAGTGTGGGCGGTGGAGGCGAGTGCGGTGGGTGTAGGTTGGTGCTCCAGGCACTGGTTCGCCAGTCTCTGTGCGATGGATTCGCAAGTGACCGACCAGGCCGATGCGTGAGGTGAAGGTGCGATCGCAGTGAGGGCAGAGGTAGTCCTGGCCCTCACGTCTGATGATGGAGGTTGCAGGGGTTGTGCCTGTTGTTGTGTCAGGTTCGGCTGTGGTGAAGTCGTGGGCGACAGACGCCGAAGCGGCCGTCGTTGTGGCAGTGATTGAGGAAGAGGAGGAAGGGGAGGAGTGGGAGGTGGTAAGGTCGGTGGCGTCGATGTCGGTTTGGGAGTGGTTAGTGGGTGCACAAGGTGGTGGATTGGAAGTGGGGCTCGGCGGGGTGGATGTGTCAAGGCTGCGGTCAATTCCGCTCTCTTGGATGCGCATGTGGCCGAATAGACCCATGCGATGCGTGAAGGTGCGAGGGCAGTGTGGGCAGTGGAGGCGAGTGCGGTGGGTGTAGGTTGGTGCTCCAGGCACTGGTTCACCAGTCTCTGTGCGATGGATTCGCAAGTGACCGATCAGGCCGATGCGAGAGGTGAGGGTGCGGTCACAGTGAGGGCAGGTGTAGTCCTGATCCTCATCACTGGAATCGGGAGAGGTGGGAGAGGTGATGTTGGTTGGTGTGTTGGTGTTGGTGATGTGTGAGACAGCAGTCTGAACGGCCGCCGCTGGGGCAGTGGAGGAGAAGGAGGAGGATGGAAGTGGTGGTGCAGAAGGAGTGTCAGAGTTAGTTGGCGACACAGAGGACGAGGAAACGGCGGGCTGGGGGAAGATGGCTGGAGCAGTTCGAGAGGTGCAGTTGGTTCGGAGATGTCCAACAAGTCCGATTCGTGTCCGGAATGTCCGTTGACATCGAGGACACGTAGGTGGAGGTTGTGCGGCGGCGCTGCGGACTGGGCGAAGTTGTGATTTGCGGGCTTCGCGTTTCGCTTTGGCGGCGGCGATTCGGTTGGCTTCATAGATAGCAGCGCCCGTCTTCACTGTTCTCCTCCATGTCGGACGATCGCGAGCGAGCTCTTCCCAGTTGGTCGGGTTGATTTGCAGGCGCTTCAGGGAGGACTTCAGAGTATCCTTGTAACGGCGAATTTGGCCTCCTTGACGACGAGAACCCGTCGCGACGTCTCCGTAGAAGAGTCGTTTGGGTAGTCGCTCGTCGTCCATGCGCACCAGGTGGCCGCTCCAGCGCAGCTGCATTTGTCTCAGTATGGCGTAGATGCTGAGGATTCCCGTTCGTTCCAGTACTTCCGTGTCGGGGATTCGATCCTGCCAGTTCAGCCTCAGGATGCGACGGAGACAACTGAGGTGGAAGTGGTTCAGTCGGCGTGCCTGTCTCGTGTACACCGTCCATGTCTCTGCTCCGTACAGTAACGTCGGCAGGATGACGGCCTTGTACATCTTTAGTTTCGTGCTCAGTTGGAGACCGTGGCGATTCCAAACTGTGCTTCGGAGACGACCGAAGGCTTGACTGCCTTTCCAGATCCTGTTGGCGACTTCGTCATCAATCTTGGTGTTGCGGGAGAGGGTACTGCCCAGATACGGGAAGTTCTCCACCACTTGCAGTTGATTTCCGTTCACGCTGATTTGCGGCGGCGCGTTGGGGGCTGTGGCTGAGTTGGGCGGCGGTTGGTGCATCACCACCGTCTTCTGCGTGTTAATGTCCATGCTGCGTTGCATCTCCGCTTCGGAGGTGGTGTTCAGGGGGCAGTCGTCGGCGAAGAGGAGTTCGTGCACGGTGGTTGTGGATACGCGCGATTGGAAGTTCATGTGCCGTTGATTCAGGAGATGACCGTCCGTTCTGTAGGCGATGCGGATTCCAGGGCGTTCGTCGCGGTAGGCGTCCATCAGCATGGCAGAGAACATAAGACTGAAGAGGGTTGGTGCCAGCACACAGCCCTGCTTCACTCCGTTGGTCACTGCGAATGCCTCTGAGACAGCTTCGTTGTCCCTGACTCGCGCCATCATACCGTCGTGCAGCTGACGCACCATCTGAGTGAATCGCTCTTGACAGCCGAATTTCTGCATGATTTTCCACAGTCCTTCACGATTCACCATGTCGAAGGCTTTCGTCAGGTCCACGAAGGTAGAGTACAGGTGGGTCTGCATCTCCTGGCACTTCTCCTGAAGTTGGCGGGCTGCGAAGATCATATCCGTGGTCCCACGATGACGACGGAAGCCGCATTGGCTTTCCGGCAGAAGGTCCTGTTCCAGATGGTTGTTGAGGCGGTTGAGCAGGATGCGAGCGAAGATCTTCCCGGCGATGTTCAGTAGGGACATGCCGCGGTGGTTGTCGCAGACTTGGCGATTCCCTTTGCGCTTGTATAGGTGCACGATGGTTGCGTCCTTGAAATCTTGCGGGACTTCACCTTGACACCACATCTCCTGGAAGAGCGCAATCAGGTGATCCATCAGTAGGGGACCTCCGTGCTTGTAGACCTCAGCAGGGATTGCGTCCGATCCGGGTGCTTTCCCGTTGGAGAGTTGCTGCACGGCCCTGATGGTCTCCTGGAGAGATGGCGGAGGGTCGAGGTCCACGTTGGTCTCCACTTGCGGCAAGCGGGCGATGGCGGCGTCGGAGATGACGGAAGGGCGGTTGAGGACGCCCTAGAAATGCTCGGCCCATCGCTGTAGGATTTGCGTCTTCTCAGTCAGGAGAGTGCTGTCGTCGGCGCTGAGGAGAGGAGCGGTGCCCTTCGTCGGTGGAACGTAGACAGCTTTGATCGCGGAGAAGAAGTTCTTCCATTCGTTGCGGTCCGCGTAGCCTTGGATCTCCTCAGCTTTGCGAGCAGTCCAGGCGTCCTGCATCTCGCGCAGTCGTTGCTGAAGCTGTCGGCGACTGCGGTAGAAGGCAGCTTTGTTGTCCTCAGTGGGGTGATCTACGTAGGCTTTGTGGAGGCGATTCTTCTCAGCAAGCAGATTTCTGATGGCGGAGTCGTTGTCGTCGAACCAGTCCTGGTGTTGGCGGGGAGCGCGACCGAGGACGGCGAGCGCCGTCGACTGGACCGTGTCTCGCAGTTGACACTAGTGGTTCTCCACGGAGGTGTTCTCGGCATCGGCGGCGGCGTCGTCGGCGGCGGCGGCGATAGGAAGGTTGTCTAGCCGTTGAGCTAGGTCAGTGCTGAAATGGAGACGGTGAGCAGGCAAAGACAACAAAGCAACATTCAGCTTACCTGGGGGTCGCTTACCTTGTGGTCTCCTGCGAGGCTGTAGGCGAATACGCATCTTCGAGATGACGAGGCGATGTGGGTCCACCCGTCAGCTCCCGCGATCGCCTTGGTCACCGGCACGTCCCGCTGATCTCGCCTCCGGACGGGGACATAGTCCAGCAGGTACCACTGACGCGACCGAGGATGCCTCCAGGTGGCCTTCTCTCGCTCCGGCAGACAGAAGAACGTGTTCGTCAGGATGAGGCGGTGTTCTGCGCAGGCGCGAAGCAGTAGCAGACCATTGTCGTTTGAGCCGCGGAGACCGTGGGGGCCCAGCACTCCCCTCCAGGCAGTATGGTCTGTGCCGACGCGGGCGTTGAAGTCGCCAAGGACAATCAACTTGTCCGCCTTCGACACAGTCGCCAAGAGGGCGTGCAGGTCCTCGTAGAATTTGTCTTTGACGGCGTCGGGGCTGCTCATCGGCGGAGCGTAGGCGCTGATGATGGTGGCGAACTTGCCTCCTCGCCGGAGGGGCAGACGGAGGCTCATTAGGCGGTCGTTGATTCCCTGCGGCAAACAGGGCAGTCGTCCCACGATGTCGGTCCGGATGGCGAAGGCGACACCCGCATCTCGTCGCTCTGCCCTGGGTCGACCACTCCAGAAGAAGGTGTTACCGGCACCCACCTCCTCCAGTTGGCCTTGTTCGAAGAATCGGGTCTCGCTGAGTGCGGCGATGTCCACCTTGTAGCGCGCCAGTTCTCGTGTCACTAGCGCCGTCCTCCGTTCCGGTCGGTTGCTCCTCGGATTGTCTAAAAGGGAACGAACATTCCAGGCTGCCAGAGTGAGCTGGCTCACCCTACCAGTCTGGCGACTGCGGCGGCGAAAAGTAGGAGTAGGAGAAGAAGAAGAATAGGCTGGAAGAGGAAGAGAGTGATTGTTGTTGTTGTTGTTGTTGTTGTTTCGGTTTTGGCTGTTTCGACCGTGTGTTTTTTGTCTGCGACCACGGCCAGCCTACAGACAGCGTGGTTCCCAGCGATCTTTAGGGCACCTTTTCTAGCCCCCTCCCCCTCGCGGGGGCAGGCAACGCATCCCTGAACAGGGCTGCCCGGTTATCCCAGACGGCTGCCGGACTCCACTATGGGCCACGACTTTTTGTTAGTGAGAGAACGACCCGAATTAGCCTGGGACCTTGGTGGTGAGGTGATGATGTGATGGAGTGAAGTAGGAGAGAGCATACACACTACCTTACGCAAGGGGACTTAGAACTAGAGTGGACAAGCGGACACGGTCATCAGTCAGAGACAAAGTGAGGGCACCAAACAAAGTTAAGCACCGTAACACCTAGCTATTAGTAGAGAGTGGCATAGACTGACGGACAGACAATCGCAGCAGGCATAGAGGGTGTCGTTTAGCTGTTAACAGACAGACTAGCATATAAAGGGCAGGCAGCAAGCGCAGCGTACGACGCGGAACTTCAACAAACAAAAGGAAGAAACAAAGCAAACGCACTTACCTGACGGGGGAACTTACCTGGTGGCCTCCTGCGATGGTCCAGACAGAGCCTCGTCTCGACGATGTCGACGCGAAGATCCATCCGGCCAGCGCAGACCACAGTACCGCGCGTGCAGGTGCACGCACGGATACCCTCAGCTGGTTTAGCCCGCCGGTCGAGACGGTTGCCCGGAGTGTGGCCGCTGAGCAGAGCCCAGCTACGTGGAGCCACAGGTGAGAGTAAGGTGCCAGCAAATGGACGCTAGACGTAGTCTCACCTGCAAGCAAGTTAGCGATCACTACGACCATCACGTGGACCCACCGCTGACACCCCTACACCCACACACACACACACACACACACACACACACACACACACACACACACACACACACACGACAGTTCGACCGTCGATTTCGACGATGTCCACCGTGTGCCCCAAAGCAGGTGGGAGCAGGCACGGTGACTTGCGCAGGGGTTTATAGTGCCAGTAGACTTGCGTAGCATCTACCTACACTCTCTCCTCCTCCCCCGCCTCGGCCCGCTGTCAAGACAGATTCAAGAAGACCGGAGACGAGGGAGGCCGCAGGTGGATGGCTCGGACGGATCCTCACCTTGGCGTTCCACCACACCCCCTGGTCCACACACAAATGACCAGGATTTTGACCACAGAGTAATGGGGTGGTGGCAGTGGTCCAGTTGTGCGACGAATGCGGACAACAGGGTCCGCCAGCGCACCCCGCAAATGTTGGCATTTGTTACTGCGCACAGATAACGCCTGCCAGAGTCCGATGTGGCCCCCTTGTTGGTCCAGTGCATCTAACACATGGCCCGTTTGGAGGACACACACAAACAACACTGGCGACTGTGAGGCCGAAGTTATCCCGTCAGCTGGCAACCTTCCAAGCCACGGCTTTTAGCCACTGTGAGATCTTCAAGCGCGTCAGATTGTTTATAATGAGGAAAATGTACTGAGTCGCCGAACTCACTCTCCCTTCCCATTCCCATGCCACAACCACTGTCCGAGCCAGTCGGCTGACTGAAGTGGGGAATGGGTGCGGTGGCTGATATGGTCTATTGACCTTGTCTGCGCGCGCCACATGCACGACCTGACCCCCCAAACACTAGCACCAGGATTTCGCACAACGCGAGTCAAGCGGCGTATCTCTCACATGCGTGAGAGTGCCGTAGAAGGAGCTGTTTCAGTCTGGCTTTTAGCCCATTAGTCCGCCATTCCACACAACTCACAAACACACAACTGGACGGACTGCGTGGACTGAGTTGGGGCGTCAGTCATCAGCCATCTAATCCACGGGGCTTGAGCCGTCGGGATAATCTCTGGCTCGAGTCACCCATGAGATAGGAGCCGCGTGGAGATCGAGTCGAGACGCACACTTCCCACTTGATTGGGTGGTGGCAGTTGGGTGTTTTCGGTGGGTGATGTTGATGTTCTGTGGGATGGTGGTGAGGGTGAGTGTCGTGGTGTGGTGCAGTCGAGGATGCGCATGTGGCCGAATAGGTCCATGTGGTGCATGAATGTGCGAGTGCAATGTGGGCAGTGGAGGTGGATGCGGTGTGTGCATGTGGGTGCTTCAGGCATTGGCTCGCCAGTCACTGTGCAATGGATTCGCGAGTGACCGATCAGGTCGATGTGTGAGGTTGTAGTGGACAGCCACAGTGGCAACGTCGCGCCTCTCGCTAGCTCCTGCACCTTCGCCCTAGCGACATCCTGCTATTACACGCACGTCTGCCCGACTTCGGTTTGTCTCGTCGCAATTCGCTGTCTGCACCACGCATCTGGTCGATACTTTACCTGCACCATGCGAGGCATCTCACTACCCTCGCGTGGGCTTGGGGCCAATCAACGCACCTACCATCGCTGACTGGTAAGACAGGTGTAAACAGCCCAGAACACTAGCGTGAACAATCTGCCACGACACTTTTGCAGCGGCGACCTTCGGCGACACACGGCTCGTCGTTCTCGCGGACGCCGCCTCCGCGGCGCCGGACGCATTCTTGTCCGGTTTCCACCTTCCCTTAATTATCCTGTACAGTTCAAATAAATCATTTTCCTCTTCAACCGGCGTCCCGCTTCTTCCAACATGGGATATGGCCTGAAGTTGTGGCGTACTGAGCGTACACCATCCCCGCTTAGCCGCAACAAGGTGAAGGTGCGGTCGCAGTGAGGACAGCAGTAGTTCAGGTCCTCACTGCTGGTGTCGACTGTGGGGTGTTGGTGGTTGTTGTTGTGTCAGCATTGTGGGTCACGTTGATGTGCGTGTCAGGCGGCATAACGGCAGTCGTTGGGTCAGCGAAGGAGGAGGCGGAGAGAAGGCGGAGGAGGAGGCAGGAAGAAGGCGGAGGAGGAGGCGGAGGAGAAGAAGCAGAAGAAGAAGAAGAAGAAGAAGAAGAACAAGAAGAACAAGAACAAGAACAAGAAGAAAGAGGAGAAAGAGGAGGGGAGGAAGGGGAGGATGGTGGTGATTCAGGAAGGCGATCTGGATTAGTTGACGGCGTAGAGCACGAGGAAGAGGTGGACGGAGGACGGCAGTTGGTGCGGTCCGATTGGTGCAGTTGATCCGAAGATGTCCAACAAGTCCAATTGGTGCCCGGAATGCCAATTAACACCGTGGACACGTTGGAGGCGGTTGTGCGTTGGCATTGCGGGGTTAGCGCAGGTGAGACTTACGTGCTTCGCTTTTGGCTTTCGCGGAGGCAATGCGGTTGGTTTGGTAGATCGCAGCACTTGTCTTCATTGTCCCCCTCCATGTGAGTCGGACTCAGGCATGGTCTTCCCAGTTGGCCGGATAGATTTGCAGGCGCTTCACTGAGGACTTCAGAGTATCCTTTTATCTGAAGCATTTTGTCCCCGGTACGAAGCTGAAGTAGGCAAGAACGGCAGGATTTATTGGCACCAAAAAATTTCGCGACTGCTCTTCAGCTGCTTCCTGTCGCTTCATAAGAGGGATAACGAGTGAGAACAATACAACAGATTTGAATTCATGCAGAAAATCGATGCAGAAACAACAAGGTTAGGGTTTTGGGCAAAGTTGGCTAATCGATAAAGTTAGTAACACAAACGCCGTAGGGGAAGAAAGTTAAAAAAGGAGTAAACGTTAAAGAGCAAAAATGAGAGGAGAGAGGGGGAATCATGGAGCCAGAGGCTACCATGGTAATGTTAGGTTAACCACGTGCTCCAATTGTTTACAAAGATCTGGTTTCACTCGTCGTATATAGGCTGCCTCCAGGTAACGCAATGTCCGAGTTGTTCGTGCCCGAACAAGTACTCGGAAGGAAGTTTTGGGGTCGACGGTGTGACCAGTATCAAGTAGGTGTTTTGTAATGGATGAACGCGGGATCTTATTTTCTTGTCTAAGGAGCCACTTGGGCAGGTGCTTAATGGATCTGGCTGCCAACTGCCTTTGCGTTCGCCCAATGTACTTGCATCCGCAAGTGCATGTGAATTCATAAACACAATTTGACGTATGTACAGTGCTTTAAGGGCGACAATGTTTTAAATACTATCAAACGACGGCTACGTTCTGCCACTGAAAGGACATACAATGCAGCTGAACTAGTATTTTGCAGTCCTACTAAGCCACTTCCGATTCCACGGGCAAAGGATGCCCTGCCAATGCACGCCACGTCAAATTGTGTTTATGAATTCACATGCACTTGCGGATGCAAGTACATTGGGCGAACGCAAAGGCAGTTGGCAGCCAGATCCATTGAGCACCTGCCCAAGTGGCTCCTTAGACAAGAAAATAAGATCCCGCGTTCATCCATTACAAAACACCTACTTGATACTGGTCACACCGTCGACCCCAAAACTTCCTTCCGAGTACTTGTTCGGGCACGAACAACTCGGACATTGCGTTACCTGGAGGCAGCCTATATACGACGAGTGAAACCAGATCTTTGTAAACAATTGGAGCACGTGGTTAACCTAACATTACCATGGTAGCCTCTGGCTCCATGATTCCCACTCTCTCCTCTCATTTTTGCTCTTTAACGTTTACTCCTTTTTTAACTTTCTTCCCCTACGGCGTTTGTGTTACTAACTTTATCGATTAGCCAACTTTGCCCAAAACCCTAACCTTGTTGTTTCTGCATCGATTTTCTGCATGAATTCAAATCTGTTGTATTGTTCTCACTCGTTATCCCTCTTATGAAGCGACAGGAAGCAGCTGAAGAGCAGTCGCGAAATTTTTTGGTGCCAATAAATCCTGCCGTTCTTGCCTACTTCAGCTATCCTTTTATCGACGAATTTGGCCTCCTTGGCAGCGGAACCCCTGGCGACGTCTCCATAGAAGAGTCGTTTGGGTAGCCGCTCTAACGCAGTTGTACTTGTTTAACATGGCGTAGATGCTGAGGATTCCCGTCCGTTCCAGTACAGCAGTGTCCGGGATTCGGTCCTGTCACCTCAGCTTCAGTATATGGCGAAGACAACTGAGGTATGTGTGTATATATTTGGAGGGTTAGAGGCAGAGCCCTTGATGACCCTAGTTATGCACAGTGTTTTCGCAGATTCGTACTCAAAAATAAAATTGCAGGCATTTACAATGTGATCGAGTCACAGTTCAATCGTAAGCATAAGGTAGTGCATAAGGTCACTCTAAATTAGTGCGGAGAGTTTTTTTACAAAAAGGGCTGTACATAGTCATGCTGTAAAAGCCGATTTCTGTCGAAAACTAAACGAGCAAGTTTTCTTTTAAACAAACGAATTGTGTCAGCCGTCACCATCTCGCTTGGAAGCGAGTTCCACGGACGGACGACCCGGTGGCTGAATGAAAATTTTCGACGGTCTAACCGCGTGTGCTCATTCCCGACTTTGAAGGCATGGCCGCGTAGTTGGTTTTTACGGGCAAACTGAAAGAAGTCCTCTGCTCTTAATGAGCAGCCCTGGCCGCGGACAATCCGAAACGTCCAAAGCTGACTGCAGTTTATTTGTCTATAAGAGAGAGGGAATAAGCCAAACAAATTCCGCCTCTCCTGATATGACAAATGCTTTAGACCGTCAACCATGTTTGTCGCTCTGCGTTGCACCCGTTCGAATAAGTCGATATCTCTCCTCATCCATGATGAAGCCGCTGGCATTCCATACTCCAGATGAGGTCTTACGAAGACACCAAAGAGTCTTTCAAAGAGTTAAGGAGGAAATATTTTAAATGCACGTCTGATCCAGTGTAGAGTACTAGTTGCCTTCTGGACCATCTTCCTTCAGTGTTCTGAGGGCGATAGATTTATGGTCGTCCATACACCCAGATCTCTGTGTCTTTCCCCCGTTTCTAACCTCGTCCCGTCAATATAGTACTGGTGCTTGAGAGAGGCATTGCGGCCGGTGTTCAGGTACAAGACCACGCATTTGGACACGTTAAACTTCAAAAGCCATCTGTTCGACTAAGTACACAGTTTGTCTGTTTTCGACTGCAACTTCTCTGCGTCATCATCGCACTTGACTTCACCCCATATTTTTATGTCATCCGAGAACATGAGGGCCTCCAAGACAACTGAGGTGGAAGTGGTTGAGTCGGCGTTCCTGCTTGGTGTACACTGTCCAAGTCTCTGATCTGTACAGCAGAATCGGGAGGATGAAGACCTTATGCATCTTCAGCTTCGTGAGGAGCTGGAGACCGTGACGATTTCAAGCTGGGTTTCGAAGACGACGGCAGGCTTGAAAGGCCTTCGAAATCCGGCAAGCCGCTTCAACGTCGATTTTGGTGTTGCGTGAAATGGCTCTGCTGAGATACGTGAAGTCGTCCACCACTTACAGTTGGACTCTGTTCACTATGATTTGCGGCGCATAGCGGATAGTGTTGGGTGGCGTTTGGTGTATGACTAACGTCATCTCCGTGTGAATGGCCAGACTGAAGTTCTCGCAGGTGGCGGCGGCGGCAGCGAAGAGGTCCATGCTTCTTTGCATGTCTCCTTCAGTAGTTGCATTGAGGGTGCAGCCATCGACGAACATAAATTCGGGACGGAAGTTGTAAATACACGTGACTGGAAGTGCGTCAGACGCTGATTGAGGAGGTGATCGTGAATACTTTAGGCGATGCGGATCCCGGGGTGTTCATCATGGTAGGCGCAATCAGCATGGAAGAAAACATGATACTGAGGATGGTGGGCGCGAGGACGCGGCCCTGCATCACTCCATTAATCGTTGAGAATGCCTCTGAGACAGCTCCGTTGTCCGTTACTCGCGCCATCATGCCGTCGTGGAACTGACGCACCATCCGATTGAATTGATCGGGACAGCCGAATTTCTATATGATTTTCCACAGTCCTTTACGATTCACCTTGTCGAAGGCTTTCGTCAAATCCAAGAAGGTGGAATACAGGTGGGTCCGCATCTTCTTACACTTCCGCTGCAAATGGCGGAGGGCGAAGATCATGCCGGTGGTCTCCCGAGGATGACAGAAGCCGTGCTGGCTTTCCGGCAGGAGACTCTGCTCCAGATATTTGTTCAGGTGGTCGAGGAGGATGCGGACGAAAATCTTCCCGGCGATGTTTATCAGGATTGTCGCAGAGCTGGCGGTTTCCTTTTCGCTTGTAGGGATACACAATTGTGGCGTCCTTGAAATCTTGCGGAAGTTCTCCTTGCGCGGCATCTCCTGGAGAAGCGCTGTCAGGTGATTCATGAGTTGGGGGCCACCGTGCTTGCAGGCCTCAGCAGAGATCACGTCCGATCCGGGCACTTTCCCCTGGAGAGATGTTGCACGTTCTTGATGGTTTCCTGGAGAGCGTGCGGAAGGCCGAGGTCGACGTTGGTCTCCGCTTGCGTCAGACGGGCGATGGCGGCGCCGGAGATGGAGGAGAGGAGGTTGAGGACGCCTCGGAAGTGTTCGGCCCATCGCTGTATAATTTATGTTTTCGCATTGAGTAAGGAACTGCTGTCTAGGCTGAGAGGAGGAGAAAAGGCTTTAGCTGGCGGAACGTAGACAGTTTTAATCGCGGAGAGCAAGCAACCCAGGCGTCCTGCATCTCGCGCAAAAGTAGGCTTTGTTTTGAAGAAGGAGACACGATCTCCGGGACAAGAGCTTTATTAGCCTGACGTTTCGGATTTCTACTCGAATCCATCATCAGAGACAAAAAAGCAGAACCGGGTGGTTGCTGCACAAGGAGCTGCGATATTTATAGGATGCAGTAGCCATGCTACCGCATACCTATGAACATTCACGGCTCCCCCCTTCATCCGGGATCGTCGCACTTGGTGTGATCACTGCTTGATGACCGACATTCGAGTCGATAATTGCTGCAATTTCATCACGTGCGTTGGATGTTGGCGTGATGATTGCTTAACCATCTGACGCACCGACCACGTGTTGGGAAAAGTGTTCACCTCTGCGCTCCCCGCATGGCTCGTTACTCCGCCTAGGCGAAATTGTAGCACGCAGTATGAAGTGGAAAGATCGTTGCGCTTGTTGATGGACTGGGGGCCAGTAAACCATGATTCCAGTAGCTCCCGGCTCACTCGGTTGTCACCTCTTGCGAGAATTTCGGCCTCATCGAATTTGAATGTGTGGCCGGATCTCGTCGAATGAGCCGCAACTTGAGAGCTGGCGTCATTTCTGCGCACCGCTGCCGCATGTTCGGCCATTCTCGTTTGGAGCTGTCCTCCGGTTTCTCCGACGTAATTTCTTTGTCCGCAACTGCACCAGATCCGATAAACGACTCCAGAAGTTTCTAGCCGTGGAAGTGGGTCTTTTAGTTTCATGACCCGACGCTAGATGGTTGCCTCCGGTCTGTGTGCCACTCCAACCCCAAGTGATGCGAGAAGGCGGCCGACAGCTTCCAAAACGTTCTTGTCATACGGAAGTGCCCGCCAAGATTTGGTGTCCGTGCGGTTAGGCCTTTAGCCCCATTTGCGTATGCACCGGTTGACGAATTTGCGCGGGTAGCCATTGGCTTTGAAGACCCGTCGGAGGTATTGTAGTTCGTCATTTTTTTCTTCCGGCTCACTGCATTGCGTTTCGACACGCCGATAGAGCGTCCTTACACAACTGCTTTTGTGACTGATTGGGTAGTTACTGTTGAAGTTCAGTACTTGCATCGTATTTGTCGCTTTCCTGAACACTTTGGTTTTTAGTTCACCACAATCTTTGCGGCATACGAGGACATCCAGGAAGGCCAGCTGGTTGTTCTCTTCCTCCTCCATCGTAAATTGAATGTCCGAGAAGACGGCGTTGAGATGTTCTTGGAATGTCAACACCTGATCACGTTCGATGACGACGAGGGTGTAATCCACATACCGGGCCAAGAATTTCGGTTTGTGGTGTTGAAAGACCAGCGACTCTAACCGTTGCAGGACCGCCTCGGCGATGAATCCCGAAATCGGCGAACCCATTGGTGTGCACTTCACCTGTTCGTAGATTGTCCAGTTGAACGTGAAGTACGCCCTGAGCCAGAGCTTCAGGAGCTGAAGGATTTGGGCGTGTCCAAGACGGTTCTCCGTTTCATCATATTTGCTTTGTAGTAGCAGTTCAATTGTCCCGATCGCCAGGTCCTGGGGAATAGAAGTAAAAAGGAATATAACATCAAAAGATACCATGACCTCATTTGGATGGATGCTTACTTCTTTGAGATTCTCCAGGAATTGAGCTAACGAAGAGACCGTGAAGTCTGACTCAGCGGTCAGGAACTTGAGACGCCGGAACAGCCACTTAGCCAGTCCGTACGTTCGAGTCCCTTTGAGCGACACGATGGGTCGGAGAGGAGCGCCGTCTTTGTGCACCTTAGGGAGGCCATAGAATCGGGCCAAAGCCGTATCTTGGGGTCTCGCCATGCGTCTGTCGGTCGGTGTTATTGTACCTGAGTTCTCCAAGGCCAAAAACGTAGCATTAATTTCCAGTATCAGCGTCTTTAAAGGGTTCGTTGCACATGGGATATAGAACTGTCGGTCCTCCAGTATACCTTTGGCTTTTTGAAGGTAGTCTGTCCTGTTCAGTAAAACTGTGGCGCCTCCTTTGTATGCTGGCACGATGACAAGGTCTTTGACGGCCTTGAGTTCTCTAAACGCATTACGTTCGACCTTGGAAAGCACTTCCCGCGGCCTGTGGGCCATCAGGAGAGACGACACTTGGTGTCGGATGAGGTTCCTAGTCTCCTCCGTTGCCTCCTCCGTTTACTGGCCCCCAGTCCATCAACAAGTGCAACGATCTTCCCACTTCATACTGCGTGCTATAATTTCGCCTAGGCGGAGTAACGAGCCATGCGGGGAGCGCAGAGGTGAACACTTTTCCCAACACGTGGTCGGTGCGTCAGATGGTTAAGCAATCATCACGCCAACATCCAACGCACGTGATGAAATTGCAGCAATTATCGACTCGAATGTCGGTCATCAAGCAGTGATCACACCAAGTGCGACGATCCCGGATGAAGGGGGGAGCCGTGAATGTTCATAGGTATGCGGTAGCATGGCTACTGCATCCTATAAATATCGCAGCTCCTTGTGCAGCAACCACCCGGTTCTGCTTTTTTGTCTCTGATGATGGATTCGAGTAGAAATCCGAAACGTCAGGCTAATAAAGCTCTTGTCCCGGCGATCGTGTCTCCTTCTCCAAGACTACATCCTGGGACTCATCTCTTCACTTCTACTAGGCTTTTTGCAGGTGGTTCTTTTCAGCGCGCAGGTTGCTGATGTCGGCGTCATTGTCGTCGAACCAGTCCTGGTTTTGGCGTCATGCGCGACCGAGTATGGTCAGAACCGTCGACCGGGCTGTGTCCCGCAGTTGATAGCATCGTTTCTCCATGTAGGCTTCTCGTCAGCGGCGACAGCGGCAACGCCGACTGGAGGTTGACAAACCGTTGAGCTAGCTTGTCGCCGATTTGGAGATGGTTAACAAGCAAAGACAACAGAGCAATATCTAGCATAACTGAGGGTTGTTTCCCTTGAGGTCTCTCCCGATGCTGTAGACGAATCTGCATCTCGGAGATGACGAAGCGTTGGGCGGTCCACCCGTCAGCACCAGGAATCGCCATTGTCACCAGCACGTCCTGCTGGTCTCGCCTCCGGACAAGGACAAAGTCTAGCAGGTGTCAACGTCGCAACTGATGGTTCATTCACCTGGCCCTCTCTCGCATCGGGAGACCGAATTAATTTGCTTACCTTATGATCATGGCGGGACTACGCTCAACAGTTTGATGATTTATTCGAACAGGCGCGAACGACCAATCTTCGAGACCGCCAGTACAAATTGAAGATGAAGTATGCCAAACTTGAAGCGCGAGTCAAATTCTTCTATGACCAGCTGGTTGAAGGATGGTAGAACTCGCTGAACTCCGTCTTCTTGGCAGAAATCTTTGAGACCTTCAAAAAAGACTTGATAAACTTACGCTTGATGGTCAAATCTTTACTCGATATCAATGAGTGGCATAGCCGTTAGATAACTATTTGCATGCTTCTCATCCGTCTATTTGTGGATAGGGTTGTCCGAGGCCTCGCTTATATCCCTTATATTTACTGCATTATAATTATATAATCGTTGTACATAGTTTTGACAAACTGGCTACTAGAATTGGGTTTTTGGACGAAAGTCTTACTCGAGCTTGCCTTATGATTACAAGGAGTGACAATGTCATCTTCTCAAATTAAGGCGGCCCTGCTGTAATTTCTGTCAGGTATCCTGGAATTCGAACACTTTTGCTATTTTCAGCATTTTGTGAGTTGACAGGCCCAGTCATCGTGCCGGGGAACGGGGGATGGATTATATACGTTCCGCTGGTGCTGAGTTCTTCGGTGGTCTGTTAAACACACTTGTAGGAAGCATGTTCTGGTGGAATAAATTGACTTCTCCCCCCGGGTGGCTTTGAGTCTGTTACGGTAGTGCTACCCTCATGAGGACATCCCTGGTGCATGTGGATGCTAATTTAGACTCACTAAATAAAAAAATTTTATATTTAGTCACAAGGACTCCCGTCTCCCCTTAAATGACATTCCCCTATCACCATGTGCCTTTCAACCCATGTCTGTGGCAACAGTAGAGAGACACCTTAAAAAGGTTCGTGGATCAACAGCTGCCGGACCGGATGGTGTCTCGCCTTTTCTTCTTAAATATTGCAGTTATCAGTTAGCATATATTTTAACGCACCTAATTAATACGTCTTTCATGGAGTCCAAGATTCCCGACGCCTGGCGTACAGTGAGAATCACTCCCATCCCCAAAAAGCCCGCTAACTTTGGTCCTAAATCTTTTCGTCAAATTGCCTGCTCCTCCGCAATACTAAAGCTTGCTGAAAGAGTTGCCCTAAATATTATAAATCCTTTTTCTTTCAGTTTATCTGACCCTTTACAATTTGCATACAAAGCAAACGGAGTACTTTAGATGCTGTTGCTCTTGTGGTCCACTCTGCTCTAAAAGAATTAGGCAAGGGTTGCCGCGAGTACGCATGCGCTTTTCTTGATTACTCCTCCGCCTTCACTACCGTCCCGCGCCCTCTTCTCCTTACCAAAACCTCCGCGTGCGGCTCTTCAAGCTAGGTCGTCTCTTGTCTTAGCGGTTATTTTTCTTCCCGCACTCAATTTGTCCAATCTGGCGAGCGAAAATCTACGATCCTTCCTAATGAATGCGGTGTTCTTCAAGGTTACATTCCTTCCCCTCACCTTTTCTCCCTCCACACTGACGATCTAAGGTCCTCTGCTGACTGTCTTTTGGTCAAGTATGCTGACGATGTGGTTGTTGGACACCCTCTCAAAAGTCAGACACACCTTCAGTCTCTAAAGGATGGCCTACACCATGTCCTTGTATGGTCGGAGGAAAATGGTCTCCTAATTAACAACCAAAAATCCATTCAGTGTATTGTTCGACTGCGGCCCTCTCCTAGTCCTGAATGCTCTCACATTCTTCTAAAAGAAGCAACCTCTTTCAGGTACCGCGGCGTTAATTTGTCCTCAAATCTTTCATTTTCCTCCACATTGAGTCCCTATTTGATGGCACCACGACGGGTCTTTGATAAAAATTATTATTATTATTATTTACTAAAGTTCGCAAACTGCTTTATTACATACGTCGTCTACGTTCCTACCACACACCTCAACCCTTAGTCTGGCGATTCATCGATGCCTGCATTCTCCCTCTTATACTATACTGCTGTCCTGTCATTTTTACTGGTTTGCTAAAAAAGGATCCTTTAATTTTGAAACGAGTCCTCCGCATGCTCTCTTCTGCTGATGGTGTTTCTTATCTTTTTTAGTTGACACTATCTTACAACGACATTTCAATGCGGTCAAGCAACTTGCTGGTCGGATTATAGATGACGTTGCCCATCCCTTGCATTCTAATCTTATTTCTTCGAAGGCTTTCCGCCCGATGCGCCGCAGCTTCCGATTTATGTCATGTCGCACATCGGCTTATCGAGCTTCTGTATTGCCACTCCCAGCGCGCTATCTTACGTGTGAGGAGATAGACATACAGAAGCTAAAACTTGAACCATCCTCATACTAATCGTTTCTTTGTGTTAAACTTTGACTCTTGAATAACCCATCAACTTATTTACTGCCCATAGTGAATGGAGCCAATTTTTTGCTGGAAATTTTGAACTTATGATTTCGGAATAAAGCGACTTACTCTCTCTCCCTCTGATTTGCCGGTTGAAGTGCTGGTTCATTTTGAGCGCTTCAATTTTCCTGTGCCCCAGAAAATCGCAATTAAATTTTTCGAGGTAATTGCGGAAATTTGACATCCACAGCGTAGGACTCTAAGTCCACAGCATCAAGTGAGAGGAACTGAGACAGCTTCAGACTTAGAAATTACCTGCTTCGTCAGTCTAGTGTCATTTAGTAAATGTGAATAGTTTGCTGCCATGACCGCAAAGAAGATCATACTTGCAGAGAAATTTTTTATCAGTTTGCCTAGGAATACCTGTGAAATTGACATAAAGATGTTGGAAAGACTTTAGAGCCAGGCGGGAATACTTAAGATTGAAATGCAATGTAAACCAACAGGAAAGTCCGCATAGTATTCAGGCACTCACTTTGCAGAAAAGGCGGTAACACACAGACTTTACGGACATAGGCAGGACCGCTAGTGGGATGGACAATGTGGAATGTGATTTGTTTTTTCAATAAAGTTATGCGCGCAGCCTTAAAATAGACTCCCACTTTTGCTCAGCCGTCGGGTGGACATTTGAATTCAGCATGCGATCAAACCCTAGAGCAAACTGTCCGAAATAATCAAGCAATTCACAAGCTGCAATTTTTTCAAGAAACTAACCAGGAAATTTCGCGATGTTATAGGTTAAGAAATAACTAGGGCAAACCGGTTCTAAGCGCCGGCTGCCCAGCTTGCACGCCACCAAGACAGAACACACAAATTTGCGGAGTCCTTAGACGCACTTTTCGTTGAAAAAAATACCTTTGGGTTCTCGATCAAGTCGAACGTCATGTGGTTCTATCCTTTTTCCGTTCAGTTCGGTTTAGTTTATTGAGGGAAAATAGGCGTCAGAATTTTTTACCCTATTTGCAACGTAAAAGTAGGTGCGGTGTACACAGAAACTTGATGAACTGAAATAATTCAAACGGGCCCATAACAGTATGACCGATTGGGTTCGAGTCCCAGGGGTTGAGCTAAACAGCCCCGGTTTTGTCTAATTT
>CACRXP010000598.1:179324-216606 GCA_902702965.1 Spirometra erinaceieuropaei
GCTGAAGCGATTAGTTATCGCTTCAGGATAGTTTAAGTGCTCTAAAAGTTTCTGTTGCTATATTGCAGTTCCCCGATCATTTGAAAATGCCTCTAAAGTAAAGGGACCATTTTGCATTGACATACACTTTACAAATTTCTT
Source organism: Spirometra erinaceieuropaei (assembly GCA_902702965.1). NCBI lineage: Eukaryota > Metazoa > Platyhelminthes > Cestoda > Diphyllobothriidea > Diphyllobothriidae > Spirometra > Spirometra erinaceieuropaei. The sequence continues at coordinate 179,466 of CACRXP010000598.1, forward strand.
AATGAGAACATCGTACAAATCAAACTAAAAGTAACTTGAGAACTAGTTCGTTGTGCTCAATTTGTTTTCTCATATTTTTTTCCACGCAGTAAGAAAAGGCTGAGAACGCGAACTGTTATAAACATAAATATTTCTGACCATGGTAAGATAGCTATTGAGAACACCCGCTTAAAATCAATGATGAGACCACCCTGACAGCATTCTACTCGCCCATGGCTAACCCGGTCGCGAGCTAGTGCTGCGATTGACTTGATTTTTTAGCAATCCTAGCGGACACTCTCCACACGGGACAGTAGGTTGACGCGCATTCTCGGGCGAGCTGAGGGCGTTGTAGCCCGAGATGACTCAAGTCGCCAGACAGGGGCCTAAATTCCGGACAAAGTGCGTGCGTACGCGCAAAGGGACCCCCAGGTGTGACGTGGAAAATGCACTCGGGTGAGCATCAAGGAGGGGGTGTAGCAGAAAAGCTACTTTCCTCGCACAGATCGAGCATTCTCGATCAGTCAGGTTACCAGCTCTGCACTAGCGTGCAAGTCAAACGGGCTAGCAAATGTCTAGCCCTGGGCGACTAAATGCTCTCAGGGCAATGAGTAGATTATCAAAAGAAGTTCTGGCGAATTGGTAAATTAAAATACTTTGAACACGTGTGCTACGAAATAAGCAGTAGCTTGTTGTACATTTAATAATGTTTGTGACATACACCTTTCCTGATCGGATGTAAGAAGTGAGATGGCCTACCCGGCGAGCAACCAATATTTATATGCTTATAGTGATAAGATTAGGTTTGCTCTCATCGATGGCGATTGGAAACCTGGTTAGATATGCACTTTAGCGCGAATGCATATAACTGGATGACAACAAACAACTTACCCATATTTCTTTGTAGAACGTCCCACGAAAGTCAGTTTTACTCTGCTCACTGGCAACTAATAACTGCGTGCTTATGCTGTCCCTGTTAGGTCCTTCGGAAAAATATGTTACGGTGTCGGAGCCATATATGCGGCCTGAGAATATTCTACCTACATAACTGGCAACCTCCTTTCCTTCGTTGTTACTTTCAGATGCCTATGCACAGCGTCTGAGTGTACACTGTAGGCCTAAACCAAGTTGAAAATCATTTGGTGGACACCTTTCGATAGCGAACTGCAAACGAGATATAAGCACCACGTAAAGTAGTAGAACGTAGTCCATTCACCTAGCAACACGCTTCACCCGACTACAGTGCACATTATATCGTAAGTTTCGGTACAGACACTTTCGTTGTCAGCATGAGGTTTAGTTCATTCCAAGGAACTAAAAAGACCTCTGTTTGCAACTTTCTTGTGTGCTGTTAAAAACCCGGCAAAAGTAGTAGAATGTTTTGTTGATTACTCGTAAGTAATTGGCAACATTCCCTCCATTGTTACTTGTAAATGATAATCTACAGCGTCTGAGTGTACACTGTAGGCGTAAACCAAGTTGGGAATCATCTTAGTCGATACGTTTTTATAGCACGTACGTTTTGATCAGAACTTATTGAGATCTCCACTGACTGCTACACTTAGATTTTTCTGGAAACGAAGACCTGTCATCGCTATCACATGTTGTGACTAAGAGGTCGAATCCAGGTGTATCCGGGTATCCGTGGTCGTTGGAAGGCAAGAAAACGACCATCATACCTCATTACTTAAATGGCCTTAATTTTCCTGGCAGGATGATATGGTAGGATGCGAGGCAGACAAATCCGCCTTCCTTCTCTTTTATATGGCTCAATATTTCCGGGAAAACTACTCTGCCACAGTTCTGGAAGGTAGACAAATATTGCGTGGATGCCTAGTTTCTAAGCGAGGACTTTATCGGTCTTATCAAGTGCTATTGACCTAGAGGACGATAAGACAGATGGTTCAAGCAAGATGTTAAACGCTGTCACGGCTGTTTGGAATTCTTGCCTAACTTTATCTAACGCAAAACATTGTTTTGGTCATACCTATCCTCAGAAATCAAGCTTTGACAGACCCGGTAATGATGAACGCATATATAGAGAACGTGTTGTTACTCGAAAGGCGTTTATAGAGAAATAAACTGCGCACGCACCCAGCTCGTCGTGGGATGTTAAGGCGCACGTTTGACTACATTCAGGACCACACAGGTTATCTCCGAAACGGGCCACACAGACCATCCCGTTTAAGGATGTTCCACACCAGTCTAGTAGTAGGCTTGAATACCGACTACTGGCAGTTAGGACGGCCCTATTATCGCTCAAGTAGGCGATGGGATTGCAGTGGGGCCTCATCGAATCTAGTCTGGGCGGAAGAAAGGCTTGTCTATTTTCTGGTTGTCTCGGCCAATTGTCGTAGAAATAATGTATGGAATTACGATACGCCAACACGATCCAATTTGCCTAAGACAATTAAACACTTCACTCCTCTTATGGGAAAGGCAATGAAAAGTCGGCAAACTGTCAGCGGCTGTTTTAGGCTTATCGAGCGTCCCCTTCGGCTGGCTATACCCGTGACAAACATCAACTCAATCGAAAGACGTCTAAGGGCGCATCCTTCGAATACCGTCAAAACATATTGGATCGACCAGTAAATCAAAAAGTCATGATGTCTTATGCAACGCAGCGGACGCGTAGTGACGTAGGTTATGAAGGAACGGCTTTCTGCTGCCACACTCAAGAATATGACTCATGTAAGCGAGGTCATCCACGACACCCATTTCACTAATTTGCCTTATAGCATTACATAGAAAGCTATAAAATATACGACAATAAATATAATAACTGTCGGTACTCGCGTTAGATTGTCAATACCGACCGTGAACTGGCGAAGTTCATCTTACTGGTTCGTCTTGAGAAGATAGGTTCCAATGAAACGTTGATACAGGTTATTCTTCTTTGTTTGCGTGAACCCTATGGTTGCTTGTAAACATGTCAAAATTGATTATGTTTGCAAACGACTAACTCGTCCAAAAGAAGTCTGGTAAGTGATGGCGTAGGCGGTGAAGAGGTTTCTGCCTGACGAGAAACGTAAAGAGCACGCGAGCTTCCGTACAAGCCCCGAGCACGAATATGAGCAAATGCACTCCCTCGTGAGTGCATTAAAATTCGGAGTGCCAAAACCTTTTCACTCTTCGGGCCACTGGATATCACCAGGTGCATGGGGTTCAAAATATACTTATTAACAGAGGAGAAAAATTTTAACGATAACGGCCATCGTTTCGTCTAAATAAAATGAGTCAGTTTCGAGTAATAAGACGAGTCTAACTCAAAAGCCGGCAGTTACATACTCCCAACTATGTCAGAGGATTGACGTCACGCAGGAAACGAAGGCAAGGATGTCACCCTTCGGGTTCGATCTGATCCTAACCACGAATTCGAATTCCCTGGTTTCTGCGGAAAACAAGGCAAAGCAGGTGAGTAGTCTACATTAATTACCATAAACACGAACCCACTTCAAAAAGCAGTGAGAAAAGTAGTACAACCCGAGAACTTTGGGGCGCAATTTAATATACACACTCAAGCCCCACTTCAATACTTACAATGAGGTTCACGACCATCTGGGCACATATTCCTTCCTAACTAAATGCCTGCCTTTTTTCACAGCACAGTCAAGGCCTGCCTGAGTAAGGAGCTCGGCAGAGAACACAACGAATTGAAGAAATGCATAGAACCTGCGGATTTGGTGCCAGCGGGCGCAAGTACGCAGGACCACTACGAGAAAGCATCCAATCTACCAGAGCGTTTTAATCACCCAGGTATAAACTACTAAAGTTAGTTCAACCGTGTTAATCCACAGAAATACTAAATGCCTACGGAAGCAAACCTGATAATCCAATGTATCAGACAACCAACTCTGAATACGGCAAATTTAAACCAACCATACACACAATGTGCACCGAGTACCACCAAAGAAATTCCGCCTTCAGTAAGGTAAGGCGGGAAAGTCTAATTACATTCGATTACTTTTTAGAGATACTGGGGCACTGGAAATTACAGAAACCACTCTCTCAACACGGCGAAAGATCCCTCAATTATTTGATTGACTTCTGTAGTCGGATTCTCGACATCACATCTTAGGGGAAACAGTCAATCCAGCCATAAATATGGATATATTGTGTGGCCAGAGCTGATTTTTCAAGATAAAACAGAAAACTGAGAGAAATGCATGAATACAATCTGCTGGCCATACGAAAGTCCCAGTTCTGAGAAGTTGGAGGATGGTAGTGCACAGTATAAAAAATAGTGTTATATACAAGGGGACTGGTTGGAGTTGTTGGACTCCTGTAGGGACTAGGCGACCCATTTTAAACACCTAGTGTCATTGTGGATTTCGCGGCATCGAATGCTACAAAAGCGCACTCCACATGTTACACAGACATAGTCACCCACAAAACCGCATACACTGCAAAATTTCCTGGGAGGGAGTCGGCTTGGCGGTACCGCGACCGTAAAGTATGAAGGACCGATCTGGCCACCCTTAGTGGCCTGGAACTCTTCTTCCAGTAGGATTTCGAAAGTCTTCTTCGACTTGGACTTCCCAACTACCGAGCGTCGTTTTTTCTTAGACTTTCCGGATTTGAAAGGACCGTCATCCTAGGTGGAGGGGGTTGAATGGCAAGTACAACAATTACCTCGCCAAACTTTGGCTTTTTGGTGGAACGAGACTCCGACGCCGGTTCTTCGACGTGGTTGTCTTGCTCCAAAATTTCCAACGCTTTGCGTAACCGGCGTTGTCTAGCGTCATCATCTAATACGCGGCGCTGAGTCTCCCTCAAAACTTCATGCTTGTCCATCCTCCCTGAAAACGGGGTGAGAAGTTACCTTGTGTGTAAAATTGACATTTGCAGAACATGCAAGCAGACCTCGCTTCCTGAGGATGGTCACCGTTAGAAAATGAGAGGTTTTAAGGGAGAGAGAACAAGCCCGATATGCGCAATTGGACTGCGTACATTCGTTCAAAAACCGCATACTGCAGACTAAGTTGGAGGTCAAATCCGCAACGGTCATTTTGCGGATTCGGCTCTGCCGTAAATGTGCGTTATCAAAATTCGTCTTTTTATTAAAGACCCTATCGGATCGGTATGAAAACGAATAAGGGGCAGATGATGAATAAGAGACATTCCTAAGTACAAGCACAGCAAGCCGAAAGCTACTCAGAATTTAGGACTTCGCTAGTAACAATATTCCGAGGTATTACACCACGAAGACAAGAACAAGAGGTCGTAACTAAGCTTCTTATGCGTTAAGTTACAGAAATGAGGATCGCCGGTTCCTTTGATACACGCGGAAAAGACTGTCAAGGATAGTTGAGTTGCACTTTCAGCACATGGTAGTGCCGTCGAAAGCGCCTAGCGTTCTATCGGCATAGGCTCTTCGAATACCAAATGAAATGTTATGTCGGGTTTCATATTTAGTACTTCCAGGAAGATGAGTTGTGTTGACTTAATGACGAATCTGATATAAGGAATCGAATGCACACTGAAGCCGTATCCCGAGGTCGGAGTAAAATCGCTTCTCATTGTTAAGCTTGCTCATATGGAGGTTACTGACGAAATTGCCCAACCAGACAGCGGTTCATAACGTCGGGTTCAAACTCCAGATTTTTAAAAATTACGACAGACAGGGTCAACAGCCAACAACATCCATTGACGCTTCGGCGAACGACGGGGCGATTAGCGGAAGGTGGGATGTTGACGGTCTGTCATCTTTAGCATTCGAGGGCCTCCCTGTTATTTGCAGCCATTGGCGACTGCAGAATATTTGTCCGAAAAAAAGCAGGCAAATAAAACTACGTTCATTTGCCTAAGCTTAACAGTTTGAGGTGACAATTCGACCGTAGTTACCAACATTTACCGTGTGTCCTACAGCATGGTGGGTGCACGAACGTTGACTTGGGCGTAAGTTAATTTATGGTCATGGTAGACTTGCGCAGCATCTACCGCACTCTCTCCCCGCTCACCCACTTGAGCCCGGTATCAAGACAGTCAGGACGACCAGAGGCGGGATCATGTGTGGTTAAACAGCCCGTCTACGTGCGCAGAACAGGCCTGATGTCGCACAAAGTATCATGACTTTACACAGACAAGAAGGGAATGGTTCGGACTCCTAACTGAGTGAGAGTGTCAAAGCGACCACATTAAAAAGGAACCATTGCAGCTTGACTCTCCGTCCCGGAAGGAGGGCCGAGTTATGCTGTTTGTTGACAACTTTCTAGACCATGGCTTTAACTCACCGCGATAGTTTAAGAGCGCGCCAAATTGTTTATAGTGAGGAATTTGCTCTAAGCGGGGGTGGAAACGGTGTCCCCAGGTAACCTCTTTCCTTTTCGGTGCACCAATCGATTGTCCGAGCCGGTCAAGCAATTGGTGCTGGGGATGGACGCGGTGGTTGACAAAGCCTGTCTGCGCGTGACACACAACCTGACCAGGTTTGCACACAACGGGAGTGGGCTACTTGGATCTCACATGCGTTAGTGCCTTATAAGCCAGAAAGAGCCTAATATCCCGCTCCCCATTTAGGTTGGAGGTGGTGAGTTGTGTGGGATTGGTTCACGTGTGTTTGATAGGTTGGTGGGGAAATGCGTGATGGGGTTTATTCTGAGGTGATTTCTTACAGATTTTCACGGAGGAGGCCCAGGCGGACTTTCACACAAAACAGACTGACGAGTGGAAAGTTCTATTACGAAAGGAAACTCAAATGCTCAAAGTAGGGTATGCAGCTTGCAATGCAATACCAGTCGCAGCTGTTGGTCAAAGACCGAAGATTGCATCCGATTAAACCAAATGCAACTGCATAACTTTTGCTTCCGACTCTATGCGCTCACTCGACAGCCTTACCTATGCCTTGGCTCGAGTGCATGACTCTCAAGAGCCAAACCTATTTGCAACAAAAGAGGCGTTTACGCGGAAGCTGTAGTTTACAGGAATATGTCTGAATCTGGATGTATGTCAAAAAGCAGAAAAAAGCAAGGCGGTGAATGAGCTTATTCACAACTCTAAGACCAACAAACCAGAAAATTTCAAAACCAAAAGACTGCTACGTGACCCTTCTAAGGCGCTGAAGGACAAATGGTGGATGCTCATCGATGATATGGGGGAGAGATGATGGATTAGCATGTAAGTACAACCTTATCAGAAGCAGACCACCAACTTAGTCTAAGGATATGCATGCACAGAACTAGCTCTCAGTAGAGCAATATAACATTTACCGGCAGAGTAAACAGTTCAGGTCAAAATCGGTGCACATAAGTAGAATTTACAAAGACAATTTGGCTCGAAAAGGACGAAAAAGTGAGACAGGTTGAAGCTACCAGAACACAGAAGCAGATGCAGGCGAGATGGGGTAAACAATGTGCAGCGAAGAGTTTGATTACGAACAGACGGAAAGGACTTATTCAGTGTCTGGGAGACAGATTCCCTACAACATGTGACCAACACCTGGTCTGCCAAGCCTACCTCGCAACCACCGCGATGCATTCCCACTGCGGCAAATAGGTAGAATCCTCGATTAATTTCTACAAGACGACATAATTGGGCCCTGTTTTTGCTAAAACGTGACCGACGTGATTAGTTCCCAGGACATACGGGGAGTTCAGAGCATGAAGCCTTAATGACGTAACGGTGGAATTCTGTTCCCTTGCCTCCTATCGACGATACGTTGCAAACATGAGACAATGCAAGGTGTTTTTTAATATCATCTCTTAAGAATACACGCTGGAAAATGAAGACTAGGCCGACAGACAGACAAAAAACACACCTCATACTTCTTCAGGATCTCTTTGAATTCCAATCAACTTCATTTTGACTGCATAAATCAGCAGCAACTTATCCGAAAATTCCTTTGACAACTGTTTCCTCAACATAAGCTCATGTATCTTGACGATATCATTATTTCTGGAGACACCATCGACAAACGCAACAGTTATCTGGAGCGTTAACGATGCTGAGCCAATCGTGGACCAAGGTACGTGCACTTCGCTAAGACCAGAGGTCACATTTCTGGGTCACCATATCTCACCTGGACACAGCGGGGCTTTGCGAAAAGAAACAAGAGATCAAAACATGGCTAGTAAATTTCGGTGATTTCGATTTGTTGCCATCTGAGCAAGTTGACTGAGAAAAGCAAGAGTCGTATGTGACCCTCGATTGTGACAATTTAACACTTTACACTTTATTCTGTATGACATCTGTGCTCCTTTCGCTTAATAGTCAACCCGAAGTCCTAACTTTCCCTACTGATACTGACGCAAACGGCTTCGCAACAGGTCTCGTTGTGCTTTAAGCCGATTTCTTCTGTTTTGTCAGTAGCTTCTTCACAAAAGTACGACGCAACAATTGCACTATGGGCATGAAAGACTGGCAGTTTTCCCAGCTGCCAGATGCTTCCAATACTTCCACCAGCGCCATCACATCCTACCCCATACTGATTGCACAACAATCCGACGGTTGAAATCCATTAAAGACCCAGTGGAACCACTAGTCCGGCAGGACGTATATATACCGGTCAGGTCAGAAATATGGAAACCAACCTTCCCCGATTGATCAAGACATGTTGTACACTTCAGCGACTAACGCTGTTATGAGCGAAAAAAGCACGTGGCACCTACGACTATAGCTGACTAATACGCAGTATATATTTGCCAGCATATAACTAACGAAAGGCAGAAACGACCAACTGAGAGATGTACGACTCTAACTAGGGCGCCTGGCTACTCCTTTACTAATGAAAGCACCTTACCATTGGGGATGTAACCTCTTTCACCCTAGAGAAATCAAAACGCCGCCACAAATTGAAGGATGAACAAACAACATTAAACTGAAGGAGGAGACTCCCAACAAGGACTAGGGAAACTGAAATGGCCGTTTGTGGCTCATTAGGTGTCATAATTATGACACAACATCGCCCCGAAGTACAAAGGGACGTGTTAATACTATAACCCGATCAGTGAGCGTTCTTCCAAATCAATAACAGTATCCTGCTCCTCAAAGTTTACACCAACATGCAGAGGATAGTGCTGCGTGCACATTTAACGAAAATATGGTGTGCACGGAGAACCGACTTTAAGAGCTTAGAAAATTAGCAATTTTCCGGAGTTTTTCTCCTTGGAGAATTTTTTCTCCCATGCCACTTTTCCAAGTTTTCTGCGTCTATTTCTCATATCCCTCCTTAAAAGGCACTGATTCTTGTGAAGAATAAGTAGTTTGGTGTGGCTCCCGCATTTCCACTTCCCTTGCTGGCACATCTATTACGCGCTATAATACCGGCGACACTAGTAATACCGAAACAGAAGGATGGAATTATGACCCACTCCAGGTCGAATTTCAAAACATGTCGTAAGTGTCCTTTTGAAAATGGTGTGTGTGCCTGGTTTATATGTTTTATGTGAGCCTCCATCGATGAAGAAATTCCCCTAAAATAGATTGTGCTCCTGTATGCTGAGTTCCAACTGGTCCTTTAAATGGACCACGTGATGGATGCATTGGATAAGCACGGGGACTAGATAAGTGTCCAGTGGGCGTAATCGATATTGCGTACCATAGCAAATGTTAATGTTCGAGTGTAATGGCAGGACCGATTTCGGTCAGTTGTGGTCCGAGTCGTCCCTCAATTTTGTTGTAGAAGATCCTGTTCAGTGTTCATGGTGGACCAGGAATGTGGTGGTACACCTAGATGCAGGCTTTCTTTGTGCTTACCACCTGCGCCCTCTCTCGTCTCCAGTCTTCTTGACTCTGCTGGATACCGGGTTAGGTCGGGGAGTGCGGTTGATGCCGCGCAAGTCTGCAATCACTTTGAATTAACTCACACGCGCGTCACCGTCCCTGCTCCTGTCCTGCCGCGGAACACACGGTGAACATCGTCAACAACGATGATCGAACTGTTACTTACCAGGTTGTGAATGTGAACGCTTACGAATGTTAAGGGTGGCGTACGTCACTGGGATCATAAGCATGGAATTTTGTTTACAGTGAAACAATGTGAACTATTGAAAATAGAAAGACTTATTTTGTTCGACGAACATATAAATTTAGTGTCTTCCTTTGTTACCCTAGACAAATTAGACTATGACTAATTTTTAACTTTCCACTAAATTTTCTCTGTCGGTGTACCTAGGGTTTATGAAAAACCTACTGCGGTTGCGGCTGAAAAGCTGCAATTCTAAGGAGACAGTTAAACAAAACCATGTATACTTGGTCCCATTTCGCCGATGAAACGATCAGCAGGCCATGCTCATTTAGCACTTATCTGCTGCCTGAATTTTTTTCATGAAGGTAGATGTTCAGTTTATTCAGTTCATTTGGCAAGGATAATAGGCAAAGCCTCTGAAAACCCTGTTGATCACACGTCGGCTCGTTAGAAATAACTCTACACGAACAGTGAAAATATTCGCTATACAAGCAGTACTTGATTCATTTGAGTAGCACTGTCCTAGAGAAAAAATTTGTGGGATCGTGGTGTATTAGTTCAGATTCAGACTGCCGAGGGAAAACAGGGGATACAAATAATCATCCGAACGTTTTTTTGAAGAGTTGCAGAGACGTTGCCTCCACGACTGCCTAAGGGAGATCTCTCCATTTCTCCACTACCCTCTGCGTGAAATATTCAGAATGAAGATTCAGTCTGGACATTCTTCTCCGTAACTTCATCGAGTGACCACGAAGATTGGGTGGAAAGTGACATTGAAACATATCCTCAAAGCTAAGTCCAAGATGTTTAAATGGCTTTGGTTCACAGAAGAGCACAGAACAAAGACAATTCTCGCTGTGCGCCGGCGTACTTACCTTTGGTGGAAGTACCTTTTTAAGCATTACGCAGTTTAAATCTTTGCTCACCTACTGAATATCTGGCTGCTTTCGCACACAACCAATGCACTTTGTTGTATGCAGTTTCTGAACCACTTGAATTCAGATTTCCAAATTTATATGGCGAAGGAACTTCGACGTGCAATGTGGACAGCATTATGTACGTTGTTTATGACGTACAACCTAACGATCTCTATGACTGGCCCTATTCGTTCTCCTTTAAATGTTACCCACGGAGATTGAGAAGCAACCGTGGAGCGCATCCGGACACCCGCAGCAGATGGCGGGGCGTCTAAGTGGGGTTGACGTGCGAATTAACACTTTCAACTGGCTACCCCGATCTAAATTCCTTCATGGGTATGGCCAAATCCACTTTCTGCTCTCCATTATGTCAGCTAGCGATTTTGACACGTAATCACCTCCCACCTGCGCATCCAACCGACATCTAGGTGAATCAGCACGTGTTTCAGACAAGACTGCCTCAATGGTCACATTCGAAGGGTCCGGGTCTAGAAGGAAGGAGATTTTAAGAAACGCTGACAAAGGAGGAGAATAGGGCAGACGGTTTGGTCTCCCAAACCTCGGATGCGCTCACTGGACCATTGACAAGTGGTTTATTTATTAATAAGACCATTCAGGGGAGCAGCGATATATACAGCATTCCTGATAAGCATGCAGCACTTCATACTAGAGGGTCAACCCGATAATCTTTGGAGGCTCTGAAACGAGGGAAGGCCGAGACTGGACACCAACTGAGTTTTACCTAGAGAAGTGTGGAGAGTGTGAGCTAGAGAAGAGGTTCTTGCCGAATGAAAGCCATTTGTGTGTCAGCATGGTGGAAACCCGCCAAAAACAGTGTAGAGTCACAGTGTATGAATAAGAAAGACGTACAAGAGAACGGGTGCTGCGAGAGTCTGAATAATCATCGGAACCTCGGCCCACCTGAAGTGCATGGTTCCGAACTCACACTGGCGCAACAGATTAGAGAATGTCTTTTTAGGTCTGGCCCAGGGGGTCGTATCGACGGGTCCATATAAGTGCTTCAATTCAAAAGCCTGACAACAGGCAATGTTCGACAACACACATAGGAACACTTAAATTCAAGAACTTGGGACGGAACTATGGACTTTTTATTGCCAATACACAACCTGAGGGACCCATCTTTTTGTTAACCACTGTGGATGATCAGAGTGAAGAAGACTACTGAATAATATTCCTCTCTGGTATTTGCTTGATGTCCGCTCCATCTGTTTCTAATAATGGACATAAACCTCCGAAATAGTTGAAGGACTGGGCGGGGAAGCCTGGGTCGACGACATGCCACAAAAAGTTTGTTCAAACTAGCGATTCGTCAATCCATCAGAAGGCAGCCAAATTCTAAACGATAAGATCGCGAACAGCAATCCGATGACCACAAATGAAGTGCGCAGCATTCAGAACAAGACGCATAGCTTCTCAGGTTTGGACGGGAGAAGATCGCCAGAATCACAAGCCATCGTGTGTCTGAGCTGACTGAAGTAGGAAATTTGGAATGCGGCTCTCTCGGGCGTCAGACACGACAGGTCGAAATCAATTGATAATTTATTGGAATATGTAAAGTGGAACTGAATCTGCAGCCTGCCATGTAGCTGGCAAATTATTCAGCCGGTGGCAAGCGACTGTTCACTCATGCATTGTTGCCTGGCTCAAAGCCCCGATTGCACGCAAAGGTATCGAGACTGGGGATCCCGCTGCATCCATGGCAACATTCCCTCTTGAGCTGTCATAATTTCTTGCGTTCCAATTTTTTCTTCCGACTAATTACTATTATTTAAGGCCCAACTGTTTGCATGACCCAAACGGCATATGTATTTTGTTAATGCCTGCAAGACAGCATGTATAACTGGTATTTTTCTTAAATAAGATCCTAGGTGACTTCGCCATCGTATAGCAGGGCAGACGCCAGGGTAGGAGACACTGGGACTCAAGGAAGTCCAGGCGAAACACCTCATCAGTTAAAGACATGAAACAGCGACGTGTCACTTGTCGCTAATATATGAACATGGTTATCGGAGTTGTGTCATAATGGGTGTTGGAAATGAAAGAGTCTGTGAGGTTAAGCAGAGAAACGAAGAATAGTACCAGCCTGTTGATACCAATAAAGCCAATAAGTCTTGCGGAAAAGCCCAAACCAGAGTGTCAGCAACAACATACAGGATTCAGTTTACCGTGCGAGGATGAGAAGCTTGGCATCGTTGAAGCCGGCTGGAGAGCGAATGGTAGGTATTTGTTGGCAATCGAAGCTGTCCTATGCTGCTGGTAAGCGCAGAGAATATCGAGAGGAGAAATAGAACCATAACGGTCAAAGTACTCCTGTATAAACTTCGAAAGATCAACTGAAAGTAAATCCAGCCATTGGACTAGCGTTAACTGAAGACAGCTGCCGAGCAGGTTGACAAGAAAATAAGCGCATATAACGACATTACGCTCATGTAGATCCTGAAAGTGTACGACTTTCTAGTGTACTTGATTCTTCGAGGATTTGTTTACATCTGATTCTGACCGACAAGAATTATTGGCACCATTTAAGTAAAACAAGTTGAGTAAACAGTTCATTTTCCAAGAGGAAAATATGCATATCTTACGGTTGCCTTCTTCCGACTCTCATTCTACCGGACAATTTTCAGCCCCAAAGCAGAGAGCGGGGTTTACATAGCAGAATTAATTTTATCTCGAAAGTTTTGCCTCTTCGCAACAAGTTCACTTGGATCTATAAAATGCACAAATGATTGATTTGCTTTGAACTCTGTCTCCCATCTTTGACCAGCTTAGATACCTTGTCGCATATGTCGTTAAACGTTCAGCAGCACCACATATGATATAGGAGTCTATCTGATGAACCATTGGACCAGCGTCAATGGTGCTCGGTCCTGGGACTCCATGAAACACAGCAGAACTAGGGCGCCTTTAGTGCACAGAATCGAGCCAGTCGAAGTACAACATAAGCGGCTAGGCGATACATATCTCCCTGAAGACTGCAACAACAGACATTGTCGTCAGATCGGCCCCGTTAAGCAGGTTAAAGTTAGTCGTTTTAAATAGAGGCCCAATGTGACAACAAAACTTGTGCAGGAGGTCTAGGGCTCTTCCACATATTTCTATAAAATGAAGAGCAGATAGTTCGACTTGATTCAATATATTTGGCGACATCAGACAGGGCTTACGAAGAGCCTAGTTGGAATTAGATAGTTCTGAAAGCAAATAAAAACCAGTACACCATTAGAGAATGTTTCGGCAGCAAAATAAGAGTGCACCAAAGTATTGCCGAAGTGAGAAGTGGAATTTAGCCCCGTTAGTAAGCGCCGAACGAAGAGAGTAATTTTATATGCTCGTTCTAGAAGAAGATATGTGCAAGGCGTTAATGCGGCGCTGCAGAACTGCCTGCCTGTTTAGGCTGTACTCCTCGAGGTGGTGTACATCCATTCTGTGATTAAATATTTCTTTTATGATGGATAGTAGGATGTCCTCGGAGAGTTCATTCCAGGCCACAAAAACTCGTCGCAAGAAAGAATGATGACTGAACTCTGGGTGCAGTGAGGTTTCTTGAAGTTTCAAAATCCCCACACAGAACGTTTAATTTGGACAGTGCGAACAAGTCATTGAACTGAAATTTTCTGTTTGTTAGCCGCCTTAAATACACTTGTTACCACCTCAGTCTTCCTACTAAGTGGATGGACTTTCGCCTATTTAAATGATGCAAAAGACCACGTGTCAACAGTTGTCACAACAGCTGGTTTATTGAAAACGATTTTCCAACCGCCAGTAGCAATTGTCAGAAGAAGAAGAAGAAGAAGATACGATCACTGAAGTAAAATGTTTATTGACATGACGTTTCAGATTCCCACTTGAATCTACCATCACAAACAGTTATCTGCGACTATTGCCGATGATGCGCTCGAGTGAAAATCCGAAAAGTCAGGCCAATAAACTTCTTGTTCCAATGATCACTTATTCTTCTTCTTCTTCTTCTTCTTCTTCTTCTTCTTCTTCTTCTTCTTCTTCTTATAAACTGCTTCCAATAACTCACCTGTTCTCTTCTATCAATAGTAATTTGCGTCGTGGGATTTATATGATTGTACAGTTAAAATGGATATGGTCGACTGGCATGTTGTGCGCCAATCCTACGCCAATTTGCTTCTGGTGATTTAAAGGAGCAGTGAGAAGTGAAGTTGACGTGAATACTTCATAATTCGCTTTGTGTTTTAAAACGATTGAATGAACCTTTGGTTTTTTGTCAATAGACCTGGAATGGTAGCCGATTGTGGCTTAAGTTCTAATGAATGAAGGTAATACTCAATGGCCCACACTAATCTACAACCGATTTCGACTATGCATATGTAAAAGACCATGGACTTACAGTCGGTGACCAATCCCATGAAATGTTAACCGAAATTCTGAAGTGCATTATCGATTTGGAAGGACTACTTAAGCGGGGTTCAAATGTTGATTTTCTTGGGATATTTCAGGCACGTTAGGGTATTGGCTTTTATATGCCTGCTTTCCGGCTATATCGATTCCCTATGTCTCTATAAATTCCAAAAATAGTTTGCAAAAAATATGCACGAAAATATCCTTACTTGTACTCCCTCGATAGCAGTTCACGTTTTCTTCAAATTTTATATCCAAAGAAGTGTCTTTTAGCCATCACCGTTTCCGATTTTGAGATTTTTTAAGGCCGTAAAATGTCCATCCGAAAAATGTCGTGCCCATTTGTTTAACGATGTTTCTCACTAAGTATGCAACATTGCCAAAATTCGTTGAAACATTTTATGAGCTGAATATTGTTTTTCGTTAATGGCACAATGAAGTGCATGTTTTTCTTTGCACGAAAAATATGCAATTTATTGACTTAGGACCCTAAACGAAAATTCTACGGCAGATCGAGCTTTTATTTATTCTGGGATTGAATAATTTTATCAAAACCAATAGATACCCCTTCTGAATGAAATTTTTTAAGAAGACACGCCTTGCTACTACATGAGTACAAGAAGTAATATTTCTACGAAAGTTTTCTTTAAAATATATTTGAATTTAAAAGGGCTACGAAAATCGATAGAGAAAGTGCAAATTACATAAGTAGTCATTTTTTTTTACCGTGGTAGCTTTTGCGGACAGCCGAAAAAGAGTGCGCTGAAAGACAACCACCCTGGCTTGCATGAAATATTACGCGGTTAGGCCATAAGATAATCAATACTACTGCTGCATTTAAGTAATCCTTTCTACACGGAGGCGCATTTTAGACTTTCGATTTACATTTCATGAGATTGGTCACTGACTTTATGAGGGGATTCACTTCACAGGGCTCAAAGTATGCTCGTCTTTCAGGCCATGAAGTCAAGAGCACCAAGAAGTGCCGGACACGAAACTATATAAAACCGAATTAATCCCCCCTCCCCGAATGTACGTTGGATCCAACTTGCACAGAATGCAGGCTGTTGAAATGAGACAGAGGTCTTGGAGTCAGCGGAATGTCCACCGTTCAGCAGATACATAGTGCTAGATGGGCGTGGTGACCAAACGACGGGGTAACTGGATCCTCATAGAAGTACTGCATGGCTTCTGGGGGCAGAGGGACAGAAGCTGAAGAGGTTCCCTCTTATTTTGCCATCTAGGCCCTCCTCACGCATGTGGGATTCGAGTCGACATCACAGAAACCTGGCACATGCGGCGGGGACCAGATCGTGCATGACCCTCCTAAATGAACTGTTTGGCTTAATCAGCCTCTGCATCCGAGCCCAAATCTGATCGTCTTGACATTGTCTTCACATCGTGGCAAGGTAAGTGAGGGAGGGTAGAGTGCAGTAGATGCGACGCAAGTTCCCATCGTTGCGCCCCTGTTCATGGGGCACTCGCCGAATGCAGTCGATTGCGTTTGTCGCACTATCAGTAGTGGGGGGACGATATATTTTATTTTCAGACTTGAGGCGACAGTGCAGTATACGTCTGAATGACCTAACGATCAGTTCTTCATGTGCTTGCTTAATCTACACTCATGCGACACCATAGACTTCGTTAGGAGTGGCGTGAGTAGGCAAGGCTCCCACATGTGATTCGACATTATGGTCTTTGTGTGGGCGACAAATTAGAGGCGGCTGCATCGTAGGCACTTATACTTACACCAGTCAGATTTCGTTTAATTTATCAAAAATACAACTAGCGTTCTACTTCAATGATATTATAGTGAGCTTGCCTTTCCAAAATGATCGCTCTGTAAATTTTTGAGGTGGAGGATGCTTTTACATTGAAGGATACAAAGTAAACCCTCATCGGGGGACGAAAACTCGTCAAACCAGGGACTACTACAAACTTTCTCGTATAAGTAGCGTTACGTAGCAGTGGATGGCGGCTGGTGAGCCGGTGCAGATGTTGCCCGTTTTAACAAATCCTGTCCTTCTTAGACATGCGTCTCCCCAGAATCTTTACTGTGATTCTGTTGTTTTGCCCGCATCAAACAAATTTCATACTTCCTATTCTAGTGTCGCACCGTGAAAAAATATTAAACGCAGGCTGTGGCTCACGCTAATTATTGGAGCTGCCTTTTAGCCAATCACTGCGTCCGTGGCCCGGTAATCTGTCGTCTCACTTTTCACAAGGTCATTCCACTCAGATCTGATTGGTTGACAGGGTGCTACTCACAAACCGCAGAAAACACTCGGTGCATGCGGGGCATGTTTGTGCAGGCTGCTTTATGTGTTGTGTCAGTCTATCTCCAAGTCCCGGTTAAGCGTGTTGGTGGAGGGCAGCCTAGCTACCCTTTGCTTGGAAGAATCCGCGCAAAACTTTAATTTACCCTGGTGCACAAAACCCCCAAAGGTAGTTGTCCTCGCTTGTGAGGACATTGTTTGCGTGCTGTCAGTAACCCCTTAGGCAAATATCTTTATTCATATACATCGAAATTTATCTACATGTGGACAAATTTTGTTGGCTAATGCATGCAGTGTTCTATTTCCAAACCCTAGATAAATGAAGACTTCTAGCCGTCTCTCGATAATCCTAGTATTCAGTAAGCTTATTACAGTGGACTGTTTAATGCCACACGCCTCTATAAATCGGCCTTGATAAGACTGAGAAGTTATCCATGATTTATTTCTTATCTAGCATTCATCGTCGTGGCTGAAACTGGCTCGCGCCCCTTTGAATCGACAGTCGATCCTGGATTCAAAGTTATCGTAAGAAAGGTCTGTTTTAGCGAATTTAAGTTTCCAATAGGAAGCCCAAATCGGTGACTACGAATTGCCTCAGTGCGTTATTCCGGTGACAGCGCAGTGCTACACGGACAACGGTACGATGAAAGAAGTTCGCACTAACAAGTCCTGGTAAAGCGTGAAATTAATTCCTTTCCGGAAATCAGCACATTTTCACAAATTCGTTTACTTTTCAGCCTCGTCGAAGGTGAATTTCACGCTTACGGATTCGCGGGAGATCACTGCATTGGAGTTTCTTGGCTCAGGCGGCGTCAGCAAAAAGTTCAGTATCCTTCAAACTGGTCCTGCGGAAGATGGACACATAGTCGTTTCAGGACCAACAATTGCACAGCAAAACTTTCCGCTACCATTTGTGCCAACTGTAAGTTGAAGCACCACTTTTTCAGCATTTATTTGTTATTTCTGGTAAAGCCTTTTTAATACCCTTTAAAGCAGCACATATTACTTGCGCTAGGTTTAGTTGTGGGTATCCGAGAACGTGACACGGAACATGCGCACTCATTGCGGAGGTGTCGGTCATGAACGATCGCTTAACGATACGTCTACAAAAATATAGATTGAGTACTGGTACCTACTCAAATTGTGTGTATTTTCGATTTTTTGGAGACACTCGAATAAATTCGATCATAGATGATATAAGAACTACACAAAAAATTACTCATTGACCCGACTACTTGGCTTTCATTATTGCTAACTGATGAAGGTTGGTAATCAAAAAAACGGCCATCTTAATTTACCCATTGTTTGTTCGCAAATCCTGCAATGCCATGGCATGGACGGAGTTCAGACCCGGATATTTACGGTGAAACGCGAATTATCTTTCTCATCCCGCGATTACATGGACAGGGGAGCTCCATTCTTAATTTGCCGTTAAACTTTTGCTTGAAACTCAGGCTCAGTTGTATTCCCACAACTCCGAATGTGCGCAACATAAAACCATATTTCCAGTGCTCTTTGTATGACTGAAGACGCTACGATCATTTGTTTCGGAAAATAATACCTAAACATATAGATTTGAGAACATAAAGTGTTGATATTGAGTAGGATGCATTTAAAAATGCCAAAAGGTGCTCAATACTTTCAGGAACAATATAAGACCTCTTTTTGGCGAATAACTTACTTGAACCTTCCTTCCCTGGAGGATTAAAAGAAGCTTTCTTGCGCATTTATGCGTGAGATCGCATACAGTTTCTGTAATCAACAAAAATTTTTCCCGCGTCGGGATTTATATTTATGCAAAGATACGCAAACACCATGCATACCGTGATGCAGAGATCCTCACGGTGTGCTTAAAAGTGCTTAACACCACTCTGGTCCTCAGCTTTTATAGGCAGTACTCGATGGTGTACATTTTCGCCGTGTTACGGTGTTATTCCAAAGGCTAAAAACGTAATGCAGCGGAATTAGAGGGACGAGTCCATGAACTACAGCACCTTCGAGATCAGTTAACAGGGAACGGTTGCCTAAAGGACTTCACCAGTCTCTGGCTCCACACTCGCCTATGAAGAAAACATGAGTGAGAGCCACCAACAGTCTGGCGTCCTTTACCGTCTATAAGGATAGAATCAAAGAAACGCGTTGTCGCAGAGCTTGACACAACAGAGCAGCTACCATGTGTACCAGACTGGGCGCAGGTGAGCAAACGGACACAGTTTATTAAATTACATGCGATGACTGTCCCTCTCACTATACGGGCCAGAAAAGATGACGACTCAGTTCACGAATTCTCAAGCAGAAGCAGACCATTCGTAAAGGCGATCCGCTGTCTTAATTCGCTACTCACACGCCGGAGGAAAGCTACGAGTTCGACTTCGTGAACCCGCAGATATTGGCGCAAGCCGGAAAAGAAAGTAGTGGAAACGGCCGGAGGCCTGAGCGTCTGACATTCCTTTAAAAAGAGGATAGGAGAAGTCCTAAAGTTGCCCTTTCTAGACGTTCTAATTACGCACAGAACCAAAGGTGAACTAAATATCAGGATGTAAAGAACGTGAATAGCCCTACCCTGGTCCTCCGCCCCCATAGCAACCACCCGAGGGTGCACAACTGTGGCTGCGCTAGAACGATCTTTCAAAGAGCAAAAATGTACTACAGTAAACTGGAAGGAGGATTACAGGAACTACGGTATCTTGGGAATCAGTTAGCAATAACTGCTATTCAAACAATTTGATCAGTCGCTGCATCCGTACGCGCCCAAGAAGATCAAACGGGAGAGAACTGCCAAAACTCTGGAACTATCGGCCGTATATAAAGAATGTGTCAGAAGCAACGGAGCGCATTGTCGCAGAATTTGGCTGGGGTGTCACTCATCGTCCGGCAGCTATCATGCGTACCAGAATCACGCAGGCGCGCAATCGGGCGTTGTTTATCAAATTCCATGCTGCGACTGTCTCAGTAATTACGCAGCTCAGTCCGGAAGACGACTCAGCCCGCGAATACTAAAGCACAAACAGGCTGTTCGGAGAGACGACTCGCAGTCTCCAGTCGTTACTCATACCCTAGAGGAATGCCACGAACTCGACCTCTCTAGCGCGTGGATAATGGCGCAAATCGGGTGGCCTGGTCAGCTGACATAAATTCCATCAACAGCCATGTTTTTATGCGCCCCCCAATCTGCGTTTATGTGCCACACTTACGCGGTCAAGTAACGCGACCCACTTCCCAGCCAAGGACGCACGGTCCGAAGGTTTACATAAGTATTTGAGCTGTAGTTATCAACTTGTGCCTAAATAATCACAAGCTACCAACAGGCAGTCAGCAGCACAAATATGTTGAATGACTCAACATACTGACTACGCAGTTACCAGCTGAATGCCCAGACACTGTTGCGCCAATTTTGTTCCGTTCGCAAGACACAGCTGCAGCCGATGGGTTACTCACCGATGACACGAACCTCTCACAGGTGGGTCATGCTGTGGCAGGATATCGGTGAAACACGTTTCTGGACATTCAGAAAACACCTGTACTGTCAGTATGGTAAACCATTAACGCAATCGGTGGGCGCTTTGCCATTGTATGAACCCGATCTTAACCGACAAGACGACGAGCCTGCGGCCCAGTGGTTATGACGTTGAAGTTCTAACCAACAGATAGCGGGATCGAGCCCCATGGGTTTGCACACTGTGGGGTTGGGTATGACTGGCTAAGGACGGCTTATAAGCCAAAACTGTCATTCCAGTCTCCTTTGTTTTTGTTCGTAATGCTATTGTATACAGTAGGTGGGCTAACTCAGGAAATGTCAACCGAAATTCCGAAATGCGATTTCGTTTCAAAAAGACTAATTAAGTAGGATTGTAAAATTAATCATCTTAGAGGATAATTTTATAATAATTCCGTTACCTTTGGATACCAGCTTTCTAATAAATTTCTTTCCGGTTGCATACAAAAACTATACTATGCAAGAAATGACCACATATTTACCATGCACTTATTCATTGACTTTCGCTGTCCTTAAAAATGCAATTAGATTTCACAGAAAACTCGCATAAAAGTATTCATTATTTTGCTCATTCGGTAGAAAATTACGTCTTCTTTCAATTTTACACTCGAAGGAAGGGTGTAATTCGGTTTTTCGAAAATGTCCAATTCTCCAATAATTTTGAACGCGATCTGACGTTACACTTGCATTCAGGGTTTCCAAATTACAAGCCGTATATTTTCTGCATACAAAAAACCATACATTTCTCTACGCTAATAAGAGGAGACCATATGGGGCTTAGAGACATATTTTTAACTTTACATGCGACATTGGTAAATGCAGAGACATGACGTTTTATGAACAGCCATTTCACGGTATTTAAAAATTCCACAACTGCAAACTTTTTGAAATCGAATTATACCCTTCCTTCGAGTATAAAATCGGAAGCAGACGTAATTTTCTACCGAATGAGCAAATGAATGAATATTTATATGTATGTTTTCCATGAAATATAACTGAATTCTTAAGGGCATCGAAAATCAATGAGAAAAATGCATGTTGCTTAAGTAGTTGTTTTTTACAGAGCATAGTTTTTACATGCAACCGGAAAGAAGTTAGTTCAAAAGCCCGTATCTTGAGGCAAATGAATTATTGTAGAATTATGCTGCATGGTGATTAGTTTTACAACTCTATTTAATTGATCTTTTCGAAGCGAAAGCGCATTTCGGATTTTCGGTTGACATTTAATGAACTAGTTCACCTATTGTATATATATGGGTGGCTGTCTGTCGGCACTTTATATTTATCGAGCAGCGATAAAACGACAAATCATGGAGTTTGGCCCAAATGTTCATATCAACTTTCGGACGGAGTCTATAAATCTTCAATCCCACCGATTAACTCTAAGTGGGCGACTAATTCCCAAGAAGATTAAAAAGCTTAAATGGACAACTGTTTCACAAGTTTTGCTACACGCTGAAACTTTTATGTTTTTTCTCGGCTAATCAAGTTAGAATATCTCTCCTGCTAGGCAATGGTTCCCGCCAAGAACGGAGTATACGGGACACCCATTAACACAACCGTTGTGGGTAGATGTGACGCTGAGACCAGAAAGGATTGCCTTAGAGTTGTAGAAGGTAAGCCCTGTTTGAATGAATAGTAATTAGTTAAGGTATTTAATTTCAATTTAATTTTTAACCTGATATACAGGACACCTTTTGTCTTGTGAATTTCTACACTTGTAGAATTCTCCCACATCAAGGTCATGGCTGCCATAGCCACAGATCCGGTGGTCATAACATTTTCTGGAACGGACAAAAGCTGGAAAGTTAGATTCCTTCCCGGATCTGCAAACACCTGCATAACACAAACTTTGGCGCTACTTACTTCCAATCTGATTTTGCAGCTTTTTTTCAGTTAGCTAATGAAAAACAAAGACGTGACGGGATTATAACGACGGATCAAATAAATTTACTATTGATTTCTACTTTTCCGTTTTTCAGGCGGCCCTTTATGATCAGGTTAGGGAGAGCTCACCCCAAACCGCACAAGATGCTCAGTGGTTGACGAGAAATCGCGCAAAACATGTTCCAAAATATTAAAAACTGACTGAATAATTGATTCTCATCAGAAAATAAAGCAAATTGGGGAAACACGGAGGTGTCCACGAAAGGCCCCATGAGACGAATTTTCTTCAAAGCAACTGCTAGTCTCCTTATGCGAAATTTTCATTTGCTCTTCAGATAAATGCAAAACAAATATCTTGTGTGTTTTTTGATGTAATATTGAGATCACTGCTGTTTCGTAAAGATACATGGCTACTTTATGCTATTTCAAGATCGGATTTAGTTTTTGTTGGCCGAGATAAATCATTTAGAGGCATGGGTTGGTGTATGCCCTTGCCCAAGTAGCCAATTCGCAGACTTTGCTTCATTTTGCATCAGACTTTTTCAGTGGTATTTAGAAGTTCATCTTATCAGAAAACCCACTGTCATAAAAGTGTGGGATCGCTGAAAGTGTTCTTGACCAAGTGAGGCACTTCCGCTTACATATCCTTTCCTAAACACGGGCTTTGTTAAAATGCTTCACGGGTGAATATCCCCGTCTTCCGAATCTTCCCAAACTAAGGAAGAAGCGAAGAAAGGGGCTTTCACATTCCCCTAAGGGGTACTGAAAAGATTTCCGGCTGGACACCGTAATATGAACCTCTGTCCCCCTACTACGATTGATCCCACGCTAAACTGCATGCTGCTACCCACTGCCCTGTTCCAACCCTGGAATTTAGGGCAAACCAACCTGTAATAGGGGTGCGCAAATGACTGTGTCCAACCATATCCTCCGTCGTTAACAAACAAAACGGCATTTTGGGACACTTCCTGTCACGTCCTATCCTACGGATACGAGAGGACACCCAAAGGCAACTGAAAGTATTTTCTGTTGGCAAATGGGTTGGCTAAGTAGCGTTCATGAGTAAACATCACAGCGGACAGAGTGATTGTTTCGTCAAACTCCCACCCAATGCTCACAGCGATTTTTCCGTGACAAACGCTAAGGAGCAGCCGGCAAACACCAAATTATATCGCGCATAAAAACGTCTGGCACCCCATTGGGCGGAATGTTCCAAAACGCACAGAGGAAAACATAAATAGTGCATCTTTCTGACGAGTTGAAACCCCTCCTGTCCGAAAGTTGCCAATAAAGTACTTTTCCTCTGAGCCGGCCCTCCTTCTGTTCTGCCTTCCTTCCGGGCTATAAAGACTGGCGACGCAGGGGCAGCAAAATGATTTCAGAAGAACAAATGAAGAGCATACTGGAGGCCCAGCAGACCGGCTTCATGGCACTACTCACAGAAATGCAGCGGAAATGGGACCGGCATCCATAGAGAACAAGAGGAAGCAGATCGAACAACGGATCACCGAGTTCGTTTACGATCCAGAAGGAGGCGGGAATTTCGAAGCCTGGTTCCGAAAGTATGAAGGACTGTTCGAAGAGGAGAGAGCAGAACTGGACGAAAAGACGAAGGTGGAAATCCTGCTGCTAAAACTGCCCCGCTCAGCGGGAACACGAGCGGTACGGAAAGTTTATTCTGTTCTTGAAACCATCAGATGTCTCCAGTTTAAGGACACAGCCAAGCGGAAGTACTGAACTCAATCATGCCCGATCCACAGTTCACGATGGAAGAGGAAGTCGAGGACAAACTCCCATTCTTGGATGTTCTCGTCTGCCGCCAACCAAATGGCGAACTAGCGACGTCGGTCTACAGAAAACCGACGAACACGCTGCAAATTCTCAGCTACAACAGCAACCACCCGCCACAACACAAACGAAGCTGTGTCCGCACGCTTTACCGACGGGTGGAAACTCATTGCAGCATGCCAGCCGCCAAACTGAATGAGATAAAGCTCCTCCGAGAACTTTTCAGAGCCAATGGCTATCCGCGGGCATTCATTGAACGAAGCCGGAGGCAGCCAAAGAAACGGAACGAGGAGCATAGTCAGCCAAACTCGTGGCGGAGCATTCCGTACATTAAAGGGGTCTCCGAAGTCGTGGCTCGCGCCACTCGGAATAGGTGTTGCCCACAGGCCTGACTCAACAATCCGCCGGCAAGTGATGCGACCGAAAGATCCGATCCCTAAGCAGGAGATGTCGGCCGTTGTCTACCGACTGCAATGCAGCTGCGGAAGTTGCAACTACGTTGGGGAAACCGGCCGACGGCTGAAAACGCGAATGCACGAGCATAAGTTGACCGTGCGAAGGTTGGACCCAAAGTCGGAGGTAGCAACCCATGCCGCGCAAATGGGACACATCTTCAACTTTGACGCCGTTGAGATTGTGGGCCGGGGCAGCGATCACACAGCAAGGCAAGTGCAAGAAGCCTGGATGTCCACCGACCGCTCTGTCAACCGCCACATCAATTTGCCTCCCCCCTATCTGACTTTACGAACCTTCTTAGCGGGCGACAGTCACGGCGCGGGACAATCGGGGCCGCCAGTTATCACCGCGGCCGACGGGGGGCGATTCAGGTCACGGTGACATGCGGGTTGGAGGCAGCCACACAGGCGGCATTGGCGGATCACGCATTGGACAAAGGGCGCCATAATAAGGAGTGCTGTGCACAGGACCTCCCAGTCCCTGAAGATGGGTAGACGAGTAAACTACCCGAAACGTCGGATCTCAAATAAACCCCTCCCGGTGAACGCCCACTCTTCTTTTGACACAGCCAAGCATTTGAAAGAATTGTTCTGTTTTAAAAAGTCGACGTTTTGAATGTTCCAAGCTGGAGCGTAAGCCTGAAGAAGACTGTTTTGATTCGACCGGTGGAGTTATTGAAACTTTTCAGCAAGCCGAGCTAGAACAGGCCACCAGCGCACAGATTAAAGTACTATTTTTCATTAAGTCGTTGACGGTGCCAGAAAACGCAGATGTGGGTACGCGGTTACTCGCCCAGCTACACCAGAAAGGTCATAAGACAGTACAGGAACCGGCAGAAGAATGTGTCCGAATCACGAATATCATGCAAGATACCTGACTTATTGGAAGTACGAATAGTCAGCCTGCTTACGTCTTGGACACTTAAACAAGTCGACCAGGACAGAATAAAGTTTCTTCACGGAAGCCAAAGACGGCTTGCTGGCTGTGCGGCGATTGGCACTACGTGAGTGAATGCCCCTATCGTAGTAGAAAGTGCTACAAATGCGCCCGTGTTGGCCATAAGGCTTCACATTGTACAGCAGCGCACGGTAGCTCAAGAAAGAATTGCTATGACGTTTTGGAAGGCGATTCGCAGGTGCTAAATTGCGAACATCGGACATACCTGACAGTGAATAGTAACGAAAAACCGACCACGCGGTAAGTAGACACAGCTTTTGATCTGACCATAATCTGCATGCGCACCTGGGAGGATATCGGTTCTCCAAAACTGAGACCATTAGAAATCACAACATGGGCGTTGAACGAGACGCTTATGGAATTTGAAGGCGTTTTTCAGGCGAATGTCAGTTTTCAAAACATGACTTGCCTCACAGACATCTATGTGTCGAAGACTAGTAACAATCTTCTCGGAAATAAGACGATATTCGAACTGGGATTATGGAAGTGTCCCTTTGACGAAGTTTGTAGTTTGAAAGTAAAGTCGAAGAAGAAGCGACTTTTCAAGCAGAGCCGACGGGTCCCGTTTGCGGTACAGTCGTTCGTAGAAGCTAAACTAAAAAGGCTACAGGCAAAGGGTATAATCTATCATACCAATTATTCAGCTTGGGCTGCTTTAGTCGTGGCGGTGTAGAAACCCAACGAACGAATA
The DNA here is from genome assembly GCA_902702965.1 of Spirometra erinaceieuropaei. Classification (NCBI taxonomy): domain Eukaryota; kingdom Metazoa; phylum Platyhelminthes; class Cestoda; order Diphyllobothriidea; family Diphyllobothriidae; genus Spirometra; species Spirometra erinaceieuropaei. The sequence continues at coordinate 206,203 of CACRXP010000598.1, forward strand.
CGATTGTGTGCGGATTATTTCACGGGCTTGAACGACGCACTAGAAGATTGTCATTACCCACTGCCAATCTCAGAGAAGATTTTTGCTACTCTAAGTGGAGGGAAAGTCTCTGCAATGATCGATCTATCCGAAGCTAACTTACAGATTGAGGTGGACGAGAAATCGCAGGAACTTTTGACCATTAATACGCATAAGGGTCTCTTCAGATACACTGGTCTAAACTACGGCGTGAAAACGGCACCTAGTGTGTTCTAGCCGATCATAGATACGATGCTTACGAATGTCCTCGGGATTATTGCATACCTGGACGATATTTTGGTTGTCGGTAGCTCAGAGGAAGAGCTGACTCAAAGGCTGGACCAGGTTGTGGACAATCTGATCGACTACGGCCTTAACATCAATATGAAGAAAAGTGAATTTTTGCGGAAGGAGATCCACTATCTCAGGTTCATATTCAACAAGAATGGGTGTGCACCTGACATAGAGACAGTGAAGGCATTCTAGAACATGGAATTGCCGAAGAACACGAAAGAGCTGCAATCGTTTATGGGGTTGGTCAGCTACCACGGCCTTTTCATCATTAGGTTGCACAGTTTAAAACATCCACTCAGCCGACTTCTGTGCAAGGACATGCAGTTTGTTTGGTCTCCAGAATGTCAAAATGTATTTGATGCCATAAGGATATGCGACTCGATTATGCTATCGCATATCGAGGCTGCCAAAGAAACCATTGTCCAGGCAGACGCCTCTGATTACGGTTTAGGTGGAGTGCCCCTTCAGAAGGACGCAGATAGGAGAGTCCAGCCAATCTTGCATGCCGCCAGGTCAGTGACGAAGGCAGGATGGTATAACAGCCAGATCGAAAAGGAGGCACTGTCTATTCTCTTCGTCGTACAGAGATTCCACCTGTTCATTTATGGCAGACCTTTCACACTGCATACGGATCATTAACCGCTGAAGTTCCTTTTTGACACTAAACTTGATGTCCCTCAGAACGTAGCTAGGAGAATACAACGCTGGAGTACTATTCTTCAAAACTCTGACTTTACGGTCCAGCGTGTGTCCACTCAGAAGTTTGGACCTCCGGACGCCTTATCACGACTAAGTTCAGGCAAAGAAAATCAAGAAGATGTGGTTGTCGCCAGCACGCCGATCCAAGACAATGACGAGTTTAGAGGTGTCATCAGACAGTTGCCGCTCACAGCCGAGCACATCACGACCACCACTGCAGCGGACCCCCTTTTGCGCCAGGGGAAAGAGTTTTTTCGGAACGGTTGGCCCAGTGACGATAAAGTACACCCATCGATAAAGCCTTTTAGGAACAGAAAAGATCAGTTGTATATCACGGAAGACTGCATAGTGTGCGACGGTAATGTGGTGATCCCAGTCAGATATCAGCAACAAGTTTTGCGGGCGTTCCATGCCGGACATCAAGGTATGACCCGCATGAAACAACTGGCCTGGAAGTGCGTATATTGGCCGGGAATTGATACGAAGTGGAGTCTTTTGTTCGAAGCTGCGGCCCGTGTGAACATGAGACTAAGAACCCACCGAGAGTACTTCCCGTGCCATGACCAGAGGCAACGAAACCTTGGAGTAGAGTTCATATGGACTTCGCGGGACCGTTTTTCAATCGAATGTCTCTAATAGTTGTCAATGCATGGTCCAAGTGGCTGGAAGTTTTCGACGTCGCAGCAGCTACTGCTGATATCACGGCAAGGAAAACAGAAGAACTTATAGCGAGATACGACATCCCCACGGAGGTTGTTACGGATAATGGCACTCAGTTCACGTCATCACTTTTCCAACAACTGTCAGAAATGGGGGATCCGACATGTGACGTCTCCACAGTTCCATCCACAATCGAATGGCCAGGCAGAATGTTTCGTCGACACGTTCAAGAGAGCAATGAAAAAGATGTGGAACACTGGTGTTAAACTGGAGTATCTAAACACATTCCTCTTTGCCTACAGAACAACTCCAAAAAGTGATCTTGGGACCAGACACCAGCCGGGCGGGTTTTCGGGACGACAGCCGAATACGCGACTACTGTATATATGACCGGAAGCTCGAGTTCCACAAACGGCAAAACATTACTTTCGCGAGGGAGATGAGGTGTTTGCTTGAAACTACAAAACCGGAGAGAGGCCCTGGATAGAGGGTATAATAAGAAAATCCAGAGGCGTTATGTCTGAGGTGGAGACAGTAACTGGAAGAACAAAGAGGCATGCCAATCAGCTCAGGACTGGACAACCTAGCTCCCCTCGACGGAGTGGTGACTCACAAAGCACACAGGCAAAACGCCCGTCAACCATCTCCCGGTAGGCCGACGCAGCGAGAGGAGAGAAAAAAATCGATCAGCATGAAGCCGGCCAACACAGCTTGCCACTTTAAATTAAATGTCTGATCGATTAAGTGCATTTTACGCTTTGCCAATGAAGAGCCGACCCAGCTCTTTGAAACGTCAGCACTTAAATAAACCTGTTCCGGAGCGCCTATCTTCTTCTTCAAATAATCAACCCGGGTCTCTCAACTTTGCCAATCTAAACTAGAAACAGTCAAGTGGCACTCGACCTGCTGTTTTTCAAAGCCACGCTGGTCATTCATGATGGATTTGCTTTTCATGGTACCACAGTGGACCAACATTACTATCTGCAAATGCGGAGGCGATTGCGTGGGGCAATAAAAAAGCCACCTGAATGGCAACCATCGGGGGAATGTCTGCTTCATCATGACAACGCGTCTGCCCAGACATAATTAAAAATCAATCAATCAGTCACACAACAGAGCAATGATTTCTTATCCCCCTTACTCGTCCGACCTAGTCTTCTGCGACTTCTGCTTAATCCTAAGAATAAATAAAAACCGAAAGGAAGAAAACTCTTCCAGAATGTAGGGGAGGTCATGGCAAAATCGCATGAGGCACTTAACGACGCTAGTTCAGAAGAAAATAAGTGTTTCGAACAGTAGAAAACCCGTTGGGACAAGTGTATATCATCTAATGCGCAGTATTATAAAGGAGATAAATGTTTAGAATATGTTATTTTGAGAAAAATATTCAAATAACCCATTCTCCCCTTGGTATTCCCACAAAACTTGCGCTAGTGATTTGCCGAATAAGTGTTAGAATATTTTAACTGACTGATATAGCAGAAGTTTCGTCTCTACATTATGTGCTGGCCTAATGTTATTCATTCAAAATCATCATGTCGCGTATGCAAACTCTAAGTGGTCGTTTCGCAATTTGAAAGGAGTCCGTAGGCGTTTGTAATGAGTGACCTTGAATAAAAATCATACGCACTATAAATTCCTCAGGAGTTACTCGACAGACGTTAACCTTTCAGGGAAATCTCCCATCAGGACGGAAAATTTTAAGGATGATTGGAATTTGAGAATGAGGAAGGGCTCACAGCAACAGATTTATTGAATGGCTGCATTTTCGGAGAGTGTGGTTAACTGACCACTGTCAAATCCTTAAATGCGCAAAAGCGGACAGGAACCCGACTGGCGCTCCGAGCTAGTCGGCTTTTGGATGATCGATTTTCTCCTTTTTCGCCGCCTCGGCGTTGGTGAAGGGGTGACGGGTTTGACAGCTTGCCGCGATGGCAGATGATTGGGCCTCTGCTCCCCCGTGGGGTGACTTCGTTGTTGGGCCTCGTCTGCTCTGCTTTCTTGGGTTCTGCGTGGCTCTCTTCTCCTGGGTTTTGTGTACGTAATGGCGCAGGGCTCTATAATCTGCGAGAAGGTCAAGGTACCCGTTGGTGGAGTTGGCCTCTAGACAGAAAGCCTCAAATCTAGCCGTTCTGGGGTAGGGAGGGTCGTCCGCTGAAGATCAGAAGCATGACCAGTTTCTCGAATGTGCTTTGCGAGCTGAGAGTTTGGGTCTAAACTCTGAGTTGTCAATTTATGCTCGCTTTGGGGGGTCGGTAGTTTTCGTTTGGTTTACCCAACATAGTTTTAGTCCCCAATATTGCAACTTATTTTGTCGATAGAGTTCGGGGTTTTGGTGAATGACAGCGTAGTTGTAGGTTGCGTCAGATGGAAATGAATTACTGCCTGGGTTCAGCGGGCTATGTTCACTCTGGCAGATTGTAATAGTTGAGAGACTGTCTCGGAGAATCCTTTAATGTATGGAATGGCTCTCTAAACTTCAGGTCGCTGTTATTTGGTTGCCCTCTGTTCGTTCAGAGCTTGCTTTGCTTGATAACATGCCTTCGATCCCCATTGGCTCTGAAGGGGCCATACAGTTATAGTCGTTAACCTTTTTGCTCTGATACTGTACTGTACTTTGTTTCAATTCTTTGAAGCAGAGTGCGGACAAAGCTACGTTCGTAAGACAAGCAGCGAATGCTATTGAAGTGCAGTATTTGCCTTGTTCTGGTGAATTTCCTGGATAGTTTTGTTTGCAACTGTCTATTTACACACCGAGCACAAAGACACCGAGGAAGGGTAGTAGGTGGTTTTTTTCGGCTTCCATCGTGAACTGGATATTCAGGTTGACCAAGTTCAATAATTTCTGAGGTGGTCAGTGTGGATTGTTTTGACAACGATGAAAAGTAGTAGGTATTTTGGCAGCTTTTAAATAATGCCCCTTGGCCCAATTGCGAAAAACTCGGCGGTCTCGTAGCACTGCCGAGGCCACCCACTTTTTCAAAACTGAGCGAAATGAACAACGAAAATGTCGTCGCTGGTCCTCGCTGAACACCAAATGTTCTATTCGTTGAAGGACTACTTCAGCCGGACGTGAAATAGGTTTTATGACGGTGTCCCAGAGGCTCAAACGGATGTTCAGACTCCAGAGGTTCGTCTCCCTCGTGGGAGCGTCCAGTCAGAAATTTATCCATATCGTATATCGTCAGCTGTTGTAGAATGAAGACGAGGAGTGAAACGACGTAGGAGGATACAATGGGTTCGTCTGGTTTTACCTGCGTGTGATTTTTACGTTCTAGGAATTGACTGACAGACACTATCGTTGTTGACCAGCCTTCGGCCAGAAACCTGAGGCGAACAGACCTGCATTTTGCCGAACCGTGTGTGGGAATGCCACGCGGAGGGACGATTTGACAGAGTGGTACGTTTGCCTTGACTACCTTTGGCAGGCGGTGAAAACGAGCCGTGGGGAGTCAGTGAATTCCACCAGGAACCAGTTGCTGGTTATGATTGCCGCTTTGGCTTTGGTTGTTAATCATTGAGTAGGGCCTTAGCTTTGTTCTGGTAATCAGAAAACTACTACGGGATGATCCTTGCCAGCCGGCAGGATGATTATGTCTTGATCAACTTTTAGCTCGCTGATCTTCTTTGCTAAGGATTTCACATTTCCTGAGTCGCCTAAAAAATGAGAAGGTTCGGTGACGGATCTTATCGTTCGACCTTTCTAATGGCTCTTTTGGTTAAAACAAGCAGATTTGAAGGCAGCATAACACTGTAGGTGTGCCCATGTGCAGTGTTGGAAATGGCCTTACGTTCGTGAACTGCCGGTTGTGTACTGGTGAGAAGTTTTTAGAAGAGGTTACGAAAAAAAGAACCTAGCAGCTGGCTGAACTTGGTAGTTTTAGTTGTGCCAAATTTATTGATAATTTCTTAGCCTTTTACTTTTTTGGGCGTGCCAGAGAAATGGCCCAAAAATATCACCCGATTCTCCGCCAATCGGAATGATCAATTTGTTTGTTTTATCACTGAATTATTTGGTGGCAATCCTGAATTGGCACTCTAGCTATTCTTCTGTCATGCCGCTCCAGAACCTCTCTGGCCAGATTAAGGTTCTCAACAGGTGTGTACTTGACATATTTTGCAGTCAATTTGATGTCAGGGCAGTGGTGAAAGGACCGTAGTTGCATATGAGTTGACGTTATCCGGAGGACAAATTTCTCCAAACAGGGCACCGAAAGAAATAGCAGACACAAATAACACATAAACCTATAACTCCTTTGTGCGCAAAGCTTGTGCACCCTAAGGACAGATTAAGCTATTTTAACAGCAAAGTAATCATTTACAAATTACCGTGTACCGACTATGAGGCGGCTTATTGCGGCTAAACGGAAAAATCCTCTCCTTACGTATACATATAAGCGCCAGTTGGCGGTGAAGAGCTGAGGCCACTTTTCTCAGGTAGCCATGAGCACACCGAACGTGGGACACCTGATCGCATGAGAGAAGCCCACATCGTTGACGCCTGCTCAACAGGGAAGCGCCGAAAGTTCAAGAAAGCAGTGCACTTGGAAGAGCCATGCATCAATAGGAATATCGATTTAGATGTCATCTACAAATCTCTCAAGGTCAAATGGGAGCCAGCTCGGCCAAAACCCATTGGATAACTGAATACAGTGGACGCCAGTTGACAGTAACTTTAGCCAACCTGAGAATTTTTTGCCAGACAGGGTTTTTATACATCGTTCATTCCTCTGACGATGATTTGGGGTACCAAATTCGAAAATATAAAACAAAAGTTATTTTGTTCCCAAAGGGCCTGATATACATATATATTTTGAGGCAACTCCGTCCTTTGGAAAGCAAACAAACTTTATTTCGTACGCTTTCAACTCTGCTTCCCCAGACAGTCTTCAGGCACGCAATAAGAGTGAAAAACAGCTAAAATCTTAACATGCCTGAAAAATCGATATTGCTTTCTCATTGATATCAATGGGTCCATGCTGTGGGCTAGCATCATGTTTTGATTAGCTATCGCCTTTTCCACTTCTCTTTGAGATTTGTGTACTTGGCGTCTATCTCTATGCGCTGATTGATGCATGAATCATCTGAGTGTATCACCTTTACAAATTCCCAGCTTTTCATATATGGGTAGAAAGTGACAATGCGCGTTATAACCCAAGTCAATTTGCGCTTAATTTCTATCGTATGCATATACATATCAAGGCAGAATGACATTACCGACAAAGACGAGGGAGGTTGTGATGCCAATTCCTGACTGATTAGCCGTCGGCAGACCTTTAAAGACGCACGTTTCTCAGACAAATCTTATTACAAAACATCTTATAACATACATGTCCATGTGCGTCTCGAAATTCCAAAGTGGTCCGACATTCAGTTCCAGTTTTTCTGGTAAAGCCCTTTTTTCAATACCCAGTGATCGAATGGCGGGTTTTTATTGCCGGACTTGCCTATGCTGCAGAACTGGGGTGTATGCAACGGATCTGACGCTTCGGTGAAACAAACTTTTGCCTGTTAATATGGGTTGTGGGTATTTAAGACACAGCTACTCGCAGTTAAAAATCGCATACGTAAAACGCAAAAATCTCACCTGTTTTATTGAAAAAAAATTACAATTTGACGTCTGAAATCGCTTTATTTACGATTACTTTGATTTCGTTCGTCTTTATTGCGTACACTTTTTAATCGGCATGTTTATTTTCTTACTTTAAGTAGCAGTATCACCCCAAAAGTGTTCTTGGCGTGTGAAATGTTTGTCAAGATCGCGTTAGATTAAAAAATACTTTTGTTATATGCACGATGTTTTCTACTAACATCTGTCTTTGAACGAATGAGTGTCCACCTAGTTGGTGTTGGCAGACTACCTTACTTCGTTATTATGGAACTTCTGGATTTGTGAATCTGTTTTACATTTTACCAAGCCAATAAATGAATCACAATAGACTTTTTATATAAACAACTTTCTCTGAACATGAAATACGCCAATAAAATGCACAGGAACCAGCTAAACGTGTTGATTTGCACGATAGATTATTGTGGAATATGACGTGTCTAACAGTCGAGTAAGCAGGCTGCAGACCGAAGGTGTTTGGAAACGCTGAACTCGACGGTCACCACAATTATTTGAACCGCATTTAAGAATTTAATCAGGAATCGAGAACGAAATCGTTTTCTGTCCTTTTCCTATGAATCAGAACAAAATTGAATTGAAAATACTTCAATTTGTAGCGTCAGTTGTGCAAAGGTGACATGCGTTATTTTTACTCCCGAGGACCTATCAGGCGATCCTGATCCAGCTGGTCTCCAATTGCGGCCCTGGACAGTTGGATGCCATGGTCACCGCGCGCTGAGCGCCTGAAAACGCCCACCGTTACGTCGCTGCGAGGATTTGGATCCTCGTTGCAGGGACCAGTCGATGACCATCGGAGTGCATATCCTTCCTTTTATTAGGAGAAAAGGAATTTTTCAATGTAATTAGACTATCCCACGGCAATTAAATCTGACGTTAGTTATTCACTGGCATATGTTGCCATCACACTGCTAATATCGAACTACCTGATGGATTTTTCTTAACAGACTGTCTCTTGTGTTATCCAGTTTTCATCTTCAGTGTTGAGTACGTCACCCATTCAAAGTGACGCCTTAATGTTCCTTAACGTGTCATCTTTTACCTTGCGAAAAGTCTTTTGTAAACAAATACGATCGCTTGCGAGGAGAGAAAAACAAACTTCGAGGATTTTTGCAGAAACAGGTTAAATAGTAGGCATTTTATGTCTGCCAAAAATTAAATTACCATGCAAATTGTCATTAGGTATTTTGACTGAACTGCGCACTTTACAGCCCATAATGATGGCGCAGCTAACGAACTAGGTCCTTCACTAGTCGGTTGAGCTGGGATCCACTCACTGAGAAGGCACCTAGGTGGGCTTATTAGCTGAAGCCTCCCAGGCGAGCGGGTATGGTCTATAAAAGGATCGCGTCAGTCTGTCTTTATTCAGTCACCAATAGATTCAGCCCGTATTGGCCGCACAAAGTGAGAATCAAACATGTATTTTGGTTAGGCTTCACTGCCTTTCTTCTCCGTCATTATCTGAGCAACATGTAACTTTTGAGAAGGCCTTTGCGCATCCAGTAGTTTCTGTGTCCACGTGGATCGCAAGAAACAAATGCACATTGCCTTTTGAACTCAAAGACATAATGGTTTTATTCTTGTGAAATAACGCACTGTGTAAATTTATATTCGATATTCTTTTACCACAGCATACAATGGCAACCTCAGCCTTCTTTCTTGTCGTGCTGATTCTGGGTAAGCTCTGCCAGCAAATATTTACCCTGATGTATAATCTTTGCGTGATTATTGTTCAGTATAAGTGAAATGTTTTCGTCTGCAATGCAGGCCACTCCCAGGCCATAGATATTAAATTCCAGTCCGGCGTGGCGCCGAAAAAGCCCTTCGAATCGCCAATTGACCCTGGATTCGGAGTTACGGTAGGATACTCCCTTTTTGACTTACACTCCCTGCCCGCTAGGAGGTCAAATTCGGCAGCGCTAATTTCCCCCAGTGCTCGACTGCGAATGCTACTCAATGCTACACAGACAAACGTAACTTCAGTACAGCTGCCATTTGCGAAATCGCATTTTAAGTCTCATTAAGTACAGCGGCATCTTCTTAGTGCACTTTAATGCCGACGAACAACCATCATGTTTTTTCTTCTGCATTTCAGCGACGTCCAAAGTGGATTTTCTTGTCACGCAGGCGAACAGCATAACACACGTACGGTTTTTTGATGAGCAGGGCTCTAACGCCTCATTTGAAATTGTTCACTCCATCATGCCTTTCCTCGATGACAAGTTCCTGGAGCAGAATTACCCACTAGCCTTCTTGCCGACTGTAAGTCACCATCTGCCCTTTTTTATGCAGAATTGAAAACTTCACGAAGAGTCAAGCGACGAAAAAAACTTGCCATATTGCTCACACAATAATTCCTATGTCCATCTACGATTTCTTTCGACTAAACCGAGATTTTTATTTTGGATTTAGAGTATGGTTCCTATGAATAACGGGGTGGCACAACAAACTGTCCGTGTAAAGTCGGACAAAGCGTGCACCAGATTAAACAATACGAGCTGCGCCCGGGTTGTGGAGAGTAAGTCTGCCTTTGGCAATTATGTGTTTAATCTGCACTAGATGCGATCCTCTGCACACAGCCCATAGGCCAGCATTCTGTCTTACCTACCATTTGGTCTTTCAGAAACCTCACACCTCACCGTGAAGGCTGTGATAGGATCAAAGCCGGTGGTTCTTACGCTACGCAGTGAGAACGACAGTCTTCAAGCCACCTACCTTCCATGCTCTGCGGCTACCTGGATGTCACGCTCTTCTGCTGTCATTCTCGCCAATTTGGCCATCATTTCTTTCATCTATTAACGCCTGACTAATGCATGACCCCCCGGGATGCAAATCAATAGTTTGCGCGCAAACATACATTTAAATGTAATTCTGTGTCATAACCTGCTTTGTTTTCGCCAATCAACACCTCGGTGGGTCTGTCTGGCCGTAGGATCTTCTTGAACTGTCAGTCGGTTCGGCGACAGAGACTTTACCAGAGTCGCCGAATAGAAGAGCAGTAACTATGACTTTGGTATTAACAATGAAGAATGCTACTTAGTAGAGACAGGAAAGGTTTGTGTGACAGGAACCACGCGCAGAACTTTCGTTGGGGCGTTGAATTAGGT
>CACRXP010000598.1:219091-241241 GCA_902702965.1 Spirometra erinaceieuropaei
ACAGAACTCACAAGTCCCGTTGTGCCTTGGGGCTCTCTTTCTCTTTCAACCCCCGCCAACAGCCGCACGACGGCATGTAATGTAGGCAAAAAAGCATTACGGACAAAGACAAGGGGGACGGAGATGATCATTTCTGGCCTGCCAGTCCTCATCAGTGAGCCATGTCGATCCCTCTACCATTGTTAATATATCCGATCGCGGACAACAGGACAATGAGCCCGTGACTTAGTGTTTGGGGGGTGGAACATCTAACCGAAGTGACGCAAGTCTGAGCCTTGGAGATTGCATACCTCGTGGTTTGGCATAGCTGACCGATGATGGCTAGCAAGCCAAAAACGGAGCGACTACCCCATGAGTGATCATAAAACGACTCTGCTGTGCATATGTCTTCAGGGGTGATCGCCGACAAGAAGGTCAAGCCCTCCGCTATAAGGACACTCTAAATATTCCCTTGAAGCGACTACAGATGAACCCGAAGATTTAAGAAGACCTCCTACAGAACTGACCGACCTGTAGAAGAACGTTAAAGACTGATGCAGCAGTCTATGAAGTCAGCCGGAATGATACTGCGGAAGCCAAAAGAGAAACATGTATGTATTGGTCGTCGAATAATGGACTCCTACTCAACAATCAGAAATCAGTACAGTGTGTGTTTCGATTGCGAACCTCTCCCATTCCTGAACCTTTGGATATTCTTCCCAATGAGGTATCCTCTTTCCGGTACCTAGGTGTTACTTTGTCCTCAAATCTCTCTTCATATGGAAACCCTTTTAACAAAAATTCAAAAACTTGTTTATAACATTCGTCGTCTACGTTCATATCATACACCCCAGTCCTTAATTTGGCGATTCATAGATGACTGTATTCTTCAACTCATTCTTTATTGTTCTCCAGTTATTTTTCCAGCTTTACTTAAAAAAAGATCTAATTATTTTTAAACGTGTCATTCGAATGCTCGCCTCTGCTGCTGGTGTTTCCGATTATATTTTAGTTGATATCATCGTGCAGCGACGCTTCAATACGGTGGAGCAATTTGCCGACCGAATTCTGAATGACACCGTCCATCCCCTTCATAATGAGTTAATGGCTGCGAAATCCTTACGCCCCATGCGTCGATGCTTCCGCCACATCCCTTGTCGCACTTCGGCTTATCAGAATTCCATACTGCTATTTCTAGCCGGGTATCTCACCTGCAAAGATGCTGAAAAATAAAAGCTAAAACTCTGCCTTGCACCTTAAAGTCCTTTTTTCTTCATATATAATTATGTCCACCTGTCCAATACCTGTTAATCTCTATGGTAATTACTGTGTACTGGAGAACCGTTTTTGCTGAAAGTTTTGAATGTTATTTTCAAAATAAAGCATTCCTCTCTTTCTCTCTCTGTCCTCCTCATAAAGACATCATCCAACCCCACCTTACATTCTCACGTTGTCAACAAAAACATTCCGCGCGCAGATCGTCCTCGTTGAACATTAACTGACCCAGACCTAGCCACGGATGTAGTCTCTCCCCCGCACGGAACAACGATACAAATGTTCACACGTTGCTGCACTCCAGCAATCTCTGATGATGAACTCCAGTTCGAGTTCGAAAGCTCAGGCCAATAAATCTACCGTCCCAGTGATCGTGCCTTTATCTTCCTTCAAACATTAACAGTCTGACTAATCCACAGGCTGCCTCCCGACCTCTCCTGCTCCAACCTGCTTCATAAAAATGCCCACCTTCATCATCAATGATTACAATCCCGATGTCCCGCCGTCGTCGATCAGCGCCACTTCCATCATTCCTACCACAACCTCCGCGGCGGCAACGACCGTCTAATTTCCCACTCCCACCACGGTGACAACACTCCTGATGCCCCGTCAACCACCACCATTAGCACTCCCACTTTCAGATATGTGGACTCGATCCCAATCTGCCCTCATTACAATCGCAAATTCGTCTCACGCGTCGGCCTGGTGGGTCACTTGCGGATCCGTCACACTGCGACCGACTCACCAATGCCAGGAGCCTCTACTGTTCTCACTGTCGCGCGTATTCATACATCGCATGAGCCTATTCAGTCACGGGCGTATCCACAACGGCGGAATTCAAAGCAACATCGACACACCTGGCACACATCCATTCACCCAGCGCAACCGCCACTAGAGGCATCACAACGGCAACCCATTTAACAACGATACCGGCACAATGGTCTCGCCGGCCACTTGGGAATTCATCGCGCGGAGACTGTGAACCACTGTTGGAAGCACCAACATACACCAGACGCCATCGCCTCCACTGCCCGCGTTGCTCTTGCACATTCAGCCATCGCGTCGGCCTATTCGGTCACATGCGCCTCCATGAAAACCTACGGAATATTGCCGCAGGCATGTCCACATCACCACACATTCCCCCGTCAGCACATGCATCACAAACCACCGGCACACATCAGGTAAGTGAGAAGCGTGCAATCCGGCTCCCTTCCCCATGCGGCTTCTTTGCTGCACGTGAGACCCCCGTGTTCTGCCCCCTGCGCGCGGAATCCTGGTGTGCACGCATGGTGGGCCAGGTCGCGTGTGTGGTACGCCCAGACGAGCTTTCGTCAGCTCTGTCCACCGCCTTTCCCAATCTCAATTTTTGCTGGTTGATAAGCCCACACAATCGACTGGCGCAAGAGATGGAGTAGGGCGAGTGATGTCTACTCCCAGAGCATAATTACTCACTATAAACAATCTGGTACTCTTTATGCTATCACAGTGGACTAAACGTCGTGGCTTGAGATGTTGCCAACTGACGCTTCAACTCAGATCGTGCCGTCAGCCCAGTTGCGTTTTTTATATTGAGGGACTTTCTAGTGGAATGCGACTCAGGTTGAAAAGGCTCTTTCTTAGTGGGATCCTACTAGGTAGGTAACTAAGCCAAAAACCGCCCTTCCAGTGTCCCCGGAAGAACAATGTCACTGACAAAAACGAGGGAGACTGGAATGGCCATTTCGGGGTTATTATTCGTCGTCAGCCAGTCATATGCGACCCCGAAGTGTGGAACATCCGGGGCTCGAACTCGCGACCTGTTGGCTAGAAGTCCAACGTCTTTAACAACTGGGGTCACGGTCTCGTTGTCCTGTCGATTGCGATTGGATATTTACAATGATGGATAGACGCTCATCGATCGTGTTACGGAACTCACTCGTCCTATTGTGCCTTAGGGCTCTCTCTCAAACCCAACCGACAGCGGCAGAATAACATTACCGAGGCCCAGTGGTTAGGGCGTTGGACTTCTTACCAAGAGGTCGTGGGATCGAGCCCCAGGTGTTGCACACCTCGGGATTGGGTATGGCTGGTTGACGATAGCTTATAGTTCAGAAATGGTCGTTCCGGTCTCCCTCCCCCTCGCCGGTAGTGTTATTCTGCCCCTGTCATTTTTAGGAAGCACTTCTTTATCAAATTAACAATCACAGGAATTCACGAGTCGCAGACACGCTGCTTTCCTTTCTATATTGTGATCCACAAAGGTTTTAATTTGGTACTATTGCCTGAAATAAGCTTAGATTATGCGCAAACATGAAAATCGCAAAAAATGATTTTCTTTCAACCGGGACCTAACGACAAAACGGAAAAATGTAACGAATAAGGTTTTTGATTGTGCAAGAGTCCATCTAGCTGGTTCCCCCGTTCATCATTCGGCTAAACTGTACTGAGCGTCCTGACGTTATGGCAAGAATATTGTAATCTTCTCTTTTATTTACTGCTCCTAAAGTTACCCATATCATACTAACGGGTGACTGGAGTGTGGCTAGTCCTGGAGAATGTGGGACGCCGTATTTGAGCTACCGAGCCGCAATTAACACCACGTACTGGAAGAGTTCGGTCTTATTGATCTTCATCTTAACTCATAAGAGGGTGTCGAAAAGCGCGTTCTCCGTACAACAGACATGTGCTCTGGCATATGAAGTCAGAGTTTCTAAATGCGGTTGCTGAAGTACTTTCAGATTCAGTTGAGTCAAATTTGGTTATTGCCTTTCCATGATCAGGTCGCAGGTAGACCCTAAATACTACGACGCCCAGACGAGGTTCTGGAGAGACCGAGAAAAGGGTAGATTTCAGTGGAAAAAGAGGTGTATTGTGCAGCCAATTTTTCGCTGAGTTTGCATTTGAAGCAGGCTGACAGTCGGCCGAAGCACACACATTTTTCCCTGTTGAGGCAAGCGTTAGAGCTTTTTGTGTGGGGGAGCGTCGGCTGATTGGCTATTTTGATGCCTAGGTTGCGGTTGTCGGATTTTGGACCCACGACTACTTCGTACTTTGATGTCGACGGCAAATTCGAATGTCGACTTGGTATATGTTAACCGGATGTTGGAGAAGAGGAGACATGGGATGTTGGGAAGTGCATCCAGGTGCTGACACTGAATGAGGGGTTGATAGGCGGAATTGGATCCGAGCTTTGATCTGAACTCGATTGACTCAGATCAATTGACTATACATATCTCTTCACTGTGAACACATCAAGTGACACAGGGACGGCCTTCATGGTGATTGAGAGCAGTCACTTAAGGGTTTGAGTGTTCGTTTCACAGTGTCGCCATCAATGCCTCAACAGGTAGGATTGTGGATTGACCCTAAACGATAAAACCCCCAGAATTGTCCCTCCATAACCTTATCGTGTCTGAAGGCCTCTTTTGGGCCAGGACGACCGCAATGGGTGACGTGGTCACTCTCCTGATCGTTTTCTGCTGGACAGTCATTTAACATCGCTTCCTGCTCCAAAAGGTCTCGAGGAGGGGTATTGTGGCAGTGTTATCTTGTATTTAAGCGAACGGACAATTAGTCCTATTACATTTTCCCCTTCTAGTCCACCTAATCAGGTAAACACCTGCGCCTTAAGTTACTCAAACACTGGATGTGGCGAAACTATTGCAGCGATCGATAATTTGGTGTTAACTGACTAACTGCAGTCGATCAGGCTTCTGGTGTTTGCTCGCGTTTACGACTGCGGACGGCTCCGATTATTAGATAACAGCTACTATAAAACAGTTAGTTTACACATAAATTCTACGAATCGTACCTAATATCCGAGGCAGGATAAAGGTTTTTTGCTGAATATCTGTGCGACAAATGCTCTTGAGAATGTGGAAGGGTGAAAGAGGGCCTAAACTAAGTAAAGAAAACGTAAAAGACGTGATTTTAACCCTTCGCGAGGTGTTCTGAGACGCGACCCCACGGCCAAGGAGGAATCACTGTATCTATTTGATATTCTTAGTGAACTGGAGGAGAACAGAAAATAATCCGGTTCAACAAGATCAACTCCACACTTGTCCTTCATTTCTCGCAATGCTGTACGACGCTTGTTGAGCATTCAACTAATTCAATAAATCGGCAGTACTCTGTTCGAGGAAAATCGTGCATAGTGGAACTTTGCAGGCGTGCATGCGTGAGGTCCTAATATGAGATGAGAGTACTTCAAGCAAATACTGCGCAGATTTTCCTGGTTTTCACAGTCCAGAAATTAACCTTGGCTACGTAAAGCGGAACCCCCCACTTCGAGAGATTACTGACCTCTTGGGTCTAAAAAGCAAATTGTATATGTTTAACAGATCTTTTGTAAAATACTGAAAACTGTTAGAAACAATAGAGTAAAGTCCCTTCCGAAGTCAATTCAAGGTACTTCCGTTGATTGGGTTGGCTTTATGTTGTAGCGCGTACCCTCCTATAGCGTTTACTGTTGCACTGGATGTGATGGCGGTGATGGGAGCCTGGTGACCCTCCTGTATGCGCCCGCTGAGGCGACATTTTGACCGTCGTGGCCGACGATGTCCGCCGTGTGCTCCACAGCATGGTGAAAGCAAGCACGGTGGCCTGTGCGTGAATTAGTTGATAGTGAGTGCAGACTTGCGCTGCATCTACCGCACTCTCTCCTCCTCTCCCACCTGGACCCGGTGTCAAGACATATTCAAGAAAACCGGAGGTGGGAGAGGGCGCTGGTGGCTGGTACGGCCGGATCCGCATCCAGTCGTACCACTCCACACCTCTCTTGTCCAAAACAAATATTTGACCAGAACTGCAAAGAAGATGAACACACGGGCACTGGGACAGTACATGTATTCTCTGAGTTTTCGGTCTCGTACAGGAGTCCATCATCAGAAACTGTGAGAATGCAGCCTCATACGACCAGTTTTTGTAGTCAAACAAAGAAGGGGGTAGGAGTGCAAGGGACGGTGTTCGTGACAAGGCTGAGTCCAAGCCGTTTTACGGCGGCGTGACGGCGTGCACCCTTGGCTGAAATTGGGTCTCGCTTCCTGGCCTCGGGAACGGAGAGCGTGATAGCGAGGGGGGAGGGTATATCAACGTGTCTGTTGATGGAGTTGATGTCAGACACCCAGGCTTCCAGCGGTTATCGCCCTTCTCAATGCTGCCTCACGCCATTATCCGCGTGCCCGCGAAGTCAAATTCGTGGCCTTCCTCCAGGGTGTGAGTAGCGACCTGAGGCAACCGGTCGCCTCTCCCTCTTACTCACTCACTCGATCTTCAAATGCCTTGAAGAAAGTTGTTAAAGATCCCAGCGGTTATAGTAGTTCAGTAGTAGATCTCATGTAGCAGGTTAGCAAACCATGAAGCGTGTTGGCTGAGCGGGTCGCCTCAAACCCCAAACATGGATTGATTCAGAGGCGTCACGAAATTGGGAAGTGCTTGTCCCACTAGTCTTACATCACGATAGTTTCTATCAGCAGCAGCAATAGTACATAGCAGCTTCCAGTTTCGTTAATGCCAGTCCTTCGGTGTCGCCTTTAAGTAAAGGAAAGTTGTCTGGTTTATAGCCTTGTTATGATGTTTGAGCACTTCCGACGGTGTTTTGTAGTTCATGAGTCCTGCCAGTTTGCCGACCCTTTTTATATTAGTTTTAGTCAGTCCCCTACTTCGTTCTTCCTTCTTATTTGTTTCTCGAAATTTTCTTGCGCTGTGGGTGCTCGTCAAGTTGTTCTTAATTACTGATTTATCAAGAAACTGACTCCAACGCAATATTTTAGTAAAAAACGTTTACTAACAAGGGAGACGGTTCACGAGCCAACTCTCTCGAGGAGGACAAATTAGAGAATCTCAAAGTTTTCCAAAGCCCTCTTTGTCTGCAACGAATTGACTTACCATTGAATGTGTTTCGTAAAAGTAGCCAATCATTAAGTAATTTTGAGCAAATAGGAACGCATTTACCCCAGTAAGTTTAAAATACTCATCATACTCATCACATAATGCTGAAATATATAGTCTATGGTCATACGCGGGCACATATTTACGTTCTCAACCTTAATACTTTATGGCCTCCTGGCCTTTTCGTTAATGATGTTCCGGAGTTATTTCAGAATGGTAAGCCTTTCATGTATGCGGATGATCTTAAAGTTGCATATCGATATAAGCCGGGAGATCATGACATCTTGCTTCGCCCAGTGGTGCCGCACATGGCGCCTCTCTCTTTCTTGGCATAAGTGCTCAGTCATGGCAGTTTGCGACGACCGCCAACCTCAACTAAGTATTGACGGTCACGCCATAAATGTGCCTGGCGCTATTAAGGATCTGGGCGTTTATCATCAGAAACTTTAAAACTAGGGACATTAGAATGCGCCTTTACAACATGTACGTTAGACCTGGCCTGGAATACTTTTCGTTCTTATTTAGCCTAATGCGTGCTACTGAGCGGAGGAAAATAGAATCCGTTCAACACTTTTTTACCAAGAGAATTTTAACCCCGGAATACCTATATTTGTCTAACTAAGAACGTTGCCGACTTACAGGTCTTGATCCTTTTTGGTTCCGTAGATTACAAAGGGACTATTTTTGCTATTTAATCTCTTATATAATCACACACTTAACCCACTCACCTCTTTAAGACATCATATCCACCCCCGACGTAACAGTCACCGTGAGGTCTTTTTATTTCTTCCTCTGTCACGTACTGTCAAATATCGTCGGTTAATTTCTGTAAATGCAATTGCTATTTGGAATAAACTACCCAGGAATGTAAAAAATCTGCAAAATTATCCTTTATTTAAGAGAACTTTCACTCGACTTTTGCATTCGTAAAAGCTCCCGCAAATCTTGGGTGCTAAATTCACTGACCGACTCTACCGTAGCGATGGCGTTTGTGGTCTCTGAACACTATGGCCGGTCTCACCAGAGACAATTTCTTTGGCCAACAGCGACAGCTGTTATTCAGCGCCTCTACTTTGACTATCCCAACTTCATTAAACGAATTGGCGACTGATAATCTCCGATACCGTGCAACTCCCCCCCCCCCTTTTGACGGTCGAAAGTTTGCCGTCAGGCGTTTCTTCTCCTGAATCCTCCAAACCATAAAAACCGCCATCAACTGTATTTTTTTTCCTTTTCCACAGGAGTTTTTCTCACTGCTGGTCGGATTTTTGTTCAACGCTTCCCTTGACAATATCTGTAAAATGGCATTGAATAAAATTATTATTATTATTATTATTATTATATTGTCAGCAGCGGCGCTTATTTTGAAGAAAATTTGCCGAAGTTACTTCAGTGCCTAGGCTCTGCATTCACTCTCTTCCCACCTGCAACTCAGGCAGGGTAAATCAGACAAAAAGGCTTATTGCCATAAAAGGCCCGGGATGTGAAGATAACCGCTGTTATTACCGACAAAGACAAGGGAGACTGGAATGGCCATTCCGTCGTCAGTCAGTCATACCCAACCCCCAAGTGTGGAATACCTGGGGCTCGAACTCGCGACCTGTCAGTTAGACGTCCAGCGCCTCTAGCCACTAGGCCACGGGCCCGTTTTCCTGTCGGTTTTCGATCAGAATATACAATGCTCTTACGGAACTCGCTCGTTCTGTTGTGCCCTACGGGCTCTCTCGAGCCCAACCAGCAGGTCACGAGTTCGATCACCATGTAATCCACACTTCCGGGTTGAGTATGACTGGCTGAGGACGGATAATAAGTCAGAAGCGGCCATTCCAGTCTCCCATGTCTTTGTCGGTAATGGCATTCTACTATATCATCGCCGTTGTGCGGCTGCTGGTTGGGCTAGAGAGAGAGAGACCGTAGGACACAACAGTACGATAAACGCCCCTCTACCATAATTCTCGTGTTTGACGCTCATATTTGTTTACCTTGTCTAAAGGCTCGGAAACATACTTAGCGATGGTAAGCTGCTCCTGCAGCAAAACAGTAATAACAGAAATAATCAGAAGAGCCGTACAATTAAAAAAACGAGGCATAGAATGCATCAAGTACAAAATAAAATCGTATCAAGGTAGGGCGGCAGTCCGATAAGTGCAGATACAGACTAACGAAAGCAAGGTAGATTTGCGCATCACACGTTCCTAGCGATATGAGCATCGAATTGTCTGTCGCTGTTTGTAACTTCGAAAAATAATCTCTGCCAACACATGTAAGTATAAATTCCTTAAGTTCAGTCCTACCAACCGGACATATTAATGCTTTTTCCAGTCTATCGTCGCCATCGATTTCTCCTACATACCCTCAATACACAATAAGACATTACTTTTAGTTCTATTAATATCGGCGGATATTGAGGATAGAAAAATGACGCAACAGCGGTTGAGACCAACATTACATACTATTGACCCTCTGAGAGCCTCGGCTGACCGTGTGGGGGAAAATAAGGCGTGGGATCCGTGTGACCTCCGGTATTGCCTAGTCGTTCCGGGTTTGATTACATTGAAGGCCCTCACCTTGAAGGAAATTGTCTAATTGACATCTAATCTTCCTTTTTCTAAAGGGACTGACAGCGCCCAAGGGATACTAAAGTAAATACGAAAGAACTAAGCTCTTTAGGAAAGATAAACAATTTTTATTGTAAATTTTCGATCTTGGTTCCCCAAGTCGTCTTCAGACGTGAAGCACTTGTGCAAAACAGTTAACATTTAAAGACGCCGAACAAATCGATTTTGCCTTGTCACTCCCGCTGGTGTAACGTTCTGATTGGCTAACGGGACACAAATTCGCCTGGGACAGGACTTGCATTGTAGGTGTCTGTTCATCTAAAAAGGGCCGTGAATTTTTAGAGGCCATCCATTCTGATAGCGCATGCATCAATCGACACGTAGAATTGGATACGGTGTACAACAGCCTCAAGGAAAAGTGGAAAAGGCGTAAGCCAGTCAGAACATTACGCCAGCGGGAGTGACAAGGCAAACTCGATTTTTTCGGCGTGTTTAAATGTTAACTGTTTTGCACAATTGCTTCACGTCTGAAGACGACTTGGGGAACTAAATTCGAAGATTTACAATAAAACTTGTTTATCTTTCCCAAAGAGCTTATTTCTTTCGAATTATGATTCTTGGGATTCCTGTTTTCAAATTCACTATAGTAAATATATTATATTTCTGATAGAGATCGTAGGTTAGGCAGAAAATGTGACATTGTTGTCTATATAGGTTGTGTTTGGCGGCTACTAAGAGACAGGTAAATTTTGGTTTGGACAAACCGACGTCGAGTCACCCAAAGGTGAGTTTTTTCAACCCGACGTCTTTCCGATCGAACGTCTCAAATACCAAAATTAACGACGGGCCTAAAATCAGGATCAAAAGATAGTAGGAGCAGTCTGACTATTTTCAAGGAACGACTCATGCAGTCATACAGACTTCCTGTTGAACCAATTTGTGGTAATGGTGGTAGTAAGAGTGTTTGCGGCAAATTTGCTGGAACAACACAAGGAGTAGGTCGGAGTCCGCGCCCACTGGCATTCCTATCGCTCCCTTTTTCCTCTTGGGCAAAACACTGATCGGTGTCCGTTTTGGACCAGAAGTTGTGGTGGTAGGCCTAGGTACGGATCTTCGTCGTGCCACCTTCGCCATCTCCCGCCTCCGGCCTTCTTGACTCTGTCTTGACATCGAAGTCATGTGGGGATGAGGACAAAGTTCGGTAGATAGTGAGCAAGTTTGCTATCATGTTAAATTAACTCGCTCACCAGGCACCGTCTGTGCTCTCACCCTACTGTGCAGCACACTGTCAATATCGTCGATCAGTGTGGGTAATCTGTCGTGGATGCGTGTATGTAAGTCAGACGCAAATTGCGAGTACTGATATAATCTCGATTACGTTTGTATGAGTAATTCTTTCTCTACGTCTAAATTTCCCGTAGATTCCAGTTGCACTACCGCCGCAGGGATTGTGCTCGAGTGTCCAACGACTCTGTGCTAGAATACGTCCGTCGGACGTCCATATGTGCTAACGTTTTATGCACTTCAAAGGGGTGGACATGCAGGCGACTCTTTCAAGTCAGTTAAAAGATTTCTTCGAACTGCAGGACACCCCCACGGACTCTAAAAGTCCTTAAGGTCCTAGAGTTGTTATGACACGGATGTATGTAATCAAAAGGAAACGAAACTAAATAAGCTAATTTGCTTTCTCATGCCAGCGCTCCAAGATGCTCATCATCACAGTCAGCGCCTTCAATCGTAATCCCTCTGGAGCCACGGCCATCAGGCATTTGCAGCAAAAAGAAGGCGCGGCTGATTTTCCAGACAGCTCTTGATCGGTCGTATAAACGCTCGTCTCAGAGTAAGTAACCCTTGTGCCGTCCGTTTTACTGCCTTTTAATACTGGAAACTGTTTAGGAAAGAAGGCAATTAGATCGCTGTCGTCCTTACGTTACTCGGCATGACACTAGTTTCGACAATAATACTCGACGAAATACACACTCCACACGTCGCCCTTATTGATATTAGAACGACTTTCAATTGCGGATCTCATCAACGACTTCCCTACGAGGTGGTATTAATGGGTGTCGGAGACAAACTCCCTTAAAATCCCCAGTCGGACGTCCCGTGCTGTTTGTGGGAAAAACAAATACTACACATGATCTTAGCTCAGAGAGCTAAGGCGTACAGATATAAAAGTGATATTCCATAAAGTATAGTACTGGGACCCATTTTTTTACTTCACTAACATCCAACCATATTTGTGGATGATATCAAGGGTTGGGAAGCCATCTATAATGACGCCGATGATATTAACCTCCAAAAGTCTATGTTTGCTGAAAGAATCATCTCATCGGTGACTCCTGCTATTCAATGCACTAAATTCTATATAAGTAAAATTTAAGAATGTGATTGGGTCTCGGGTACACGCAGTTACTAGTTAAATGGAATGTCACATGAAAAAGCGACGCATCTTAGTCATGTATTTAGGAAATAAGGCTTTCGTCCTGGAAAAGAAACAGTATCAGCTTTGCTGTAGTAATACTGACAAGTGTACAGACATCGGTATGTGTAAGTCAGGAGCAAACTGCCATGACTAATACAATCCTTATTGTATGTACAGTAGTTTCTTAACAAATGGGTGTCTCAGCAAATTCTGAAGACGAACATGCTTAATCCTCCTGCTCACTGTTCTTAAACGTCGAAGTCTGCGGCCCAGTGATGTGCGCAATCAAGTGATCTTTGCAGTTTCCAAAAAAAGACTTTTTCATATAGTCTTTGGAAAGATTTCAAGTTCCTACCTTAGTATATTATCGAGGCCTGAAGGCGAATAATTCAATAAGATTACAAACTAAACAAAAAAGCTAGGAGACGAATGACTTGGTTATCAGAGGCCAGGGAACACCGCTGAAACAACCCAATACTTTTCACTGGGTTATTGGTACTTGTGCGTTGACATACTCACCTTTTGCATTTTCCACGTGGTGACTTCATGCAACTCGTCTCTGCACCGAACTATCCTGGGACTTCTTTCAAAGTAATCCGCCTCTTAGCGGATATGAGATGGGAAAGCGCTTTTCTCGAGCCACTGTATGAAACCGTGGAACTGCTTGCAGGATATGATCATGATATCTCGATCCGAAGAGATCATAAAATAATCTCTCGTTAGACGTGTTGCCGCGAAAATAGGACTATGAATCTAGGTAAACTATGCCCATACATACTTAAAGGTTAGTACTGAACGTCGTCGGTCTCTTATGCCGTTGTCAATACTTCTAATTTTTATGTTACAGACTGGGAGTTCGAAGGTGCAAGGTTATTTTACCATGTATAAACTGAACACACAGTATATGGCGTGCCTTCGTTGTAGATACAGGTCAAAAGCGATATACCATGAAGAATGTCCGGAAAGGCTTCACTGGTAGGTGCAGATACAGCGGATGTCGTCTCCATTTCCTGGACAAAATGGAGTACACGTTTTCGAAAAACAGAACGCCTAACCAAATGCCACACAATAACTCCGCCATGTACAGTCATTGGTACAAAAGAATATTTAGCACGTTGCCCTGGTTTATTTGGATCTACTAGATGAACGGCTCCATGATGAGAGGTTTTAACTTGGTCATGAGTTCACGGGCTTGATGATAAAGCAGCAGAATTGTGTTTTTTTGTTCACGTCATTTACGAACGAAGTCCTTTAGTGCTTCGGTTGGGTTTTTACACGTGCACATTATTTAAAGGCAGTCAGTGTGAAGTATTTAGGTTTTCAGCAAAACAGCTAGTTCCCACCATTTTGGGCAGTATGGTCTGCGTACAGCCTATTCTGTGAACAACTTTTGAACATATTTAGTCGAAATATTCGCAGACATACCTACCAACTTCAATAAATTCGAATCATTTGTATGTCACGAGGAAACCCGCAAGAACTTTGTTACTTTGTAGCTTGTGCCAAAAAGAATAATTACTGTCCAGCAACCAAGAGTTCTTGTATAATTTACTCCAGTGGTTGCAACATGGGCAGGTTATCAGTATTTGTATTTACTAAAGAGCAACCGCGTTTTACGTAACGCGCGTCAGATGTGTGCATTTGTAAGTTATCGACTGTGGAGTTTTCCAAATTTGTTTCCTCATCGTCAGTGGTGTCTCGTGTTGCAGATTCCGCATTTTTGCCTTTTTTTGCTCGGCAGTTAACAGTTGCGCTTGGCCATCGAGTCTGGTCGGCGTATTTCTCTGAATGGTTTATTATAATAAACCACAGCAGCTATAGTGTATACCCTAAAACGGACGCTTCAGTTGACCATCAAGCATTGTGCTCCATGCCTGTCAGAGGCATAAGCAAACTTTAGTATTCTGTTTGAATGAGGAGTATACCTTGTTATATGCGTTTCGGTGCAGTGTAAATAACCTGTCCACTTCTCTGCGAGTCTTTCATGCCCTGTCGTTCACCACTGTCAGATAAAGCTCCCGCGCCCCGTATCCTCCAAAGACTAAAATGCATCACAGTATGGCATCGCTGAAACGCAGGGCGGCGATTAACCGCTATCTCACAGTAAAAGGGTGGCGGTTTACTGCAGAACATTGCCGCAATTTTGTCCATACTACTTCTGTATGGCACGGCCTTGCTAGTTTCTGATGTGGCCGATCGTAATGTTCATGAGATGTCTCAGGAATTTTCGGCACAGGCGAATCGATAACACAGTTCCGAAGTGTTTGTTCGTGATCGACTCATTTTGTGTGCTTTGGCACATTGGAACTGCGAGGTAAGGGTGGTCGGAAAATATGTGTAATGGTGTCTCACGGCCACCATGGCACATTGTCCCGTCTGTATTTGCGGTGCTTTACAGGTGCGCCAAACCCTATCCACTTAGGCCCTAGTGCCACTTCAACTGATTGTCCACGACTGCTTATCTCATAGCTAGGCTGACGGACAGATCGATTCTCTCTACAGTGTTAAAATTGCTTTTTTCGGGGAAATGTCTCGCCATTGACGTTGACGAAATTCCTATGTGTATTAATTTCGCCGTCTAACACTCAGACCTACGTGGTTATGAAAGAATTTGCTTCTCTCGATTCTTGGGAGACCTCATGTGTTCAACGAAACCCTTAAACTGTTTTTTTTTTTACTTTTAGGCGAAGCGCGTACTTTTTCGGTACCTTCGTCGTTTTTCGACTGTCACTAATCCGCCATTCGAAAAGTCCGACGTTCGTAGTCTTTTTCTGGATGAGTACGCACAGGGACTTAATAGTGGCAAATTGGCGTCCAACGAATCGCTGGCTCAGTTCCTAGCAACTCGTATTGTCGCTTTTGGACGGAACTTCATTGTTCTTGACAAGCCAGCATCACTCTCGGTGTGGGGTCACGCGCGGTCGAAAGCAACCGTACATGGCCGTCCAACGTTATCGGTAAGTCCATAGAAAAAACACCTTGCCAACCACTTTTTGGATTTTATATATAACATTTCCACTAGAACGCGCGCTTGCCTTTCTTAGGAAAAGTCGACCTTTTCCTTAGAACAGTCTGCAAGTGTTTTTATTTACCCCGGCAAATCATCTGTACATTATTTTCATCGTCCTTTCTAAAGCATATTTTCAGCCAACTAGAGCTTCGTTTTCTAGTCCCGTGGACGACCCGACCGACTATATGGCCTGTGCTTCCGGTCTGTCTTCGTGAAGCTGGTCTTTGGTTGTCCCGGCGTTAGCTTTCTCGATATATACCCCACAAGAAATTTCAGGACGTTCATTCTTCAGGATTTCAGGGTCGCTTGGGGCAACGAGGCCTGGTGTCAGGCCGCTCTTTCATTGGCGCATTCTTACTGCAACTGAATATTTGAATGCATAGCGAGCTGTTGTGCCTTTATGGAGCTGTCCATCTGTGCTCAGGGTGATCGAGCAGGTCGAAAATGCATGACAGGGGTCATTACACATTAGAATATCAAGTGGGAATGCCCAAATCAGAGTCCTTCGTTCGGAACCTTGTTAGGCTTTGTCTCGCTGGGAGGATCTTACGAAGGAGATAAGTTGTTCCCGGATTTTGAGGTGGACGTCCGGCTGCAGTTCAAGACTGCAAGACTGTGAAGCCGGGTGGCATTTGCTATGTAGGACAGACGCACTTTCGCATTTCTGTAGGTAACCGATTTGCCGGACCGATGCGCAGCCAAACACTAAGATATTGACACTTAGACCATCACTGCCCCACCAGGTGGACCCCGCCACGATGACTTACCCGTGAATAGGTTTATACTGAAGCGGGATTGCACAGAACTTACCGCACGTTTATGTCTCTCAGTGGCTGACAGGGCGAAAGCGCTTGCCACACGATCCGATTTCCACTTTAT
The DNA here is from genome assembly GCA_902702965.1 of Spirometra erinaceieuropaei. NCBI lineage: Eukaryota > Metazoa > Platyhelminthes > Cestoda > Diphyllobothriidea > Diphyllobothriidae > Spirometra > Spirometra erinaceieuropaei. The sequence goes on from CACRXP010000598.1 coordinate 235,086, forward strand.
ATGTATTAGGTCACAATAAGGGCGACGGCTCGGGTCGCGCATAGGTGAGAGTGCCTTAATGGCCTCAGTAAGATGAAAACATTCCGGCCTGACCCCCAGCAACAGCTTATTCATCTGACCCAGAAGCCCGTTTTTTTCGCAGCTATCTGCTTGTGAATGCCTCTTCACAATTGACCACCTGTGGACGCTTTGAGTTCTACCAGTTGGGCCCCGTCGTCCCGACAGTTATTGGTGGGGTGGGCACGTCTGACAGTTCATGACAAGTCTCTCAATGGTCCTGCTGTGCAACTTTATGATGCTGGTTTAACTTACTCTTAGCCTGCGAGTTGCCCTGTCATTTCATCTTTAACCTGTCACAGTCTCTCCGGTTACTGAGTCCCGATATGAATAGGATTATGCCGTCTGTATCTTTTGTTTAACACACACACCGGCGTCTTCTCTCGTAAACTTCTGGGGTGACTGCCTTTGTTTGCATGGACTTTTCGGGCAGCTATAGCTCTGTCTGTCTACATACCTAATTCTACCACTAGATGGGTGATGGATTCGTTCAGTTGACTGGTGCGCAGGAGAGGGAAGAGAGAATAATAAATCTGACGCGCATTGGTCTATCCTGACGCACTAAACATCGTGCTTTTTGCAGTCGCCAACTGGTCGCATAATTCAGACCTGGCCGTTAGCCATCCATGTATGGAATGGCCGACTTTGAGTCAGACCCAGTTGCCCTTAATGTGGAATTTCTCGCGGTCCTACCCACACGAAATCCGAACCGCCTTGTGCGTACCAGGTCCGGCCGTGTGTGGCACGCGTAGACGGACTGCGTAGTCTTGTCAGCCACTACGCCCGACCCCGCCTCCCGTCGTCCTGACGTGGTCCTGCCACCGGACCCGGGGAGGGGGAGGGGGAAGGGAAGAGAGTGCGGCAGATGCTGTGAATGTCCGCTGTCATTATAAACTAATTCGCGCGCTCTTCACCACCCGCACCCGTAATGCCGCGAGACATACTGTGGACGTCGTTTTTCGCCACACGAGGGTCACTAGCCGACCGCATAGCGCCGAGCCTCATCGACAAAGTCAGTAGCCAGTCTGAGGTTGTTGGGCACCATTTTACTGGCGCTGGTAGCTGTCCTCAGCCCCACCTTGCTTGCTTTTCGCACGCGTCTCCTTCACTCACCTTTTCTGGCCTATTTGCCATTCTAGTCGGCCAACGAAACCCCCCTCAGTCTCAGAGACTGCCTTCCCCAGCTGCGAACGTTGCTCTGTGAGGAGTACGGCCTGTGGCCCGGCGGCCCTACTGGTTCCTCCTCCCCGCGGGCAACGCCACCAGCACTGGCTTGCAGCATACTTTTCGATAAGAAGGATCCCCTAGAGAAGTGGCCACCACCACAAGAACTGTTTATTGTAGAGAGCCTACCCTCAGCCTACTCTGGTCTCATTCTGCTTGCCACTACACCTGAATATGCGGACTTCGCCAAGAAGTTTTACGCCAGTTCGAACCGTGACCGGGTGAGTGCATTTTCATTCTTATAGTTTCCATCCCCTTTTTCCCGTATTGCTTCATCATATCTCTGCTTTCTCCTGATGTGCAATAAATGTGCTGCTCCGTGAAATGTTGACTGAAATCCTGAAATGCGTTTTTGATCTGAAAAGATTACATAGGTTGGTTGTGATATTAATCACCTTGCAGAATAGCCCGAAGATATTTCACCTCCGTCAGGATACCGGCTTTTGAAAGAGCCTCTTTCCAGCCGCTTACAAAAACTGCAGTCTGTTAAAATTTACTGCCTACATAGTGTACTTTTTCCCCTTTGATTCTCGACGCCCGTATAAATTTAAATATATTTTACGAAAAACAGTCGCAACAATATTCTTCCGTGTACCCATCTAATAGTAAATAACGTCTTGTTCAAATCTTGTACCTAAGGAAAGAGTTTTCCTCGGTTTTAAAAAAGTTTCTAGTAATGAGGTTTTTTAAGATCGTGAATGTTCATTCGTAAAGCATCTTGTGTGCCCATGTATTAATGCCTCCTATAAAGTTTACAACATTGCACACACCCATTGCCAAATCACCCTATATAACATCTTTTTAACGGCGTCTAGAAATGTAAGATTTTCTTTACATGGAAAATATGCAGCTGGCGTTTTGAAAACCCTGAATGCAAGTGTAACGACAGGTCGGGTTTAAAATTTCTTGGAAATTGAGAAAGATTTCTTTAAACCGCACGACACCCGCTCTTCAAGCATGAAATATAAAAAATGTGTAATTAACTCCCAACGGAGTACATGAAAGAATATTCTTGTGTTTATTTTCTATAAGATATATGTGCATTTATAAGGGCATCGAAAATCAATGGGGAAAATTCATACTGTAAATACACAAAATTAATGTACAGTAGATGTGCTACTTCATGAAATGGTAATCGAAATTCTAAAATATTGAGGCGGAAATTTGCGTCCCAAGTGTATGCATGAGTGTGGGATAAGAAGACTGTTTGGTCGCTGGAACCATTTCTTTATTCACCTGAGATTTCGAACTCGTACGAGAGTCCATCGTTAGAGGTAGAAGCGACAACAGAGAAAGCGAAAGTTATAGGGGCATGAGCCAATCAGGCAGTGACGCCGGTCTGAAGGTGACTGCGCATGGCCTTCTATGCTGGCGCCGGATCGATACATTAATTTACAGGGTTACATTTCGGGGCCCAGGCTTCAATCCATTCGCGTCTTGTTATACCTCTGGCCTGGTGACCCGTTGCTCACGCCATAAGCAAGACAAGTCGCAAGTTGATCAAGGCGTGAACTATGTTGCATACTTTACAAGCAGCGTTAGTAAATAGACAGATACGATGCCTTTAAATAGACATTTTACAGTCATGGAAAATCTGTTAATTAGAAACATTTTTAAGACTGAAAGGTTCCCGTTCTTCACGCACGAGATCCAAAAAGGTGTAATTCGACACCAGCGAAGTACCAAAAAGAATAGTTTTGTGCATGTTTTCTACAGAATGTGCTTGAATTTATACGGGCATCGAAAATCAACGAGCCAAGCTCACTCTACTTAAGTAGTCCATTATCACGGAGTGCAGTTTTTGTAGGTGGCCGGAAAGGCGTGTTCGAGAATCGGCATCCCGACGGGACAGAATTACAGTTACTATATCATGAGATAGTACAGCTACTGTATTTAGGATTTATTTTTGCATATTGACTTCGTAGTCAATAATGGACCGCAAATGGTTAATTTTAGTCGCCAGCCTCCTTTTACCAAACACTCCTGGCAGTGTGTTGGGGTTGCCCATCGCGTAGTCATTCTGACATGGAGGCCTTTCCACTCAGCGTTTACAAGGTGTCCGATTCAATCTCGGTGGCTTTCAGGTGAGACTGGTTCTTTTTCCCGAAACATTTACTGTCTCCTGACCTTTTAATCCGTTTCACTATTTCCTCCCGTAAATGAAGGACTTGTTGTTTCAATTCCCAAATGCACCTTGGTTGGTTTGAATACTAACGTTGGCTCGTAACCTCCTGCCTTAGTAAGCTTACTAGTAACAACTTGTTTCCGGCCCTAAGTCCTCAATTACATCATCAACCAGCCCCACTTCTATCTCAGGGGGGGTTTCGCAGTCCGAACGGGACTATTTGAGCGTAAGGCACCTAAGCTGTAGTACTCTGTCACTAAACTACAGAAGAGCTCTACAGTAGGTGGGCTAGCTCATGAAATGTCAGCCGATATTTCGGAATACGTTGCCGTTTCGAAAAGATTAATTAAGTAGGGTTGTAAAACTAATCATCATGCAGCATAATTCTATAATGATCCAGTTACCTGAGGGTGTAGGCTTTCGAATGAACTCCTTTCCGGATGTAAATGACCACCTAAGTAGCATGCAATTTTCTCATTGATTTTCGATGCCCTTAATAATTCAATTATATTTAATGGAAAACATGCATAAAAATATTCATTCTTTTGCTCATTCGGCAGAAAATTGCGTCTTTTTAATAATTCTTAATAATTATCCTTAATAATTCAATTATATTTAATGGAAAACATGCATAAAAATATTCATTCTTTTGCTCATCCGGTAGAAAATTGCGTCTTGTTAAGTCCTCTTGTAAAGTTAACAATACGGCTCAAATCCACTGCTAAATTTTATGAATCCCACATGGTCTTCTCTTAATACCGCAGAGGAATGTATGGTTTTATATACGCAGAAAATATACGGCTTGTAGTTTGGAAGCCCTGATTGCAAGTGTAACGGCAGGTCGGGTTCAAAATTTTTCGAGAACTGAAAAAGTTTTTGAAAATCGAATCCCACCCCTTATTCGAGTATAAAATTGGAAGACGTAATTTTCTACCGAAAAAGTGAAAGACTGAATATTTTTATGCATGTTTTCCATAAAATATAAATGATTTATTAAGGGCATTGAAAATCAATGAGAAAATTGCATGCTACTTAAGTAGTCATTTTTTCAGAGTATAGTTCTTGTATGCAGTCGAAAGGAAGTTCATTCAATAGCTGGCACCCTGACGTGACACGATTATTATAAAATTATGCTGCAAAATTATTAGTTTTACAACTCTACTTAATTAATCTTTTCAAAACGGGAACGAATTTCGAAATTTCGTCTGACATTTCATGAGTTAGCCCACCTACTGTATATGTTTTTGGCGATGTTGAATTTGCACCCGCGCGCCGGCCGATTGATCTCGACTACGCTGACTATATAGCCCTCCTTGCCTCGGGCTTTGGTTATCTACAGTCCGCAGTGTCTCGAGGGGAGTAGATCTCTAAATCGGTCGATCCATCCATAGGTGCCGATTAGTCCAACGCGTTTCCGAGCAGCATCCCTGACCAGGGGAAGACATTCCTCGGGATTAATGGCTGTCAACAGTAGACAGAGGCTGCTGCCGAATGAACAGAGCATTGACAATATCGTCTCCCGAATCGATGCTGCTCGCGTGTGGTTCTCATACTTCTTCGCGATATCTCTATCTTCACAAAGATCCGCGTGTAACATGCATCTTTTCAGTCAGCCTTTCTGTACGGTCGGGCGGTGCGCGTGGTAGATTGGTGAAGACTGGAGATGTTTGACAACCGCTACCCGCCAACCATACCCAACTCCAAGGTGTGGGTCATCTGGGGCCCTACCTCACGTCCAACCCCCTAACCACTGAGTCACGGGTTCATTGTTCCGTCGATTGCGGTCGGGTATATTGACAATAACAAAGGTGCATGCACTGATCGCATTACGGAGCTCACTCATCCTGTTGTGCCCGCGGGATCCTCTCTCGAGACACAACGGGACGAGTGAGCTCCCTGACGCGATCAGTGCACCCCCCTCTATTATTGTCAATATACCCGATCACAATCGACGGGACAACGAACCCGTTACTCAGTGGTTAGGGTGTTCAATTTCTAACCAACAGTTCGCGAGTTCGGGCCTCGGGACCTCTGAGTTTGATATGGCTGGCTAACAAGTTAGATCTGACCGTTCCAGTCTCCTTTCCCTTTGTCGGTAACGTTATTTTGGCTGTTTAAATACGGTCAATTCGGGCAGAGTAAATAAGTAATAGCTAGAGAAATCATAAGGGCTGCTTGCGCGCTGCATTTTAATGATCGTAGGTTGTCACTTTTAGAACAGCAGACAAAACTACCTCTCCTCTACATCTAACACGGGCCCCTGACTTTGAATCAATTCAATGATAACTGGTTCGAGACCCGCACCGACTCGGCATATCCTGAACGCTGTTTTTGATACACAACCGACCAACAGCCAAACCAATGAAATTGTTCTCCGGATTTTGTGATTTACCCTGTTCCTGTACGCTTTCAGACCGACGGACAACAAATTGACGGGAGTTTCCCGCCGACGTGGTTCCATGACCGTAAAGGGTATTGGACATGCAGAGCTTGCTCGTTCCGCCTCCGGTGATGCCAGCCTTATAGCTATCACATGCAACACTGTCTACGCCGGGCTCCCTGAACTGTTCCTCCTGCACGAGGGTTGTGAAGTGATCGGAGAAACGCTTCAGGTATTTTGTAAAACAAACTGTCTACTTTTAACATTGTAAGTAAGCTTAATTTAAGATAATAAATTAATCTCGGGGTCACCACTAGCGTATTTCTGTCTTTAGTCATCGCGACTAACCAGAGCCGGCACGACGCCAATT
>CACRXP010000598.1:251182-267917 GCA_902702965.1 Spirometra erinaceieuropaei
GCCAGGTTTCAGACTAATCTGTAGGATTTTCAAGGGCCCATCACCGCTGTCCTCCGTTTGTACTTTTGACCTACATTCACAAGGACTGCTGGGTAAAGTTATTATCGTTCGCTTTTTAATTTCCTCAGAAATTAACTGAGAACATTGAGAAGGTCAATATATTGTAAAGTCTATAGACGCAAACCGAAGTTTTATGTATAAATTTTTGGACGGAAGTCCAATAGCCACAATGGGCAACCACGTAATATTCATAAATTGCAGACAGGCAGCTATTAGTATACTTTAGGGTAAAAGGATACCATAATAACAGCACAGATATTGGCCAAAAGGCCACACATGCGTGTTTTGCAATATTCTGCCACTGCATGACATAACTGCGGGAGGTTCGGTTCATCAATAGTTCCCCCAACATCCCCGTCTGTTTTCTGGTAGATACTCTAGTTTAGTAATTGTAGCTCTTTAATTTCCTCAGAAATTAACTGCAAACGTGGAGTAGATGAGTATATTCTAGGTCTATAGGCTCAGACCGAAGTTTTTATGCATGAATTTTAGGGACCGATGTCCATCAGCCGCAGCGGCTAATCCGCGTAATAGTAATCAGTTGCCGACAGGCAGCTAGTAGCATACTTTATGGGACCCACTGATGAGCCGGACTCCTCTATAATTGACAGCTTAGGGGCATCGAAAATCAATGAGAAAAATGCATGTTACTTAAGTAGTAATTTTTTGCAGAGCATTGTTCTTGCATGCAGTCGAAAATAAGTTCATTGGAAAGCCGGCAGCCTGAGCTAACTGGATCACTATAGAATTATACTGCAGACGGATTAGTTTTCCAACCCTAGTTAAATTATCTTTTCAAAACGAAAACAAATTTTGGAATTTTGATTGACACTTTATGAGTTAGCCCACCTATTGTAGTTAGAGTCAGGGCTAGCGCTAGAGAGGAGGGGATTAGAATAAGTATTGTGGTTGGCGTTAGGGCTTGGAGGTTTGGGGTAATTGTGGAGATCAAGGAGGCACGAACCCTCTGGAATTTAGCGCGAGGCCACCCGTATCACTGGAGGGCCTGTATTCGTCGATTGTCTGGATATAGTTCGGCGTGTCATGTCGGCAAGCTGGGAGATGGAGTCGCAAACAGCGCAGAAACTCAGCTGATAAGTCGGGTCAGGTCGCCGTCGCCAAGCTGAACAGATCGTCCGATAGTGAGAATAAAACTATTTTTTAAAACGTTTGGTGGCCATCTATGTCACGATTCCGGTGGTAGACATTCTGAGTACAACACATTTACAGCCGTTTATGTTTTTTATTGCAGTACATAAGGCTCCCTGAGAATTTGCCTTAATCTCGGATTTATAAGCAGTCATTTTAGTTGCCTGAACGAAGATTATACCTTGCTTATGCGTCATTCAAAGGTAGACCGGTCAATAATTCTATGTTTCCCTGTATGGCATCCGAATCCGATTGCCCTGCATTATAGGTGGCCTTAAACTAAACTCCAGGGGTGTGGGAATAGGGGAATTATCGTTGGGATTATGGTTAAAATTAAGACAGGAAATATGCATCTCCTTAAATTTAGATCAAGGCGGTCTGTAGTACAGTGGGGCCCATGAGTGACTGGACAGAGTTAGTTGGACATTTACCGCGGTAAGAAAACGTTCATGCGGCCCAGGAGGCATTGGCACCAATTATTTTCGCCAGTCGTTAAGATTGTTGGTCCTGCGGAAATTGTGCCTTCTCTCAGATCTGGTCCGATAGCGGCCAATCGACGCGGGCAGAAATATCAATCGGCATAACAGCGTCGGCGAGCTGAATGTTGAGTCGCACGCGCGTAACGATCGCTAAGCTTAGAATTTGGTAATGGAAAAGGTCTAAAAGTGCTTAACAAACGGAATTGCTATACTAAATGCTGTATGAATTGAAAAACTGGCACCCCTAGAAATTTAATCAGAAGGATAGAGTTCTTTGGAAAAGAGTAGACTTTATTTTGTAAATTTTCGCAACTGGTTCCCCAGCTCGTCTTCAGGCTATGCGAATGCAAAAAATAATTAATTTCTAAAATGAGTCTGGCAAAGGATTCGAGGATTGACTAAAGTCTGTGTCAATGCATGCTTACTATATTTCATCGTCTCCTCGGGATTATTTGAGCCATTTTTAATTTGTCTTTAACGATTTTATATTTGGCATCCAGATCGATATACCGGTTGATACATGCCTCCTCTGAGTGCACTGCCTCAAGGATTTCGCTGCCTTTCCTTTTTAGGCAGTCGCCAATAATGTGGGTGATGTCCCATACTAATTTGTGTCCAGTGTGTGCACGACCGCCTGGAATAGATGGTCGTGCGTCTTAACCGCTAATTGATGTTCATGCATACGGTTTGGGACAGATTTCCCAGTTTGGCCACAATGGACGGCATCACAACTGGAACATGGGATCTTGTAGACAGCACCTTTTCCTTCGAGGTAGCTAACCCTGTCCTTAGGGTGTACAAGATGTGTGCGTAAAGTATTTGCCCGCTGGTGCGCTACCTATATTTTGCGCTTTTTTAGTTGTCTTTCGACTAGCTCAGGTAAATTTTTCACGTATGAGAGAGTCCACCAAGTGGTTGGTTTTGGTGCCCGAGCGACCGTAGAATTGGAAATACCTTTTCCCTTGAATTGCTGGTGCCTCATGCATTGACGTATACAGTCATGTGGAGGCCCATTTTTGGGAAAGTAATTTGTAGAGGTATTTCATTTCTGCCTGATGATTTGTTTCATTAGAGCAGTGATTTTTGGCTCGATTCAGAAGGCAGTAGACTGTACTCCGTTTGCGATACACAGGGTGGTTATCCTCAAAGAGTAGGATGACGTCTGAATACGCTTCTTTGCGACAAACTGAGGTGTGAAGTGGTCCGTCGGTTTTTCTACTTACAAGGACATCCAGGAATGGGAGTTGTCCATCGACGTCTGTTTCGAAAGTAAACTTGATTCCTGGAAATACAGACTTGACATTGATATGGAGCACATTTAACTAATTTTTCTTGACAATGATAAAAGTGTCATCTACACATTGCAGCCACAGTTTTGGGTTAACCGTGGGAAGAGCTATGGCTTTTTAATCACTGCATTACCGCCTTCGCCAGAAAACCGGATATGGATAAACCCATGGGAGCGCTTTTTAATTGTCGATAGCAATGTTTAGAGAAGGAAAAATTGCTTTCCAGACAGAGATCTAGGGCTTGGAGTAAAGCGTCTGCAGGCACATCAAATAAAACGCATTGCAAAATGGTTACGATTATCAGGATTTGGAGCCAGCTACCTGTCGCTTACACATGAGGGGCCACCAGTGAGTTTTCTCCAGGCAATTTACCCACTGAGGTCTGTTATAGGGCGGGAGGCAGACATCATCTCCGTCCTCAGCTTTTTCCCGGAATCCGGGGGGGGGAGAGAAAACGCATGAGGGCGCAAATTTGATTGACAGATGTAGGTTGTGAGACCGCCTTATCTACGATAGCGCACATCCAAACTCCCACAGTGTATCAACCGTTACTTATGTTACTCATGATAAGGAAAGTAGAATTTTGGGTGTGGTCGCGGTGTCTGCGGTTTAGCACCCTGTCCACACGCTGACATGCGTGCGGGAATGGACAATTGAATTATTGTTTACGGGCTGTCTGTCCGGAAAAAAACCGTGTGTCGGTGGGCCTCGGTTGCCGCCTATTCTGCGCAATTTGTGACTGACTGTGTTGAGCATTAGATAAGTATGCTTATGAAGGCGAGAGAGCAGGCTGCTGGTTTCAGCTGTATTTGATATACTGAGGACTGTCACCTTCGGTTGCCTGGGTAGGGCGCACGGAGCAGTAGAACTTAAAAGATGCAACAAGTCCTTCAACGAATCCTGCAGTTCCCACTTCAATAAACTCTATTTAATCAAAGCCCCTTAATATGACGGTCGCGGGCGCGTTGATTCACGCTTAAATTGGTTTATAGCGATAACAGACTTGCATAGCATTTACCGCACCCACTCCTTCCTCGCCTCCCCGCATGAAATCAGGACCGATTTAAGAAGACCAGAGATGATATCGGGCGTAGTGACTGGTAGAGTTATAGAACCTGTCTGTGCGTGCCGCCGACGCCCGATCAGAGCATAGAGGATCAGGATATTACCGGAACAAGGGTCAGCTTGGGTCCCAACTGGGTTGGAATGTCACAGAGGCCACATCAAGCGTCATTTCAGCCTGATCCTTTGTCCTGGGAGGAGTGCCGAGTTATCCGGTTAGCTGACAGCCTTCTAAGCCAAGGTTTTTAACACAACGTGATAGTTAAAAAGACCGTCAGAGTATTGGTAATGAGGAGTATGCACGGAGCACCATAAGGACGCAGTCCGCAGGATATATCACACTCTCGTTTCCCCCTCTCCCGGGCACTAGCCCGCTTTTCGAGCCATTTTGTCACCTGATGCTGGGACTGAATGCAGGTGGCTGCTACGGCATGAGACCGCGCCTAGGTCTGACACAGTACCCGCTTAATACATAAGGTACGTGACCTATCTCATGAAATCTGATAACGGAATCTGATGGGAGAATTTCTGGACGCACTTAACGTTGCGCATTTAGTTCCCTCACCCACATCCTTCAATAATATATCCTTTTCTTGTTCAGAAATTGTGTTTACGTAATTATATCGAGTAAAATATCAGCAGATTTTAGCGAAAATGGACGTTGGATTATATTCGTGCAATTTCCTATCCTAATACGTGTCCTAGACTCCGGTTACGCATCTGAGCGACTTTTTCATTAAAAGGGTAGTAAGTTTTCCCAGAGAGTTTTAATATACGGATTTAGCCGAACTTGAAAATGTATTTTATGTCCGATATTAACCACGGTGATCAGCCTGCTAACACAAAGATTGTTTAAAGAAAACCAGAGGTTTTATCAATTCCTAATTGTCAAATTAGCAGATCTGTGCGATTTGTTGCCCTAAAGTGCAGTAATAACGCAGATATGGATTCCTTTGTTTAAGTTGGCTGTAATTGTTTTGCCGTTTGGAAGATTCTACGTGAAGTCACATAGATGATCACCACGGAATGGTCATTTCCAGCTTTAAACATATGAAACACTACTTGTCGTATAGTTTAGCTTCTGTGCATATCTTATTCAGAAATAGGACTAGCGAAAAATTTATAGTTTCAGCACAATCTCAGTATTTATATTGGCGCCCTGCCGTGCATTCACAAGCGAAAAACGGCGTCTAAAAAAGCAAAAACAGTGGAAATGGTCTCAATATATAGAAAAAAGGCATGTTCTTGCGTCTACGACAGAAAAATATTGGTATTGCTCAGGAACGTGAAAGAAACCGTCAAAAGTGTCAAATTTTCACTTCGCCTCGCCGTGCATAAGTACAAAGTACACAAAGATCCGTCAACGGAGTGCAGTAATAAAGCACTTCTTAAAAAGGTAACTCATAAAGGAAAATCTTGTTATTGATCAAAAATATATTCGTTGCTGACTTTCACTGCGGACAGCCATGTTCCTCAAAAATGAAGTTTTATGTTTGAAGGAGTTTTCAATTATGATCCAATTGACCTTCTTCGTGAAACACAGCGCCTGAACACTCAATAATTCGGTAAATGTCTTCAAGAATGATCTTATTTCAAAGTTCTCAATTGACAGGTGATTCAGAATCTGTCTTTATGGAACACCGGGTGAAAACACTGAAAATCATGAAGTATTCAGCAAAACTTCGAGGCCCGATCTGAAACGGAACGTAATCAAAAATGAACGAAAAGTCTAAAGTAATTTAGCGGAAGATAAGTTCTCTCCATAAACAGAAAATGGTATGTTTACGATCACGCCTGTCAGTTCTATTCAAATTTATTAAGCACCGACCGGCCTCATGGCATGTCACCTTATGAAACCTTTTGTTCCTACGAAGTCCCCATCGGTGAAATCAAGCAAAATACAGCTCCTCTTGTTGAACCTCATCTCATTTACTTCAAAGAAATAAAATTAAAAAGGAATCACTGGAATGCTGTTTTGAAATCTACACTCAGAATTCACGCAGTTGACAAACCGCAATATATGAAATCACACTAATTATTAAATGATATTTGGATGTAACCTTCATTAAAACATTATTACTAGACTTTATTTTATGTTTACTTTCATATTTATTATGTTTTTGATATGCAAACACATTCTGTACATCTAGAAACGAAGTTGACTAAATTAGAGGCATTTCTGACGTTTTCGGGATATTGCGCTTTTCAAAATTACTCGATATTTCTAAACAACGCAACACTGCCTTTAATGTTTCGTTTATGTTTTTAAGTCTTTTAAACTTGTCATTAATTAACACAGACATTAGTCTCGTGAAATAGTGTGAGTTTGCGAGTGATTGGACATCATTCGTAAATTTCGACATATTTCACGATGTTGGTCACTATCTTTAAAGTAGGTGGGCTAACTCATCAAATTGTCAACCGAAATTTCGAAATGCGTTTTCATTTCGAAAAGATTAAGTAGGGTTGCAAAAATAATCGGTATGCAGCATAATTCTGTAATGATCCGGTTGCCTCAGGTGTCGAATATCGAACGAGCATATTTCCGAATGCATGAAAGAACTGTACTCTGCAAAAAATGAATACTTAATTAGCATGCAATTTTCTCAATGATTTTCAATGCCCTTGAAATTCAATTATATTTCATGGAGCTAATGCATAAAACTATTCATTCTTTTGATTGTTCGATAGAACATCACGTCTTCTTCCGATTTTTACTCGAAAAACAGTATTATTCAGTGTTAAAAAACCTTTCTAGTTCCCAAACAATTTGGAACCTGACCTGCTGTTACACTTGCAGTAAGGGTTTCAAGGCTACAAGGCGTATATTTTTCCTATACAGAAAACCATGCATTTCTCTGCGGTACTAAAAGGAGATCATATGGGGTTCATAAAAGTGAGCAGTGGATTTGAGCAATAATGTTAACTTCACAAGCCGCATTCGTAAATGCATATACATGACGTTTTATGAAGAGCCATTTCACGATATTAAAAAATCTCACAGTAAGAAACATTTTTAAACCGAAATATATGCTTTTTTGAGTAAAAAATTAGAAGAAGACGTCATTTTCCACCGAATGAGCAAAAGAGTGAATATTTTTATGCATATTTTCCATGAAATATAATTGAATTTTCAAGGGAATTGAAAATCAATGAGGAAGTTGCATGCTACTTAAGTAGTTGTTTTTTGCAAAGTCTAGTTATTGCATACAGTTGAAAATAAATTCATTCAAAAGCGGACACCTTGAGGTAGCTGGATCATCGTAGATTTATGCTGCAAGGTATATAATTTTTCAACTCCAACTTAATTAATATTTTTGAAAGGAGAACGCTTTTCGAAATTTTGGTTAACATTTCATGAGTTAGCTCACCTACTGTTCCATTCCCTGAGCTGATCTTCGCATTGGTCCAAAGCATCTCCCCTGTGGCACGTTATGGAGGCTCCACCACGCACACACTGTCAGCGGTCCAGGCAAGAATGGCTGACAGACTGCAAACATGTTTTTCCCTGTTTGACTGCTTCTTCGCACTTTTTCCCTCTCTCACTTAGTTTGAGAGAGGGAGAGGAAGAGTACATTTTACTCCGATGCAGACAACAATGAACACGCTGAAACTTCTGATTTCGCTATGGTTTAACTGGCCAGTTAACAGGAGAACTGTTTTCTTCGATTGACGAGGGAGCTTTGCCTACTCACAGCGTCACTAGTTGGTTCGGATAAACAGACACGGAACTCGAATTTCAATTTACTATATGGCCCGCCCCAATGTTTTCGACTCCAAATCAGACGGTAGAGCATGTGCTTCGATTAATCCATGGACATTGCATCCTAGTTCAAGTGACAGGTGTTACCGTAAAAGAATCCGAAATATTAACCGCAGTTTTGATGTGTCTTCGACCTAACGTTCTGATTCGGCGACCTTTCGAACTAATAGTCGATAGGTAGCTTTTGATTGGGCATGACTCACACACAAAGGAGCCCAACTGAAAGTGAAAATGTTCACTCAGAAAGTGAAATTTGTCTTTCCGGATTGGCGGTCATATTTCAGGTTGAATCAGAGTCAAGTGGCCTGACAGCTTCCTCCAACAGACAAAGCATTCACTGGCAAGTTGCTTCTAGCCTATTTTCCGCGGAAAGCCTGAATCCGTTCAATTCAATTTGTTCAAACTTTGCCAACTCCCCTGGGGACGACCACAAAGTCCGCTTGATTGGCATCATTCTGAGTAAATATCAGGAATCTGTTCAAAGCACCCCATCGATAATTCGCCGCGCGGGGGAGTTCATGAGGAAAGAGCGTGAAATCTGAACCACCGAGGATATCAAGTGGGCTGGAAGTAGAAAATTGTAATTTTTAACCAGCAGACCAAAAACAAGGTTTTGTTGTGATCAAATGCTTTTCAGTTGGCTTGGTTTCATGATTATTTAAAAAGCGTGGTCATGTCCATGTAGGTCTGCTTGACTAATTAGAGGCATCTTTTTCCAAGCATAAAATCTAAATGATTTCCTTAAATGAATGGCGCTAACTCCCTATTACCGGCGTTTAAAGTGACACATTAAAATATACAGTGAATGACCGCTCTCACGGAAAATTGGCCAAAGTTCTGAAACGCGTTTGCGATTAGAAAGGATAACTTAGGTAGGGTTGTAATATTGATTACTGTGCGGCCTAATCCTACAATATTTCGAACTCGCCAAGATGTCAGCTTTTGAATGCGCTTTTGTTTGATTTCCTATAAAAACCGCACTTAGTAAAAATTGATTGCTAAAAGGGCAAACACTTTTCACATTGATTTTCAATGGTCTTATAAATTCGACCATATTTGATAGAAAACATGCAAAACGCAATGC
Organism: Spirometra erinaceieuropaei; assembly: GCA_902702965.1. Taxonomy (NCBI): domain Eukaryota; kingdom Metazoa; phylum Platyhelminthes; class Cestoda; order Diphyllobothriidea; family Diphyllobothriidae; genus Spirometra; species Spirometra erinaceieuropaei. Next base: position 260,069 of record CACRXP010000598.1, read on the forward strand.
TTTCTCTTGCTCCTTTGGTAGAGAATAACGCTCTCTTCATCTTTTTTACTCGAAGAAAGGGTATATTTAGACGATGAAAAGTTTTATAATTCCTGAATAATCTTGGGTTCGACCAGCCGTTGCATTAGGTTTATGCGAGCTCAGTTTCCAAGGTAAATGCTTTCCGCGTAAGGAAATTCATATATTTCACTATGTCTTTAAAAGGATACGATATGAATTTCCTATAATTCTGCAATTACTGCGGAATATTTCGTATATTGCATTGGCAAATGGACAGGTACGATTATGTATCTATTGACTTCGCACGGTCTTAAAAAATCTCATAAATAGAAACTTTTACAACCTAAAGAAAGCCTTTCCTCGGGTTTAAAATGCGAAGCCAACGCGATATTCTGCCAAACGAGTAAAAACGCACATTTGTGTGAATGTTTTTTATAAACTATATTTGACTTTATAAGACCATCAAAAATCAGTGTGAAGAATGCATGCTACTTAAGTAGCCACTTTTATCAAGTTCGGTTTTTATAGGAGATCAGAAAGAAGTGCATTCAAGAGCTGACTTTCTGTCGAGTCTAAATAGACTGCATGATAATCACTATTACAATCCCATCTAAGTTATCCTTCTAAATCGAAAACGCACTTCAGAATTTCGGCCAAAATTTCATGAGATCGGTTACTCAACAGAAATTTAATCCATGATCGAAGAGTTTTTTGCCTAAACAGAGATTTTTTCGAATAGTTGAGGTAGTGTGCATTCCGAGATAATATGATGAAGCGAGAAGGCTCGTCGGAAAAAGTTGAGTTGTACTCGTGAATTTTCGAGCTGGTGACACCGACCCGTCGTCAGACGAAATAAACAGAGAAGAAAGTGAAGTGGTCAGAAAAAATTGGTTGACGTGACAGGGCAGCCACTGAAAGGCAAGCAACTAATGTATGAAATGCGGGCGGACACATAATTGGACTAGGATCTGTGGTGGGGGAGGGGAGGGGGAACCGTTGCGGCTCCCTGTATTGGAGGGTAGGAGGAATGATGATTCAATGGGACCACGGACAGTGGACTTACTGTTCGTCGATCCGGCATGCGGGCAGAGGCCAGTGAGCTAACGTAGAGGTGTTAGGGATTGCAGTTGAGGTTCTCTGTGTCTGGGGTAGGGGGTGACGAACTTGTGCGATTATACATGGCCCAGTGTGGTTTAGCGGCTGCTGTTAGTTCGTGGGCGCAAGCCAGTGAGCCAGGCACGCAGACCTTCGTAATGAGCGTCTAAATCGACATAAGTAGATAATTGCTGTTGCAGTAACGATGGGCCCGGTGGAAAAGGGTTCGGACGCAGCTCCTTTTGAGAGCCGCAGGGTGGTTGCTCTCATAATTAAGAATGAGTTCAGCAATGGAGTCTTTTCGATAGACGATCGTTGGAAGACCGCCATCGCTGAGCGTTATGATACTAACGTCTAGAAACTGGAGAGTGTCTCCTGTAGCCTCTTCTCGAGTAAACTGGATAGCTGGAAAGACGCTATTCAGACTAAAATGCAATTGCTCAATTTCGCAGGTCTTAATGATAACAAACGTAGCATCTACGCATCGGAGCCACATTTTCGGTTTAAAGGTTCGCATAAGTTCCTCTTCTAGTTTTTGTAATACCAGTTCAGCTAGTAGACCTGATATTGGTCGAGCCCATTGGTGTACCCCTAACCTGTTGATAAAATTTCCATCGAATTGGCCGTAGTTCTTTAGACAGAGTCTACGCAGTTCTGAAATGTGTTCTATTGGAATGTTGGTTGGATTATCTTGTAGGCGTCGGGTTACGCTCTCAATCGCCAGGTCATGTGGTATAGAGGAAAACAGGGCAACCACATCAAACGAAAGTTTTGATGTTGTATCTCACGGTCTTCATCAGATAATAAACAAATGTGCAGAGCACATTAACTTGAAGGCGCGCCAAAACTTCGACGAGTTTCCAAATTTATGGCCGAGGAACGCTCATCAAACGCGCTACGAGACATTGTCTTCTAGTTGTTCCTTGGAGCTAAATGTAGAGCCCTCTCAGACAATCGCACAACGACTAGAAATGTATGCGGAAAAAAACTGCCGACAGGTCTGGCGTCTGCTGTATGTCATCATTCTGTTTCGAAGGACTCTGTTTTTGGTTTTCGTTTCTGGTAGACCCCTGGACTCAATGCCCAATGAACAAAGGGCTCAGGTTCGAATCCCAGATTGCGTGTGGCTGGGTGACGATGGCCAATCCGGTCATCCTTGCCGTGGTCGGTAATCTCTCCTTGCATATATCGCTGGTCTCTTCGTAACCGCCTGCAAGAACTGTGCATTGAGCCCCGACTGGTGAACGCCTTCACTACTGCGGTTATTGGTGTGATAAGGTAAGCAGCAGGTATGCTGGACAAACGCATAAGACAATCTGGTCTCCCTTGTCACAGTGCGTGACCTATCTCATGAAATGTTGGCTGAAATTCCGAAATGTGTTTTCGATTAGGAAGGATTACTTGATCGCAGTTGTGATTCTGATTATCTTAAGGCAAACTCTTATGACATTTTAGATTTGGCAGGATGTCGGCTTTTGGCAGGATGGTAGTTGGTAGCCCTGCCTACCGATTCTACAATTGTACCTACTGGCTCGATTTCGGTATCTGTGATAACGTTCTCATTATGTCTGGGGGGTGCACGCACAGAGGCCCTGTCAGGATGACTTTCTTCTTCACTTTAAGCGCCCCGAGAACGAGGCGCTGCAAGACTGTCTATATAGACTCATTGTATTGCACCCCCACACGGAAATCTTTGGTAAAAGGCGAAAGATTTATCCTAAACGGATTATGATTCATCATGCTTCCCATTATGCTTCTAGTTGCATGTGCGCACAGTATTACCTGCATCAGACTAATTGCATAGGTGCTATCCTAGGCGGATTGGCGCGGGTCTCCGTTTCGTCGGTTTGCCTGCATCCTTGGGTCTTTTTACTCCAAACCTCCAGTAGAGTCCGGTGCGATCGTGTACGAAAGGACAACCGACGATCAGTTAGGGTGTCTACCGATACTCCATCCACTGCATCAGTCGTATTGACAGAGTGTTGCCCTCCAACCCCCGCTTTTACGAACAGCCCGGTTGTATTTGGTAGCAGGGGTTTGATTGAAAACTGTGACGCCTTGTAAACAGCGCCTTGGCCAGTTAGCGATCCTTTCCGGAACTTCCAGCTTAAGGCACTGCGGCACCCCCCCTCCCCGGGAGCTTCGACATTGCTGGGTTTGAACTGGGCACACTTCACCTACCACATCGCGCACTTACTACCTCTTGGGCTCAGACTACAACAACAAGGCGTCTCATACGTCAGTCAGAACCGAAGTGTTCACCTTCCTCGCATTTTTCACCTTAGTTAAATTAGTTTTCCACTTTATCAGGATCGTCAATTCCAGGCATTCCCTACAAGCACCATTTACGCCTCCACTAATTTGCCCCACCCGTATAGCCCCTATTACCACCGGTTCCGTAAGTCAGGTCGCTGGGAGTTTTCGGTACCGGGAGGGCTACCAACTACCATTTAACCCGGCTTTTAAATGCACTTCTTTTCGATCTCCTGTAGAAAGCGTGCTCGGAAAAAAATGACTACTTAAGTAGCATGCATTTTTCCCATTGATTTTTGATGGTCTTGCAAATTCAAATATATATTATAGAAACCATAAATAAAAATATGCTTTCTTTTAGTCGATCAATAGAAAATCACGTCTTCTTTATATTTTATACTTAAGGAAGGAGTATAATTAGGTTTTAAAAAGTTTTCTAATTGCGAATAATTTGGAGCCTGAACATTCGTTGCATTAGCGCTTAGTAATTTCAGACTGCAAGATGCATGTGTTTCGCGTAAAGAGAATCACATATTTTTTATGTCATTAAAGAGATATCATACAGGGTCCATAAAATTTTGCAATGGATGCGGACCCTGTTGTACATTTCATGAGGAGCAGTGGTAAACGGCCAGGTACGATGCTATGTGAATGGACATATCGCGGTCTTAAAAAGTCTCATAATAAGAAACTTTTTTAAAACCTAATTATACTCCTTCCTTTAGTATAAAATATAACAGACACGTGATTCTCTACTGACTGATTAAAAGAAAGCATATTTTTATTCGTGGTTTCTATAAAATATATTTGAATTTCCAAGAGCTCGAAAATCAATAAGAAAAATGCATGCTACTTAAGTAGTCATTTTTTACCGAGCACGCTTTCTACAGGAGATCAAAAAGAAGTGCATTTAAAAGCCGCCATCCTGCCAAATCTAAAATGTCATAAGAGTATGCCTTAAGATAATCAGAATCACAACTGCGATCAAGTAATCCTTCCTAATCGAAAACACATTTCAGAATTTCAGCCAACATTTCATGAGATAGGTCACGCACTGTACATATCTGTGTGTTTCAGCCACCTACCCCCATGTCCTGCACTTAGCAATTTCTGAAATTATTGTCTTGATGCATATATATATATATATATATATCTACAATAGATGACCTAACACATAAAATGTCGCGATCGTTCCGTCTTGTCTTAGCCTCATACTAGAACCGTCGCAGGCAATCGTGCAGTCTGCCAGCCCACAGTACCTCAGCATATCTCAATCTCTCCCTATCTGGGCTGTGTCAAGACGATGTCAAGCAGACAGGTAGATGGCGCGTCAGGGCCCGTACGTTGACACTCCACTTCCCACCCAGTAGTCGACACATCAAATGACCAGGATTATAACCAGCAAAAGCGCCGCAGCGGATGGGAAAGGTAACTAGGGTGACTGGGCAGCCATGTTGACAACCTTTATACCCAGCGGGAACGCAAGTCCATCTAGCAGCAGGGAACCAGGTGTCAGAGAACTGTCTAAGGCCTATACTTACATATATGTACCTATGTATGTATAATACACAGGCAGCTCGCTAAAGCTGCAACAAGCCAGACGCGGACAGTTGGCTTACGGTCGTTACCGATCACCCCTACGTCATAGGCCTTATGAAGTGAGGTATATAAGCATGTCAAGTATGCATGTGATCCTCGCTGTTTAAGTTAGGATCTCACTCGATCGTGAAACATCTGTCTGCGTCTGGCCTGTTGCACTCTTAGCCAGCTGCCTATGTATTGTAGGTGATATGTTTTCTAGGACACAGCGATCGTTGTCGCCAGTAACAAGCTGGCGGGTGCACAGGATGGGGGCGCGTGAGATCCTAACCACAACAGTAAAGGTCACACGCCTACTTGACATGCATATATGTGTATAAGGTAATACCGACAGAGACAAGGGAGATCGGAATGGCCATTTCTGGCTTATTAGCCGTCATCAGCCAGTCATACCCAACCCCAAGTGTGGCTCACCTGGGATTCGAACCCGAGATCTTTGGTCATGGAGTTTGACACTCTGCCACTGAGCCACGGGCCCGTTGTCGTGTCGGTTGTGATCGGGAATTTCAATTATGACAGATGGGCGCTCACCGATCAGGTTACAGAACGTGCTCCTTCTGTTGTGCCTTGGGACTCATACTAGAACCCTCGCAGACAGTCGCACAGCGACTAATGATATATGCAGATAAGGTGAGCGCCCATCTGTCATAATGGAAATTCCCGATCACAACCGACAGGACAACGGGTCCGTGGCTCAATGGTAGAGCGTTAAACTCCATGACCAAAGATCCCGGGTTCGAATCTCAAGTGATTCATACTTGGGGTTGGGTATGACTGGCTGATTACGGCTAATAAGCCAGAAATGGCCATTCTGATCTCCCTTGTCTTTGTCGGTATCACCTTATCTGCATATATTTCTAGTCGCTGTGCGACTGCCTGCGAGTGTTCAAGTATGAGTCCCAAGGCACAACAGAAGGAACACGTTCTGTGACCTGATCGGTGAGCGTCCATCTGTCATAATATATGTGTATATACATACACTTACCTTCCAGGCTGTGAAAGTTAGTTTATGCGGCACTTGTTTTGTAATTTGGCCCACATTTGCTGTCTACTAGAAATTTCTGTAAACATCTGCTCTCCCGTGATACACAACCTAACGCGTTGTCAATCAAGCTTCAGCTGATACGTAACCCCCGGATCGCAATGTACTCCATGCTTCACGTAACGCCTCCGAGAACGGTGCTGGCATAGTCAGCGTCCAAGAATGTCCTTCCACATTAACGCATATATTTCCAAAGTGTGCATTTCCCGTTAAATTGAGCTTTTCAAATACTGAACCTTGTCCTTTACAGCGGTAAGTTAGCATGATTAATTTTTTACCATTCCAATGGTAACAAGTCCCCATTATTCTGTCTTATAAATTTATCACAATTACCCTTTCTGTGACCTCATGTCGCAGACTACCATCAGACAGGCAGGTCAAGTAAAATGCACTATTTTCGGGGTGGATAGTCGAACGTCAACTGAGCCACCGCAGTCCCGGGAAATGAATATGGCGACCATACTGTCGAAAATATGATTTTCATGTGAAAATACAGGCGTCTCCGCAAAGGAAACAAACAGCTGCCATGTAGGCATGGATTTCAGGGAGCGGGGGTGGTCACATTTCAATTTTGTTTCATCAGTACTTTACAGTTAAAACTATATATACATATATATAACGATTTCGGCAAAATTTTTGTGAGTTTTTGCCCATACTCGCATTAATTACCTGCAGTTACACCTGCATACTCTTCTGTAAGTAACGACTTTCAGTTTTCAAATTACGAAAATCTCCAAGTTTTCGAAAGGCTGGGCTTCACTTCTCCATCCGCCTACACAGCAATTCTCGACAGAACTTGCAACACATCAACCAGTTGGCAGTCCACTTTCCCCGACTGCGAAAGTGGCGAATGGTCCGCCTTTCATGCCAGATGGAAAATCGCACATCCTCATGGCCGGCAAATGCAGGGCCCTACCTCGCCAGTAAGTGACACTGGCGGGCCTTAATGGTTCACACCCACCGACCTCATCGAATTCAGAGCGAGCCTTTCTGGGGGGGAGGGAGAGGCGTGGGCGGGACGTGAAGGCGAGATTGCATCTGAGTCCTCGAAAAAACGTAGTAGGCGCGAACGAGCCAAATTGCACAGCTAGATGGTCGGATTGATGGGGAGGGGAGTGGTGACCTTGGAGACCGCGACGAACAACGCGCATGCTGCGAATATCGACGGAGATGCTGGCAGAGATACGGTGCGGCTACGGTAAGAAGCAGGAGGTGGACAGCGACGGCGTGCGGCACCAATACTCAACATCATCATCATCATCATCATCATCATCAGCTGCTCTTCCCAAACGCTACCGACTCCGCAAGTCAGTACTAGCTGTAGCTGAGTGGGAGCACTGGGTTCGGTCATAATGTTCCTTTTTCAGAAATTGTCTTTAGCCAGGAGGCCAACGGTAGGATGTGGGACCCCCAAGTAGATGGCAACTCCAAGAAATATCCCCTAAAATCCAGTGTGACTGTCAACATCACATGGCGAAGTTTGATCCAGCAGCCACATGAGTAGCTTTCCAAAATATTCAGCAGATGCGAGTAGACTGACTTTACAAATATCATGCATTTGCATATTCCCTACAATTCTGATCCAACGAGTGACTGTGTCACGGGAGAATGAGTGCTTATACGCCAGCCTCGGTTACTTCGCGTACCAGTTCACACGCGCATCCCTGCGGGTGCTTCGAAACCTGCTTGTGCCCTCTTTGCCATTCTAATCCAGTGAGTGTCCAGGTAGACTTACTAATGGAATTGTTCGGGAGGTGTGAAAGACCGTCGGTTCCACTACAGTGGCTATGCACTGTGAATTATTACGCGGTCCCCTCCGTGGCCTTCCAGTTGTGATTGCGCCCTCCTTATCCTCTTAAT
>CACRXP010000598.1:268450-293978 GCA_902702965.1 Spirometra erinaceieuropaei
CCACTCGCTTCTTCGCGCGTGCTTCGAGCTATGTTTGCGTTCTCCTTTTCTTCCTAATCCAGCAAGTGGCTAAGTTAGGTATGTAAGCTAGTAGTGGCTTAGTAAGCTAACCATATGGTATCACTCAGGTGGGGCTGCAGCACCAAACCTCGTCCATTTATGGCTTACCCTTTCAACGAAATTACATAAAATTCTGGGGCAAAAACAATATAAATTGATAATCAGGCGACTTCTAATGTCATGGTAGGCGTGTGCTAATTTGTTCCATTCTTTAACACGAGAAACTCCTTCCCATTGTTTGAAATTTCCTCCAGTTTCTGACTACAGTAGATGTGCTAACTCATGAAATGTCAACCGAAATTGCGAAATGCGTTCTCGTTTCGAAAAGATAAATTAAGCAGTGTTGTAAAACTAATCATGATGCAGCATAAATCTATAATGACCCAGTTACCTCAGAGTGTCAGCTTTCAAAAGAACTTATTTTCGGCTGCATGCAAGGTCTATACTCTGCAAAAATGACTACTTAATTAGCACGCAATTTTCTCATTGATTTTAGATGCCCTTGAAAATTTAATTATATTTCATGGAAATCATGCATAAAAATACTCATTCTTTTACGTATTCGGTAGAAAATCACGTCTTCTTTCAATTTCATACTCACAAGAAGAGTGTAATTCGGTTTTAAAAAAGGTTTCTAATTGTGAGATTTTTTAATACCGTTAAATGGTCGATCATGAAACGTCATGTAGCTGCATTTACGAATGTGTCTTTTAAAGTTAACAATATTGCTCAAATCCACTGCTTAATTTTATGAACCTTATATGGCCTCCTCGTAAAGCCGTAGAGAAATGCATGGTTTTCCGTACACGGAAAATAAGCAGCTTGTAGTTTTGAAACCCTGAATGCAAATGTAACAGCAGGTCGGGTTCAAAATTATTCGGTAATTAGAAAAGTTTTTTTTTAAACCGAATTATACTTTTCTTTCGAGTATGAAATTGGAAGAAGACGTGATTTTCTACCGAATAATTAAAAGAATGAATAACTTTATGCATGTTTTCCATAAAATATAATTGAATTTTCAAGGGCATCGAAAATCAATGAAAAAATTGCATGCTGCACAAGTAGTTATTTTTTGCAGAGTATAGATCGTGCATGCAGCCGAAAATAAGTTCTTTCGAAAGCCGACACCCTGAGGTAACTGGATTATTATAGATTTATGCTGCAACATGATTAGTTTTACAACACTACTTAGTACATCTCTTCGAAAGGAGAACGCATTGCGAAATTTTGGTTGACATTTCATGCGTTAGCATATCTACTGTACCTCAGGATGTCGGATTTTGAACGAATTTCTTTCCTGCCGCATGCAAATACTATACTCTGTAAAAAATGACTACTTATGAAGCGGGCATTTTTCTCATTGGTTTTTGATGCCCTTAAAAATTCAATTATTTTTCATAGAAAGCATGCACGAGATATTTATTCTTTCACTCATTCAGTAGAAAATTACGTCTTCTTCCAACTTTATAATTCGGTTTCGGTATAATTCGTTATCCAAAAACTTTTCCAATTCCCGAATAATTTTGAACCCGATCAGCCGTTACACTTGTATGCAGGGTTTCCAACATATAAGCCGTATATTTTCCGTTTAATGAAAACCATGCATTTCACCACGGCTTTAGGATGCACTTCCTTTCCACCTCCCGCAGAAACTACAGTCAGTAAAAAGTGACTACGTAGGTAGCATGAGTTTTTCACATTGATGTTCGATAGTTCTATAAATCCAAATATATTTTATAGAAAACATGCATAAAATGTGCTTTCCCATACTCATTCTGTAGAAAACAACGTTGTCTTCACATTTTGTACCCGAACAAAGGTCATCCGTCGATTTCGAAAACGGTTTTCCTTTCAACTAGTTTTTAGGGATTTCAGTCGACAAGGTGCATGCTTTACGCATACGGAAAATCATACACTTTACTATGCCCTGAAAAAGATATCATACCGAGTTCAAAAAATTCTCAAATTGATGCGGTCTTTGTTGTACATTTCATTGGGAAACGGACAGGTGCGATGGTGTTTTAATGGACATCGCACAATCTTAAAAAATCATAATTGGAAACTTTTTAAAACCTAAAGATAACCGTTGTTCGGGCATTAAATGTAAACACAACGTGATTATCTACAAAACGAGGAAGATAAAGCGTATTTTTGTGCATGTTTTCTATAAAATATATTAGAATATATAAAACTATAGAAAATCAATGTGAAAAATGCATGCTAACTAAGTAGTCACTTTTTACCCACTGTGGTTTCTGCGGTAGGTCGAAAAATGGTGCATCCAAAAGCAGACATCCTGGCGATTTGGAAATATTAGAGCATTATGCCGTATGATAATCTACATTATAACCCCACCTAAGTAATCCTTTCTAATCTAAAACTCATTTCATAATCTCGACCAACATTTCGTGAGATCGGTCACTTAATGTACGTGAGGTTCTACCATATTCACTTGCTAAGTAATGTTTCACCGTCTCTTTTTTCCCAAATCCCTCCTCCTCCTCCTTACTCAACATTGAAACTCCACCCAGGCTTTGATCTCCGCCTCCCCTCACATTCCTCTTAATCAGTTAAAGACACTACATGACTTGACGCTCCTAACACGTTTCTGCGAAATTCTTGCACGACTTAAAAATGAACACACCCATACATTCTCCAATATCCCTGGTTAATAGCGTTTTATTTCAAGCAATAAAAATGCAACCTCTGCAGGGACTGTGCTGCTGTTGTTCACTTTTAGACTCAGAGCTGAATAATGCACGCCTGAACTTTTATTTCAAAGCGGACAAAACAAACACGAGACTTTAACTTGCATACAACATTTTTCTGTCCCAAAATAGGACAACCGCAAAGTGGAAAGCTTGAGTATCCCAGGGCACTTAGGGCGAGCCGGTAAGACAGGACGTAGAAGCATGTGGGACACGAAAAACGTCTCCCTTGGTGTCTTAGATATTTGAGCCGTATGTTTCCTCCCCTTCCCCCACCCCCTCCCACGCAGAGGCTCTACCCGGACTTGACAGCATTTGAAGGAGTGCAAAATTTGGGAGGAACTTCCCCGCCCATCCCAGGGATTCGTGGGAGGTAATTCATTTACACCTGTCAACGTGAGACATTTTGTTTGCTGGTTTGCGCAGTGTCTCATCCGTGAATAGTTTTCGCCGGGGGGGTGGAGAAGGTTATGGTCCACAGCCGATTGGACAGTTCAATGCAGTGACCTTGAACACCTGTTTTAAAGATGACTTATAGAGCGGCTTTGAAATTCTCGAACTATTTTCGGCTGTTAGCACAGGTAAAACTGGACAGCGGGCACTGTAGGAGAAATTTACCGAAGAACCTCCTAGTTAGAGTTATATAAAGTAGAAAACTTGTCATTCTCAAGAACAGTAAAAGGGTTGGCAGCAAATAGGATGTAAACTAATTATATCCTGAAAATTTCTAGCTAAACGTGCTTACTGCTAACCGCCGTTGATTTTCCATCACGAGCTACATATGCACCAATCACTTTAAGTGTGTATTTCGAAGACGCCTTTGTGGATACAGTATGTCGATCTAGGAATAGCTTGAAGAAAGTGAAACACAGGTGATTTCTCCTTCAATTGTTTTGCTCTGCAATGTTAGGCAAATGCAAATGAATTACTTTTGTCCGTATCAGAACAACTTGAATGACGGAATTGTCTGTCGCCTAAGGGCAGACAGATTTTGATTTATAAGTATTAGCCTAATTATGAAAAACTCGGCGCCTTGTTGGGATTCGAACCAACAATAGCAAGGGGAAGGCTTTAGTACGGTGAACGCTCCAGCCACAATTGGGTTAATACAATTTATTCAAAACTCGCCTAAACTTCTATAAATTATGCAAGCCTGGTAGTCAACTGGTAGATTCTAGACTCGTCGCATAGGAAATCCTGCTTGGACAGTCAACAAATGTATCAGATTTGGTGGGCTCCTAACTTTGCAGTAAGTTGGGCGGATAAGCTCGACCTGAATGTGATGAAGCTCGCGTCTTCCAGTGGGGTATCGTAGTTTAGGTGGTTAGAGCGTTGGCCGTACTAAAGCCTCTTCTTGCTGTCGTGGGTTCGATTTCTACCGAGGCACCGAGTTTTTCACCGGCAGGTCAATATAAACCGTGATTTGCTTAAAAATGCAATCAGTTTTGCATGCTTTTCTAGCGAAATCAATGACAGAAATACGGTAGTTGGGATAACTCATGAAATGTCAACAGAAATTCCGAAATGACTATTCGTTTCAAAAAGACTAACTAAGTAGGATTTTGAAGCTAGTCAGCCTGAACATAATTCTATAATATTTAAGTTACATCAGGATGCTGGCTCTTGAGTGAACTTCCTCGCGGTAGCATGAAAAGACCATACTTCGTAAAAATGACTACTTAATTAGCATGAATTTTTATCATTGATTTTCGATGCCCTGAAGAATTCAATCATTTTTCATAAAAAACATAAATAAAAATATTCATTCTTTTGCTCATTCGGTAGACAATTCCGTCTTCTTCCAATCCTATACTCGAAGGAAGGGCATAATTTGGTTTTAAAAATCTTTTCCAATTCCCGAATAATTTTGAACCAGCTCTACCGTTACACTTAGATTCAGGGTTTCCAAACTACAAGCCCTACATTTTCCGCGTACGGAAAACCACACATTTCTCTACGTCAGTTAAGGGGGGCCATATAGCGTTCATAAAATTAAGCAGTGGATTTGATCCATATCGTTAACTTTAGGAGCCACATTGGTAGATGCAAAAACATGACGATTTATGAACGGCCATTTCACGGTATTTAAAAGTCCCACAATTATAAACTTTTTGAAACTGAGTTATGTCCCTCCTTTAAGCATAAAATAAGAAGAAGACGTAATTTGCTACCAAATGAGCAGAAAAGTGAATACTTTTATGCATGTTTTCCATGAAATATAACTCGACCTTTAGGGCATCGAAAATCAATGAGAAAAATGCCTACAAATTAAGTCGTTATTTTTTACATATTGTACTTTTTACATGCAGCCGTATGGAAGCTCATTCGAAAACCGGCCTCTTGAGGTAACTGAAATATTATAGAATTATGTTTCATGCTCAAAAGTTTTAAAACCCTACTTAATTAATCTTTTTAAAACGAAAACGCATTTTGCGGATTTCATTCGCCATTTCATCAGTTAGCCCACCTGCTGTATTCACACTTTATTGGCCTTTAACTCTGCTATTCTGCTCCCCGCCCTATACTGCTGTACAAGCCGGATGATAAATAATCGAAAGCATACGCCTGCAGGACCTGATTAATTAACTGTTTACATGGGTATTACGGCTGAACTTAATATCATTAGTGAATACTTCTTCAATATTCCCTTGTTCTCTGTCCTGTATACTTTACGTTGGTAGGGCCGTCTTGTCATTTCCTTTGGGAATATACTCTGATGATTTACGATCTTTCGTTTGAAGTGCAGTCCTTATAAAAGTCGATCAGCAGATATCTAAACTTGGAGAACCGGAAAAAGTTCAACCCAACAGATTTTTTGTGATGCCGACGTTTCGGAAAGCTTTGTCGGCTCTCCATTGTCAAAACTTCTAATGCACATCATTGGACAGTATTATAAAAAATTAGCCGAGCTGGTCGGCCATGATCTGACCGATTTTCATTCTTTTTTCGCTGTCTCGGTTCTTCGGTTGATGTTTGGTGGAATTGACAGCCACTTGCGTGCTCCGAAAGTCCAGCATCACACTAACTCCGCGCCTCGGCGACCTCTGTGGGATTTTTATCTACGGAAGCAAAGGGAAGCCTTTAATACGACCAGCGCTCTAGCCAACTTGGTTAAGTGAACCCCTACGGGAACCGTAAGTTTAATCACAATTGGGTGAAGTTGCCCACCCAGCACACTGCAACGTCAGGAATCCACCAAATCTAACACAATGAGCTGACACCCCAAGCAAGATTTCCTAAGTAATCCATCTTAAATCCACCAGATGACTACCAGGCTCACGGCTTCCGGTGGAGCCTCTCAGCTCAGATGGTTACAGCGTTGGCCGGACTAAAGCCTTCCACTTGCTGTTGTGGGTTCGAAGCCCGTCGAATTTGCCGAGTGTTTTACAGTTGGATCAAAATAAAGTCTTTCATTTTCTCAAATATTCCCATCGGAACTCCCGCCTCTGTGAACCTAGGCATTTGAAATTACCAAAATCACAATCGACGGCAACAATGGATCGACCATTTTTACTGCAGCAAAATGGGTAACCTATGGAGGTTTAAGTAAGTCCATTGACCCACAGACGGGAATAAAAGCTGGAAACGTGTTAGCAACCTGGCAGGAGGGATTGCGGAAGCCTTCACTAACTCCAGTACTCCCAGGCGTAGTCGGCAGATTGTGCACCCACGGTCCAGCCATCGTAAGAGCATGAGGCCGAGCCGCCGAGTGGACAGGAGATAAAATCTCCGACCAGCCAGCATACTTGCCTGCCTGGTGCTGCTCTATGGTTTGTTGCAAATGAAAAACAAGTCGGAAATGGACGTCTCAGTCACGGAGTGTTATTGTCGGTAGAAACGGTAAAACACCGTGTCGTGCGTTTTTGGTAAAGTAACTGCATTTTGGCAAATTCCGCTTGGCTGTCTGCAGTTCATTTTACAAGGTCCCGGGTTGGTAGGTCGATGACAAAATGTCCTTCGTTGTGGCGGGGTTGAGTTTTGGTTTCCCAAATAAAAATTAAATTTCAAGATATTGATCGATTTACTGGACGGGGGTTGTAGTTATAAGCCCAAGCACGTGCTTTACGGGTTTTAGGCTGCAGCAACACGCAGCACCTCCGTCGAAAGTCGAAAAAGCTTCTCCATTAGATAATTTACTCCAAGTTCACACATTAATCGATGATGGTATATAAATGCCTACATTGGAGGAGTGCAAATCGTTTGGCTGTCAACTGGGAAGACAGAAATATATTGTTCGCGGATGCACCACTTGGCAAGGAGAAGATTCGAAATTTTGGCGAGGTTTAGTCCTGCAGCCCCACTTGATTAATTAGGTAACTAAAACAACTCAAGAAGGTGTGATTACGCTGACTTTACGTACAGTGCGTGAACGATCTCACGATCACGATCTCAAATCTCTCTTTCTCTCTTCATATGGAAACCCTTTTAACAAAAATTCAAAAACTTGTTTATTATATTCGTCGTCTACGTTCATATCGCACACCCCAGTCCTTAATCTGGCGATTCATAGATGGCTGTATTCTTCCACTCATTCTTTATTGTTCTCCAGTTATTTTTCCATCTTAACTTAAAAAAGATCTAATTATTTTTTACCGTGTCATTCGAATGCTCGCCTCTGCTGCTGATGTTTCCTATCATATTTTAGTTGATATCATCGTGCAGCGACACTTCAATACGGTGGAGCAATTTGCTGACCGAATTCTGAATGACACCGTCCATCCCCTTCAGAATGAGTTAATGGCTGCGAAATCCTTACGCCCATGCCTCGATGCTTCCGCCACATCCCTTGTCGCACTTCGGCTTATCAGAATTCCATACTGCCATTTCTAGCCCGGTATCCCACCTGCAAAGATGCTGAAAAACAAAAGCTAAAACTTGATCTTGCACCTTAAAGTCCTTTTCTCTTAATATATAATAATGTCTACCTGTCCAATACCTGTTAATCTCTATGGACATCACTGTGTACTGGAGAACCGTTTTTGTTGAAAATTTTGAATGTTAATTTCAAAATAAAGCATTCCTCTCTCTCTCTTTCTCTAAAATGTTGGCTGAAATTCTGAAATGCTTCTTCGATTAGGAAGAATTAGCTAGGTGGGGTTGTAATAATAATGATTATGCAGCATAAGCCTATAGCATTTCGGACTTATAACGATGTCGGCTTTTGGATTTACTCCTTCCTGACCTTCCGTAGAAACCGCACTTCGTAAAAAATGACTACATAGATACCATGTATTTTCCCTATTGATTTTCGATGGTCTTGCAAATTCAAATATATTTTACAGGGAACATGCACCCAAATATGGCTTCTTTTACTCCTTTGGTAGAAACTCACATGATCTGGGTATGTTGTACCCGAAGAAAGTGTATATTTGGGTTTTAAAAAGTCTTCCAATTCCCGAATAATTTTGTGCCTTATGTGCCATTGCATTAGCTTTTGGCGATTTTAGTCTACAAAGTGCATGCTTTCCGCGTAAGGAAAATCATATATTCCTCTATGCCTTTAAGAAGGTACCACATAGAGTCCCTAAAATTTCACAATGGGTCCGGACTGCGTTGTGCATTTCGTTAGGAGCATTGGTAAGCGGATATGGGCGATCCTGTATGCATGGACATCGCACGGTCTTAAAAATCTCATAATTAGAAACTTCATTAAAGCCAAATATACACTTTTTGGGTACAAAATAACAAGACAATGTGATTTTCTATCAAAGGAGTAAAAGAAACCATATTTGGTGCATCGTCCTTCTAAAATATATTTGAACTTACAAGACCATCGAAAATCAATAGGGAAAACACATGCTACTTATGTAGTCATTTTCCGAATTGTGGTTTCTGAGGAAGATCAGAAAGGAGTACATCCAAATCCGACATCTTGGTAAGTCCGAAATGTTATAGGCTTGTGCTGCATACTTATAATTATTACAACCCCACCTTCTTAATCGAAGACGCATTTCAGAATTTCGGCCAACATTTTATGAAATCGGTCACGCAATGCATATCACGTGTTTGCGCCTTCCCTACTACTGTAATCCCGCGAGAGACTGTTCTGCGGGCTGGGGGGGGGAGATGCCAAAACGTCATCCTCAATTACATCAGGTATCGCGAATAGCACCATTCGGAGGGACTGGAACTCCGTCGGTTCCACTATAGTGCCCAGGCCCTGCGGCCTAACATGCGGTCCCCTCCGTGGCCTTGCAGTTTTGATTGAGCTCTACTTGTCCCTTAATCAAACGAGTGGCCTCGTCGCGGAGACAGCGTACACGCCACCTTCGATTACATCCAGCATATGCACTTTCGCGCATGAGTTTCAAGCACTGTTATCGCTTTCTCTCCCTTTCTATTCCAGCGAGTGGCCTTGTTAGGTCTGTTAGCCAAAATTTCTTAATAGCAAACAAACTTCGACGAAATATATACCCTTAAGTGTGACGTTCTTGACCAAAAACTTACCAAGGGTCCTTTTTCCGTAACCAGGCATATTGATAAGTAGTTGAGATTTATTGTATCGTCGGTCGGTGCGCAGAAATCCGGTCAGTTTTGATTATGAAATCGATAACGGAGCACTATAGTTAACTTTTACCATATCTTCCACATTTTGTTGTTATCCGAACATGTTTTCTGTCCTCGTTGGATTCAGACTTAGAATATCATCATATCTCCACCAACATATCAGTAACATCTGATACACCAGTAAGGGGGGGGGGGGTGCAGAGACGCACGGTGCTCGTCCAGAAGATTTGCAAAATCTGTCAAAGCGCGCCAGCATATAGATCTGGGTGGAGATAATTCAGATTATCTCAAGTATCCAACAGAAGCATATGCTCTCAGAATGCTTGTGTGTGTTTGCCAATAATGCTGAGTTGTTTGAACGTGCACATATGACAGCTCGACCGTCGCGTCGGACGATGTCCACTGTGTGCTCCACAGCAGGGTGAGAGCAGGGACGGTGACTTGTGCATAAATTTAGTTTTTGGTGATAGTAGACTTGCACAGCATCTACCGCACTCTCTCCTCCCCCACCAGGACCCGGCGCCAAGACAGAGTCAAGAAGACCAGAGACGGGCGAGGGCGCAGGAGGAAAGCACGGTCGAGCCCGCACCCTGGCGTTCCACTCCACACCCCCTCGTCCACACAACAATCAGGTTTTTGATTCACAACAACCATGGGGGATGGAGGGGTCCCAGTGTGCGCGACGTATGCCGGCAACCGGGTCCGCCACCGCACACCAAAATGCAGGCATTTGTTTTGGTGCGCAACTCCGATAACGCATGCCAGATTCCAATATGCCCCCCCCTGTTGGTCCAGCGCATCTACCACATGGCTCGTTTGGGGGGCACACGCATCAAGGCCTGCCATTAAGAATAAGAATCGACTCCGACATGCTGAGTTCAAAATGACGTGTTTGCGAATGCATTCTAGACTAAGGCTCTACATTAAAACAGTGAAAGAGTGCAGACACTTCCAACACAACTTCATTTCGGCGTACAGCATTTTGTGCGCGGGAATTCACAAAGACCTGTTGATGAACTAGAGGTACCTGCTAACCAACTGCCGCAACATTGGGCCTATCAACGCCCGGAAAATTTTCAACGATTCCCTTCTCTCCCGGACATGACCGTCGTTCATTGCGTTCTCTGTACACTCCTATCACGACTGAAATATCCATCGCTGTCTGGGAGGGGGGGGGGTATGATTTGAAAAACTAAACTACTTTTAATGCAGGAAAGTTCTGTCTACTCTTGTTGCTAGTCAAGATTCTTGTCCATTGGTTTTGTAATATCTGTAACAAACACAAGTATTTTACAGGTGATTTTCTAACATACTTGCTCAGTCTATCCGACCAAACTGTGGAGACCTAGGCGGCCTCCGTGGGGTTGAGACCCATGGCAGCAAGTGTGAAGCTTATACACAACCAACACTAGCGGACGAAGCCATGAGGCCTCGATGGAGAGTCGGGATTTTATCCAAGCCTTCAAAAACACCTTTAATTGGACATGTTAGGCGCCTGGTGAATTCTAGAATGATTGGTAAGTAATACTGCTTGGACAGGATTGGTGGATCCCATACGTTGAGGTAGGCTGGGCGAGTAACTAGACCCGACAGTTCGGCTGTCGTTGACGACGATGTCCGCCGTGTGCTCCACAGCAACGCGAAGCAGGCGCGGTGACCTGCACGTTATTTTTGTTATACAGATAGTGGACTTGCGTTGCATTTACCGCACTCTCCCCTCTGTCTCAAACTGGGTCCTTTATCAAGACATGGTTAAGAAGACTGGTGAGGGAGAAGGGCGCAGGTTGATAGCGCGGTCGAGCCAAAGCCTTGGCGTTCCAGTCCACACCCCCTGGTCCGCACAGCAAATGGGCGGGCGCATCTACCGTGTGACCCGTTTTACGGGCAGAACTTGACACAAAAGGTGATTATATTCACGGTTCTTGGCAGGGAGTCGTAGCTCAGGTGGTTACAGCGCTGACTATACCTCCGCCTCGCCTCTGCTGCCGTGGATTCGAATCGGATGAATATATATTTCGACCAAGGAATTGAGTTTGCAAGTGTTTGCAGTCTTCTGACCAATCTCAAGGACACTTTAGATTAGTTTTTTGCCCTTTTACTAAGAGTATATAAATGAGGCGGTGGATTATTCTTAGCCTGCATCTAAATTTTTAAGTTCCAGGCGGATTTTTGTTCTGCACTCCAGGTTGATGGCTAGATGTAAGCTATAAACTCAAGCTTCCTTAACGCACATGAATTAAATATCGCCCCAGATTGGCAAAGTTGAGAAATCCAGGTTTATGATTTGAAGAAAAAGAAGAAGATGGGCTCCCCGGAAAGGGTTTATTCAAGTTCTGAAATTTCGAAAAGCTGGCGGAAATTGCAGACCCGCCTACAAGAGCACATACCGGCGACTGGGAGGTTAGATCCAAACTCCCAACAAGCAACGCACGTTGGAGAGACTTGACAAACTTTCAACCTCCAGAGAGCCAACATCTTAGATCGGAACAAAATAAAAGCAAAACGGCTAACACTCGAGGCTTCGTACTCCGATTCCAAATCCATCAACAGGTATTTGGACCTTTCTGCAGCCTACAAAATCCTACGGCATCACGTCCGTAGAGCTGAGGATTAAGTAACCACACTGGACTTAAGAAGGCCATGCATACACAGGCCGACGACGAGTCTACTCAGCGAGGAAGAAGAACCATCAGACCGACCACCTGACAAAGATTCAATCACCTCCCCTGACCAAACAGTAGCTCACAAAACACACAGATAAAAAGCCCGTCAACCACTCCCCTAAAGACCGGGGCAGCAAGAGACGAGAAAAATCCATCAGCACGGGGCCGATCAACACTACATGCTACTTGAAATTTCTGGTCGATTAAGTGCATTTTACGCTTTGACATTGGGAAGCCGACCAAGCTCTTTGAAACGTCGGCACCTAAATAAACCCGTTCCGGTGAGCTCATCCTTTTCTTCAAATTAAATGCTACCTTTTGGTAGACTGCTGAAAAGTTTTTAACATCCATGGTGCGTGCCTTTACATTTCGGGCCGAAGACACTAACAGACAAAATGCACAATGATGAAGAAGACAGTATTTGATTGTTCACATAGGTTGCAGGAGGCGACTCAAATTTAAAAGATGTAGAAACCCCGGCGCACATTTTGGAAATCAGCTATTCAACTTGGTCTAACAGGCAATGCGTTCCGATGGCAAAACACTTCTAGTGGCTTTTCACAGGAAGAAGGTGCGTGCTGCGGAGGCATTGGAGCTTATACTTCCCTATTTGAGCGGTGGAACACCACATGCGAGGCTGGGAGACCAGCCATCCAAGTCCGTCTGACGGTACTGTGCTTGGCGAGAGACAATAATGTAAACCCCCCGTAGTACAGGTGGCCCTGCGACAAGTTCCTGGATGGGCACCTAATCCTATGTTCTAACTCTAACAGTAATCTTAACTTAAATCTTGAACTTAACCCTAAAATAAATCTGATCACCCTAGGATTTAGCGCAATGCTACCTACAGTGAGTGACCGATCTCATGAAATTTTGGTTGAAATTCTGAAATGCGTTTTCGATTAAGAAGGATTACTTGGTCGCGGTTGAAATACTGATTATCATGCGGCATAACTTTATAATATTTCGGACTCGGCAGGAGATCGGCTTTAGAATACACTGCTTTTCAATCTCCTATAGAAACCGTACTCGGTAAAAAATAGCTACTTAAATTTGCATGCATTTTTTCCATTGATTTTCGATGGTCGTGCAAATTCAAATATATCTTATAGAAACTATAAACAAAATACGCTATCTTTCAGTCAATTAATACAGAATCACGTCTTCTTTATGCTCTATACTCGAGGAAGGAGTATAATTAGGTTTTAAAAAGTTTTATAATTGCCGAATAACTTGGAGCCTGATCATTCGTTGCATTAGCGCTTAGTGATTTTAGTCTACAAGGGACATGCGTTCCACGTAAAGAAAATCACAAATTCTTCTATGTCGTTAAAAAGATATCATACGGAGTCCATAAAATCTTGCAATGGATGGGGACTCTGTTGTGCATTTCATGAGGTGGTGGGGTAAACGTTGAGGTACGATGCTATGTGAATGTACATTGCGAGGTCTTAAAAAATCTCATAATAAGAAACTTTTTTAAAACCTAACTATACTCCTTACTTGAGTATAAAGCATAAAGAAGACGTGATTCTCTATTAACTGACTGAAATAAAGCATATTTTTGTTTACAGTTTCAATAAAATATCTTTGAATTTGCAAGACCATCGAAAATCAATGGGAAAAATGTATGTTACCTATATAGCCATTTTTTACCGAGTACGGTTTCTACAGGAAATCGAAAAGCAATTTATTCAAAAGCTGACATCCTGTCGAGTCAGAAATATTATAAGATTATGCCGCAGGATAATCAGTATTACAACCGCGACCAAGTAATCCTTCCTAATCGAAAATGCATTCCAGAATTTCAGCCAACATTTCATGAGATCGGTCACTCACTGTACATTACAGGGGTTCCTATTCTCCTGTGCTACCAACGTGCTCAAACTACTGACGTTCCGGACCTTTTTTAGTTTTTCTCTTACATCCTAAGACGAATTCCACAGCGGCTGTGGGTAAATTTAAAGTGATACGGGATCGGAGGTGAAGTAGTCGAAACACCTGGTTAACACTTAAATGTCACAAACGGATTACCTGTTACTGCTGTTGTTTCTTTCTCCCTGAGGACATAAACCATCTTTTATCTACATGCGTTGCGCTCTCGTCAGATTCACTTTGACTGGTTATCCTGCATAAATGGCTTTTTAGTTGGCGCAGTTAAGAATAGACATGTCCTGTCGCTGACAGTGCCGAAGATCAGGAAATAAGGGTTGTGCTTCCGCATCAGAGAGCCGCCTTCCTGCTCCAATTAAGGCATCACCTTGTCGTGCGTTTCCGAGTCAGCTAATTTTATTTACTTATGGTCAGTCGGGGAGGGGGAGGGGACTTTGCAGAGTCTGAGCGTACATGTTTCCGCTTTACTGATTATCCAAATTTCGCGTATTCCAGTTGCCAATCCTGAGTCCTGCAGAAATAATTAGTCTTACAAGGATGCTAATCAACGCGTTGGTGACGGACTCTCACACTTATAGGTCACGTGAGGTTCTCGGTGAATTCAGATGCATTCCTGCAGTTTCGGCAGTTTCAATCCCCCTTGTCTGAGACTTTATGTAAGCTGCCCGAGAGCGAGACATAAGTCGGAGACAAAAGTCGGTTGTCAGTGGTTGCATCTTCGCAGCGCCTCGTCATCTGGGTTGCACTGTCTATCGATAAGGCGCCACAGCAAACACAATCACTGGAATTTCGCGCCTGGTGACGGCTTCAATCATAACCGAAAACATTTGGCCAAAATAGTTACCTTTTCGACCGCCCTCCATCAGTTATCATCTCCCTCCCATTTTAGGCGATTAGTTGACGAAAAGCACCACCTGTAATTAGGTAGACTAGTACACGACTGAGGGTTTGGAAGGGTCGTCAGACACCCCACCTAGTCATTCGGGGTGACTATTTCCCGAAAGGCGGCTATCACTCTGCACATACATCCAGTGTCACCTGATTGCCCAAACTATACCGCCTACATTGAACTTGAAAGCGTAAGTGTCCTCGACACCCTTTCCTATTCGATGCTTCCATTCGTGGTTTCCTGGTCAACTACAAACACAACAGAAACAAACACAAAACTGACAGAAAATAGAGGCTCGAATCCTTCCCCGGCTTGTTGTGCTCGAATCGTCTAATAAGTCACCAATGGCGTGATGGCCAACAAACAGCGATTTCGACTTTTGCAGAGAGCTGGAAAGATGTGCTTTCAAAAGCCAGCATCCTGGCCTAACTAAAAAGTCTTGAAGCTACGCTGCTTGCGGATCGACGTTTAAACTACTTTATACCTGTACTTTATACGATTGCGTTCATGCCTGATCTAGCCGGTCTCGATGATGTCACGAACTGTACCTCTACACGCGTGACGATCCGCGGCAGCAGATCTGGACAGTTCAACCCATTTCCTTCGCCAACGACGGAGACCGAATACCGAAGGTCCTAGAATCACCTCCATGTCTTGACGAACTGTGTCGAGCCAGGTTTTGAACTGACCCCCTCTTCGACGCCTCCAATGGGCAACGGTGCCGGATCGAGAGTAGTAACACTGAGCTCCTGAGGTGAACGACGAAGGACATGCCCAAACCACCTCGGTCGTCTTTCTTGGATGGCCTGAATTATCCTTGCGATGTTGTCGCAGCGAACGCGGACTGTCTTATTTGAGACAAAGTCAGTGAATTTCACTCGAAGGATGGTCCTCAAGCAGTGGTGGTCAAATACCTCCAGTTTTCGCTCGTCCTCCACGCGCAAAGCCCAGCAATCACAACCGTAGAGAAGAACAGACCAGACAGATGCACGGTAAACGCAAATCTTAATGGCGATGGAGAGGTCACGTCGGATCCATTGGCATTTCCGAGGACTTGAGAAAACCTAGCGGGCAGCATCGATTCGGCAGACAACGTCGTCCTTACTCTGTCCATTGGGCAGCGGCCTCGCCCCGTAGGTATTTAAAACTGTCTACTTCTTTGAGTTGACGGCCATCAGTTTTGTTTAAATCCCACTTAATTAATCCTTCTTAACCGGCATTTTCTTTTGGAATTACGGTTTGTGGTCCACAAGTTAGGCAACCTATACTGCCCATGAACAATCGGCGCTGTTATTGACCTGGATCAAAAGGGGCCACACTGCCCCATTAGTATGCCTGTACGTGAAGGCTTACTTGCTGCTGCGACCCTAACAGTTCCACCGTCACAAACGATGAAGTTCATTGCGTGCCCAGCGGAATGGTCGCAGCGCACGTTGATTCGGCGTGAGTTAGTCTGTACTGACGCAGACTTACGATGCATCTACTGCACTCTCTCTCCCCCTACCAATTCACCTCAGATAACAAGATCCTGCAGACACGACTGAAGGAGAGCTTGAGCGCAGTGTCTTTAAAAAAAGTTACAGTAGGCGGGCTAACTCATAAAATGTCAACTAAAAGCCGAAAATTCGTTTTCGTCTCAAAAAGATTTATTAAGTAGGGTTGTAAGACAAATCAGCCTGCCGTTTAATTTTATAATATTTCAGCTACCTCAGGATGCCGGCTTTCGAATGAACCTCCTTTCGGCTGCCTGCAAAAATCACATTCTGTAAAAAATGACTACCCACGAAGCATGAATGTTTCTCATTGATTTTCGGTACCCATAAAAGTCCAATTATATTTCATGGGAAACACTTATGAAAATACTTATTCTTCACTTCATTCGGTAGCAAATTACATCGTCTTTTGAAGGAAGGGTATAAGTTTTTTTTGAAAAGATTCTAATTGTAAGACTTTTTAACACCGTTAGATGACCGTCCATAAAACGTCATGTCGCTGCATTTACCAATCTGGCTTGTAAAGTTAACAATATTGATCGAATCCACTACCCCATTTTATGAACCCTTTATAGTTCCCCTTTGTTACCGTAGAGAAAAATGTGGTTTTCCGTGCGCGGAAAATATACGGCTTGTGGTTTGGAAACCCTGAATCCAAGTGTAACGGCAGGTCGGGTTCAAAATTATTTCGAAATTGGAAGAGATTTCGGAAACCGAATTATAGATTTCCTTCGAGTATAAAATTAGTAAAAGATGTAATTTTCTAACAATTGAGCAAAATAGTGAGCATCTTTATGCATGTTTCCCTGAAATATAATTGGACTTTTAGGGGCATTGAAAATCAACAAGAAAAATTCCTGCCATATAAGTAGTCATTTTTTAAAAAGTATAGTTTTTTCATGCTGCCGGAGGGAAGTTCATTCGAAAGCCGGCATCCTGAGGTAACTGAAATATTATGGAAGTATCTTGCATGCGGACTAGTTTTACAATCTGATTAATTAACTTTTTTGAATCGAAAACTAATTTTTTGGATTTCGCCTGACATTTTATGAGTAAGCCAACCTACTGTAAGCCGCCTCTCTTAGAGTGTCAAGCACGACCTAGCATCCAAAGTCTCTGAGATGGCTCGGATCAGCATCATGTATGCATGACCACGAGAAAAACGGGACCGAGGCCGCGTCAAAGGCCACACTTTCTCCCGTCAGCGGTCACGTGGACGGTTCGGACATGCCAGCGGTGCAAGAAAGGGGGGGAAGAGAATGATATGAACTTTCCGGTTTGACCCCAGTACACTGCGTTGCGAGTGTCGCACGGAATCTTGTGGAAGACATCTTTATCGTCGAGATAGCTAACTCCGTTTTTAGGGCATACAAGCTAGTTGCGTAACGTGGTCATCAATCTGTTGGTCACTTGTAGTTGATGTTTCTTCAGCTGTCTTTCAACTAGTTGAGACATCTTTTTAAGTTACGGAATTTTTCTGCAGGTTTCCTGTTTGGACACTTAATCGGGACCGTCTAGTTCCTTGATTTTTTCTTTTTATTGCTGTTATCTCATGCACTCTAGGGTACCCATTTTGGCTCACAAACCGACGACCACATTACGCAACCAGCTCATACACCCTAAGGATAAGGTCAGGTACTTAGATAGGAAAGACGTCGTCTACAAGATTCCGTGTGACGCCAGCAATGCGGTACACTGGGACCAAGCCGGGAAGTGAGCCTTTACACCCATAACCGAATATCAACTGACCATAAAAAAGCTTGACCACTTGTCCCAAGTTACCATGCATACACTGGAAACTGGCCATAAATTTGTTTGGGAAAAACGTGCATTGATGGTGTCTGTCCGTCTGAGGAATATCGAGGATTTTTGAGGCCATATATTCCAATAAATCATGCATTAACCAACACACTGGACAAAACGCCGACTACAATGGTCTCAGGATAAGATGGAAGAGGCCACAGCTAGCCAGTACAGAATGTCAAATTAGGCCATTAATTATTGGCCGTAATGAAAGGACAATATCGATTTTTTAACACTTTCAAAAATGTAGACAATTGTTCATATTTGCCTTACGTCTGAAGAACACCTGGGGAACCAATGTAAATAATGTACAAAATAAAGTTTGTTACATTTCCTTAAGGACTTATTTCTTTCCATTTATGCTTCTTGGAATGCTCATCTTTCAATATATATACGTATATATCAGGGAGGCAGACGACAGAGCCTAGGAAGTAGATTGATATAAAACTGTTTCAAGCTCGCTCACCTTGGAAATGAGGGCTCTTAGACAAAGCGGACGGTTATATATTGATTAGCAGCCACTAAGTGGTGCTAAAATGGTCATTTATGGCTTATATGAAGAAGTCAGTTATTTTGATGCAAAGAAATAATTTCTTAGTTAGAAATTACTATCTCTTACAAAACTGAAACATCTAACTTAAAATCAATTTGGTAGACGAGTATTCGCACTAACGAAACGCAAACTGATTAAATTAAAAATACATCGCTAAGAAATATAGCGTTATGATCCCGAAAATGCAGTTTCCTACATAACGTCGAACGATCTAATGTTCACCTCCACGGCTTTGTTTAAAATGACAAGGGGGAATGTCTAAGAGTGGGTCGGACTCCAGGGTTTATCAGTGTCCTCTTGGGGCATAACTTTGCAAAGTATATTGCTTTTTTCAAAGGTAGGGTGAAGGCGTCAGTTTACTGCGGACCCCGAAATGATGTGTGTACATGCGAAATCCAGTTAGCTACTGACGACTGGCAGTCATACGCAAGACAGGTGAATCAAAAATAGGAGATCAACTGAGCATGAATTGAGGGGTAGCAGAAATGTCAAGCACCAGTGCAAGATGGGACTCCATGGAACGCCCAGCTGGATACATTATCCGCATACATTTATCATTTTACTTGCAGGTTTTAGGTTGCCCCCAACGGCCTTCTCTGTTTGCCTATATTCTGGCGAGCTGACCCACCCGCAAATCCCCCCCATTCACATCCGACACGAATCACAGTATACCGACAGTTGAATGGGATCCCTCACCCTACCGTTTCATGGTATTTTACAATAAAAAACAGATTATTACCAATCAGACTTTATAATGCTGCTAGTTCCCGGGCTCAGAAATGCAGGCCTCACTATCCTGAGCTTATGATAAAATCAAAACCCAGGGCAAAGTTATTTATAGTCTGTTGATTATCGGATCCTCAAACGCCAAAGTACTCCGAGTATTAGCATAGCACAGAGATCAAGACCACCAACGCAGACACCCACATATGAGTAATTTTCTATTCCGAGTAGAAACTCAGAGAAATGCATTGTGACGCACCTTGAAGTATCAGGAAACGACTATTTACTAGAAAACCTACTGTCGCGAAAATCGGAATCTGAGATTCCTCACTGGTTATCTCTCCTATCGCGAACTCGCTTACAAGACATAAGTGTGACCTTTGAACAACGCTGTCTTACCCCCCGACGGCAAAGTCGATCCCGATCTTTCGTTTTTCTGGACCAACCGTTTCCGACATATTTGCCATCATAAGTTAGTGCTGAACACCCGGCGTTCGAGACCGATTCGACAATAGTCACCATTGCCTGACGAGCTAACTTCACGTTGTCTATGACGGAGAACGTTTCATCAGATAAGAGCCTTTACCCGACTTCGGAGTATCCACAATCCACTCAGGTGACTAGCAGTCAGTGGGGGGGGGTGAGGACGTTTTTAAGATAATTAAGTGAACCACCTTCGAGGCATCACTTACTGAGGTCGCAAATAAATTCAGAAACGGCCATTATAGTGTCCCGGACCTTGTCAGTACAAACTTGCGCCTCAGTAGTGTACCACCGCATGCAGAGAAAAATAGATGTAAGTTAAATTTAGTAACAGCGTAAGGAGACGACAGAGGTTGAAACGAGATAACAATCTGCTTGGCTGGTTGTCATTAGAGGCCTCTAAAAGTACAGAGATACCCTAATCTAACCTATCTTCTCTGCATGTTCTCCTTGACATGGAACCTCACTGGGATGTCACGCGCTCCAGTGTTTCCCCCCCTCCCAAAGTTTGTTCACCGTATCATTTCAGGCGTGACCTACGGACTGCGTAGATTGCTTTTCACTGGGGTGTAGTCTCCTTAATTTTAGGACGACCACTACCGTATTCTCTCGCGCAAACTCCCTGCGGTATTAGGCGTAAGTCAAAGCTCCCATGACGCTTCCGTACAGAGGAGTTGGCGTTTTAACAATGAACCACTGACCTAGCCTTTTAAAACTTTAATCTGTTGTGAATTTGTTTCAGCGAACTCTTCTTCCTTTATAAGCCTGAGTAGTTTCGTAGAACGGATTAGAAATGTTTTGTGAGAATGGGCTCCGACTTACCTAATTGCAAAAATCTCAGCAGCTTCAACTGGGTTTTAGTCGATGAGAGCAAGGGCAAGGCTTGAGAACAGATAACGTTTGAGACAATTGAGTTAGGATTCCCCAGCCGAGAGAATTCTTTTAAACAGAAATGGGGCAATGTTCGCGTTCAGCCTATTACATTGTATAGAATCCATCGGTCATAATACAGTCGGCCGACTGCTCAAGCAGCTTTTCTAAACAACTAACCAGGCCTACTTTTTATCACGTGTTGTTGCCTTTTGCTAGAAATCTAATCGTTTAGGTACAGTGGATGTGCTAACTTGCAAAATGTTAAACCGAATTTCGAAATGCGTTTTCGACCGAAGAATTTACTTAAGTGGGATTGTAATATAAAAAACCGTGCAGCATCAGCCCATGATAATTCACTTACTTCAGGGTGACGGCTTTTGAATGAACTTCTTTTCGATCGCCTGCAAAAATTACACTCGATGATAAAATGATTTCCTTAGTAGCACAAAATCTTCTCGCCGATTTTCGATGCTCTCATAAATTGGAATACATTTAAAGATAAACATACGAAGAAATATTCAATCATTTACTTACTTTGTTGAAAATTAGGTTTTTTTCAAATTTTATGCTTGAAGTGTATAGTTCGGAAATAAATAATTTTCCAATTCCCGAATAATTATGAAACCGACATGCCGTTACGCCTGCATTCGGGCTTCGGTGCACGGAAAATTATATATTTCTTTACATTGTTAGGAGGAGACCGTATAGGGGTTCGTAAAATGTACCAGTTGATTTGAGCACATTGTAAACTTTACAAGCAAAATTAGTAAATGCAGGGATATGAGGTTATATGGGCGGGCATTTCACGGTCTTAAAACTATCATAATTACAAACTTTTAAAACGAATTATAGCCTTCCCTTAGTTATAAAATTTAAATTACACAGAATTTTCAACCGAGTAAAAGGATTAATATGCTTATGCATGTTTTCCATAAATTTTGTTCCAATAAATAAGGCCATCGAAAATCAATGAGAAAATTTCACATTGTTATGTAGTCATTTTTTCACGATGTGTAAATTTTATAGGCGGCCGAAAAGAAATTCGTTCAAAAGCCGACAACCTGAAGTAGCTGATTTATTATAGCATTATGCTCTATGGTTATTAATTTTACAACCCTGCTTACGTAATCTTTCCGAATCAAAACGCATTTCAGAATTTCGGTTAACATTTTATGAGTTATCATGTATCAAGCCCTGCCCTTGTTCTCGTGGGTTCGAGTTCTATTGTGAATGCTGGCGTTTTTGTAAGTGGATCAATCGAATTATTCAATTCTGCCAAAATATAAATTAAAATATGCTTCGGTGACTGTAACTAACGTCAGAATCCGAACCCGTCAAGCGACCGCCGGTCGAATTCTTTCGAGTTGATCACATTGCGTCAACGCGAACTCCGCCAATAGGAGTCTAGGAAACCTGCGGTACACACTTTTCGGTCAACACATTACCCTATTTCCAACGACGAGGTGATAGAAGAAAGCACCGCTTTTCGAAAAATGCTTTGTCACACATCAGTTCGAATTTACACGGCATGTCAGCTACCGGGCAAAAGGAACCACTGACCGTATCGGTATTTACTAGCCGTGAAACGCTACATATCTGAATGCAGGTACATCGAACAAACCTTTTTTCTTTATTGTATCTGACGTTAGAATTTACAAAATTCGGACTTCAGACTAAGTGTCGGAAATGCATATTGAATCCCACATGATTCTGGGGGGGTAATAACGCCTATTAATATGTTGATGTGTATGGGTTTGATTCAGTGGTGAACGTGTTAAGTTAGCTGCTATTTTATGCCAGAGCGGAATGTCCTTCGATCGCCGTTATCAGTTTAAGTGAAAAACTGCTCTAAGTACCAACGTCCTCGATAAACGCCTCTTTTTTCAACATGCTATCTTTAAATTGCATTTTCACTGCCATTGAAGTGTCCGAATAATTCCCTGGTCTTGGTAAGTACATGGCGTTGTGAAGAGTAGTTTGAATCAGATTTATGGTCGGCCCTTCCAAAATGTAAACTAAACTTCACGGCCAGTTTAGAAGTGATTTGCACAGGTTGGGAATTTATCTTCAATATTAGTATGACAAATTAACATATTTAAGCTGTTAGTCCCAAGTTGGTGGAATTTACAGCCTTTATTAACCACTGAGCCGTTGATTTTGATGGTCGGCCTGTTCCTATGAGAATAAATTTTCAGGCGACTGGAATGGCAAGCTGCAATCCCTTTGAACCTTAGAACTTGACTAATTCGAAAACTGAACTACTCACGCTTGTATCTTGCCAGATCTCAATACAACCTTTCCTGGCACTCTGATTTATCCGCTGGCAAGTCAGAAAACTTGCTTAACGAACTACCCATTTTTGTCTCCATGTTTGAGAGGATGAGCTACCTTACGGCCAGAAAATTCCAGACATATAACAATTGCAGCCTGAGGGTCGAAGTGTCTTTATTCTATTCGTTTTATCAGCCTGTGCACGAGATACAGATTTCTTCTCACTGAACGCTTACTTGGGAATCAAGTAGTATATACCGACTTTTCAGAAAATTATCTATCAACTGAATTCCAGAGAATGAGCTTTTATAGAAAAAGGCAAGCAAAATACACACGTTATGGCCTTACGTGACCACAAAACGGTCCATGCATTAGAAGCGCTCAACCATTCGGGGACCAGATCAGATTCCGGCAGATTTTATCGGGAATACGCGTCCATAACAAATGCGGACATTTGGAATGCGATAGAAGGCCCAGCTGCCGGCTGACGTTGCACCAAATGGGATCAAAACCACACCTACTTTTTGTTGTGATATAAAATCCAGATCAAGAGTTTGTTGCGGACTAGGTGGCCTAGAGGCACGCCTTTGTGCGCGTTCTCGCCGTGCTAGTTCCCAGCGCCTCCCATCTTCCTGGTGAGTAAGGGAGGAGGCGGTGACTGCATTGCAAGCCGAATATCACTATACTCATGAAATGTCAATCGAAATGCGATTTCGTCTCGAAAAGATTAATTAGTGTTGTAAAACTTACCATACTGCAGAATAATTCTAAAATAATTCGGTTACGTCGGGATGCCGGCTTCTGAATAAACTTCTTTTCGGCTGCATACAAAAACGACACTCTGTAAAAAATGACTAGTTAAGCAGCATGCACTTTTCTCATTGATTTTCAATGCCCCCAAAAACGTAATTACATTTCATGGAGAACATGCATACAGATATTCAGTCTTTTGCACATCCGGTAGAAAATTACGTCTTCTTCCAAATTTAAACTCAAAGGAAGGTAGCAATTTGGTTTTTAAAAAGGGAGACATTTTAACACGGTGAAGTGACCGCTCACAAAACGTCATGTAACTGCATTTAATAAATGGGGCTTTTGAAGCCTACAATATGTCTTAAATCGGCAGCTAAATTTAAGGAACCCCATATGGTCTCCCTTTAATACCGCAGAGGAAAGTATGATTTTTTCTCATTGATTTTCAATGCCGATAAATGTCCAATTATAATTCATGGAAAACATGCATAAAAGTATCCATTCTTTTGCATATTCGGTAGATAATTACATCTTCTTCTAACTTTATACTCGAAAGAGGGACATAATTCGGTTTTAAAAACGCTTATAATTGTGGGAGTTTTAAATACCGTGAAATGGCCGTTCATAAATCTTCATGTCTCTGCATTTAAAAACGTGCCTTAGAAAGTTAAAAAGTTAACAATATGGATCAAATCCACTGCTGAATTTTATGAACCTCATGTGGACCCCCTTTATTACCGTAGAGAAATTTGTGATTTTTCGTACGCTGAAAATACATGGCATGCAGTCTGAAAACCCTGAATTCAATAGTAACGGCGGAGCGGGTTCGAAAGTATTAGAGAATTGGGAAAGTTTTTGAAAGCCAAATTATACCCTTCCTTCGGGTGTATAATTTAAAAAAGATGTAAGTTCCTACGGAAGGAGAAGAAGAGTGAATATTTTTGTGCATGTTTTCCATAAAATATTATTGCACATTTAGGGGCATCGAAAATCAATGAGATAAAGTGGTGTTACATAAGTAGTCATTTTTTAAAATGTGCTTTTTGCCTGCAGCCAGAAGGAAGTTCATGCAAACGCCGGCATCCTTAGTTAACTGAAATATTATAGAATTATGTTGCAGGCTGACTAGTTTTACAACCCTACTTAACTAATCTTTTTGAAACGAAAACGCATTTCGGTATTTCGATTGACATTTCATGAGTTTGCCCAACTGCTGTAAATCACGTGCCGGTCACCGTTCCTACCGTTACCCTACCGTCAAGCGCACCGTTGACATCGACGAAATCAACGGCTGAACTGCTACTGCGCTTCCAACTATCGCCTCTTCCAAAAAAGGTAATCATTAGAGTACGAGCAAGGTCTTTCTCAAGTAGGCTATATTTGAGAGTGCTCTTCCCCCTCCGTCTGTGTGATGCACATTCCCTGAACTTATCACTGTTTATGGTTTTTCTCGGCGTGAAAACTCATTCGGCCTTGTAGTAATTCTATACAGCTTACGGGGTTCCGACAAAGACATACTATCTGCACATACTACTAGTTGCTGTGCAATTGTCTGCAGGGACTCAAGAAGAAGCCCCAAGGTACAGCGGAATGAGCATGTCCCAAAACCTGATCTGTGAGCACTCTCTTACCGTAGTTAGTATTCTCGATCATAACCGGAAGGATGACAGACAGGTGGCTCAACGGGCAGAGCCTCGGGGGTACCAGCACTGGCTGATCAATGCGCGCGGACTGATGGCTGGTCAGTAAGCCAGAAGTTATCATCCCAGTCTCCCTTATCTGCACATACTACTTGTCGCTATGAGACCTCTGATTTCAGTCCCAAGGTTTAATGGGAAGAGCGCTTTGCGGAACCT
>CACRXP010000598.1:294936-368547 GCA_902702965.1 Spirometra erinaceieuropaei
TTCCAAGTTCTATTCATTGCAGGACCCTGATTTTGCAGTACCACAGTTCTACCAGCGCTTGTCAAAGGCCTATTTGGGCCCCATTTTGCCTCATCACATTAAGCGACATTCTAGCTCTGTGCGGTAATATGTGGTTATGTAGTCGCACCTGATGGACACAATGCTGTTGACTTACTTAATTTTTTTGGTTGGCGTGATTAGGTTTGTATGGTGTTGCTGTGTGTTGCGATGTGTTTCCTGATGGACGGACTTGTTTTTGGTGCCGTCTCTGCGTTTTTTGGCCCAATGCTGGCGGTCCTTCTTGACATTCGGCCTGTCGTCTCCTTCTAACTATCGCGTCGGATGCTTCAGGGCTAGGGTTAAGGACAAGTGGTCAAGGTTAGGGGTTTGGGCTAGAGGTCAGAATTAGGGGTTGGGATTAGGAGTTAGGGTTAGGGGTTATGACAAATATTTCTCAACCACTCAAAGCATGACCGCACATCCCCAATAGCTCTTCTTTTGTATACAACTACTAGACCTCGTCAGCCGTGCATTTTCCGGCCCCCACTGTAAAAACCAATATAACCAACGATGCCGTATTAAGGGTTCATGGGGTTTGTTTACCTATGATTCGGCTAAAGTACCACATCTCATCCTCTGTGCTAGTCCGACCGATGTACATTTAAACCACTTACTTATGAGATCCTGTTGGGACAGTCAGTTTGCTGTATTTGATGAATTGCATACGTTGCGGTAGGCTGGGCGGGTAAGTTAACCTACCTGGAAGGTTCATAAAAACATCCCGTTTAAGGCATCTTCTCAGGAGCTCACATGTTGCGTCACCTTGAAAAAGGCAAATATAGTTTTCCTTTACGCGTCACTGAGATGGGTTTTATGGGTCTCTGTGTAGCATTCCTAGGATATTAATGTTGGACGACCTTGTTTTACACGAAGAAGGTAAGGATAGGTTGCCGACGCAGACCACCTTCGTGTGCGTTTACTCCTTTGCTTGCTCCTCTGAAAGAAGTTGCTCTGGTCGTCCGAGTCGGCGCCTAGTCAAGAGAATGCGGGAACATCTCCCGGCATGGCTGGAAAAAGGCGAATTCAAAAGCACAAACAAAGCCATTTTCGCGCACACTGTTGATTCCAGGCGTCGTGTGGACCCTCCAGCGAAGCCTTCCATGTGAGTAACGGGGTCCCACAGAATTAACCTAAGACGCTGAGTCAGCGTCTGCTAACGACAGCAGAGGCGAATGTCATCGGGTTACAAAAGCCGGTCTTTTGCGTACAGAGGAACCTGGTACAAGCTCGATTCCAATCGTGAGCAAAGGTCGGTCAACTGCATAAGCCCCTCCGGTTCTCCCAACCTCCACTGCCTCCTAACTGACTGCCTCTTATTCCCTCTCCCTCCCGCCCCCACCCACCGTTTCCACATCCCACTGTCCGAAAAGACGAACCGTAATCGATTCCTTTCATCTCTCACATGTTTTATTTGCATCCGGTTTTCATATAAATGTTCTGGCCTGATGATAGTTTCTCTTATACACGCTTATGCCCGATAAACTTGCCTTTCGAATCCTAGCAGGGAAATTTTTGCAACACGGTAAGGTGTGGTTATGTAGTTGCACCTGATGGGCACAATACTGCTAGAAGTTGGGGTTAGAGGTTGGATTTGAGGCAGCTGTATCTCGTCCACTCAAAGTACGATCGTACTATCCCAATAGCTTTTCTTTTGCATAAAAATACATGACCTGGTCGCCTATGCGTTCCCTGGCCCCACCCGTAAAAACCCTGTCAGCACCGGTCCCGTATTACAGGTGGCTGGGATTTGTTTACCTCAGGTGCGGCTGCATAACCACATCTGATCAGCAAATCTAAAACTGTACAATGATCAAATCTTTATGGGACTTTTGTCAACTACAGCAAAAATAGGTCAAAAATCAACCCCAAGATGCTATCCTACACATATAAACGTTGTCCAGTTTTTGAGAACCTACTAGATTCTGCAGTTTCACGCAAATGCAGTGCAATCTGTTGCCCGGCAGACTTTGACCCGGTGTAGACAGACGAATTATGTTATTATTGGGTAAAAATGCTACTCTCTGAAGACTACTTTTGAACTAACAGAATTAAGAGCTTCGGTTACGGAGCGATCTAACTCAGATGCATAAATTCCATTAAATTTGCGTCCTAGCTTTGGTGTATCTGGGGTACCGAGTGAAATTCTCCAGATTCCAAAGCGACCGTTTTTCGGAGGTAATTATGGTGCACATCCTTTATCAACGGCTCTCGGCTTCTTGGCTTTCATGTACATATCAAACCGATGTGTAAAAAGAACTGGCTTCTTTTAGAACCTAAATCAGTTTTCCCGTCATGCGGCGAAAGTTCTCCTTTCGCCTTAAATAAGTCGGGAACCCGTCAAATCTTTTGGGAGTGCCGGCCACGTAAATTCATACACACAATGCCAGTGCACATTTGCATTTATTTAAATAGTTTCTCCCTTATTCTCGACTGGCTTAAAGAATCAGCTACTCACATTAGTCATTCTCTACAAAGTCCTATGCTTGAGGCAACTGGCTAGCCTGGCCGGAGGTGCTGTAGAGTTATTTGTCGTTCAAACCGCCACTGTGGCTGACGCAATGTCAACTTACGTGAGGCCAGGAAACCACTATCCCCCTAAGTGTCATTGGGAAAAACTTCTTTCTGGAGGAAGAAAAAGAGAACAAAAGGAGAGAGAAGAAAAAAATAGGAAGAAGTAGAAGATAAGATCCCTGGAATGAAAAACCTGCCGGCCCAGCCTTTCGGCTCTCAGTCGGGTCCGTCACTAGATTTAGCCCCAAAAGACAGTATTTGAAGGACGCATTTTCTATGCAGACGCATGCCCAACATAACTACTAAAAATTGCGTTCATCGTTGCGATCGCAGTTGATGCTATTATTGATGTTAAGTCCGCACCCGAGTTGTCAAATGGGTTCGAGTGAGTGATTATCATACAGCCTACCCCTAGATGTTTCAGTTACGTCTGGATTTTGATTTTTGAATGAATCTCCTTTCGGCCGCCTCCAAAAATCCTACCTAATTAAAAGAGCGACTTAAGTACCATGAATTTACCCAGTGATTTTCGTCTCCTTTATAAGTTCAATTGTATTTTGTGGAAAATATGC
Organism: Spirometra erinaceieuropaei; assembly: GCA_902702965.1. NCBI lineage: Eukaryota > Metazoa > Platyhelminthes > Cestoda > Diphyllobothriidea > Diphyllobothriidae > Spirometra > Spirometra erinaceieuropaei. The sequence goes on from CACRXP010000598.1 coordinate 298,080, forward strand.
GCAAAAATATTCGTGTACTCATTCGCTAGCAAGTCAAACCCACAAATCTTATACCCCAAGAAGTGATATTCCCTGGTCTTAAAAAATTGAATACTTTTAAACTCGACGGGCAGTTGCCCTTAAATTTAGAGTTCTGGAACTCCATGTTGTGCACATTGCATGTAGGGAAACGCTTACGCTTTTCTGTTATTAAAAATTTACCACATAGATCTCATAAACTTGTTTAGTGGATTCGGACTGTGTTGCAGCATCAATAAATCGAGAAATGCGGTGCTAGGTTAATGGACATTTCGCGATCTTAAAGGTCTTCCGCTTGCAAAATTTCCAAAATCCAAAGCATGAAATTTAAAGAAGATGCAATCTTCCACAAGATTATTACATGAAAGGATATCATTATGCGTTTTATCCACAGAAATTACCAAATTTTATTATTACACCAAAAATCAATGGGCAAAGGACACATTAAATGAGTCGTCATCTCCTATCATATGTAGTTTTTGCGGGCGGCCGAAAAAAGCTCATTCAGAAGCCGGCATCCTGGCGTGGATGAAATATTTTGGGGCTATTTTGCACGATGACCCATCCCACAGCGTTAACTGGGAAACTCCGTTCAGTCCGAAACGCAGTTTAAAACGTCTGTTACCATTTCACAAGAGAGGCCGGCAACTACATATTCACTTCATTGTTGGACAATATAATCTGGCAGATATCCTTAAAATGTGACTAAAAGAGACCCTATGGAGATTGAGATCCCTAAATTCCTTACGGACGAAAAGCAATAATTCGCCAAAAGAGACAGTATTTTCAGTGTGCGTCTCGAATAAGCATTTGGATAACAGTTTCGAATCAGCATTTACTGGCAACTGATGTGCGCACAGTATACGACAACATGCGACCGGCCTAATTTGTTGTTTTACATAAGTAAACCTCTGCGTGGAGATTCTAACATAAGAAAATTAAGTTCCCTAAGCCGGAAAAAGTCCAATAATCCATTAGGAATAGACTTTATGAGGTTCATAACATTTTGCCGTTGAGTTCAGCCATGTTCTAAACTTTACAAGCAATATAGGTAAATGCGGAATCACGAGATTTCATAGATGGACATTTCACAGTCGTAAAAAATCCCATAATAAAAAGTTTTTAAAATAAAATTATACCTTTCCTTCAAGTTTGCAATTTGAAGATGACGTAATTTGTCTTCCAAATGAGTAAAAGATTGAATATTTTTATGCATCCATTCCGTGCAATATATGCAAACTTGTAAGGGTATCGAAAATCAATGGCAAAGATGCATGCTACTTAAGTAGTCATTTTTTACAGCGTGTGATTTTTGCAGGTAACCGGAAAGAAGATCGTTCAAGCCCGACATCTCTAAATAACTGGATTGTTATGAAATTATGTGGCGCGGTGCTGAATTTTACAAATCTGCTTAAGTAATCTTTTCGAGTCGAAAGCGCTTTCAGAATTTCGGTTAATGTTTCATGAGTTTGCACATCTACTGTACGCAGTTGTCTCTGGTGATGGCCTCGAATGAGAAGCTGAAACATCAAAAAGTAAAATCCCTGCTCCAACGACCACGCCATTCTTCGTAACCGTTTTCTCTTATCGGCAAGCAAAATAACTCCTAAATCGTTTTCTGTTCAATGTATGATACGGACCATTTGCAAGCTTCAACACAATCTGTTTGAGTTCGTTTCCCATACCTCGAGCACTGGATTTGGTGGGATCGTGAAGCAACGGCATTATAAACTACTTTCCTCGATCTACTGACCTCTTTTTATCCTTCAGCTTCCGTATAAATGCCCTGAACGCATCTCTGTAAGAAAAAGCACAATTTTAAACAAAAACGAGAAAGTCGCATGGGGTTAAAACTGTTCATGGGTCCATACCCAGAGATTATTTTGTACAATCTTTATGCGACCATAAACAAATCAGAGTTAACCTTGTCGACTTCGGCTCCTTTATCTGTGAGCTCCCTCTCAGTCCAAATTGTAGGAAGAAAGGACTTTCGCTTCAAAAATATTACTAGTTTCCCATACGTAACTCTTTTTTACTTTATAACGCACCTTCTAGTGCTGACGAGAAATGACAAATAAATGCGATGCATTTGCTTTCCCGAGGCAATAAAGGTATCTACGACCATTAAAAATTATTCGGTTGCTTTCACACACCTCTGTCAGATATATGAGCAACGGCTGTCGTGAGAGTGACGAAAGTAACCTCTTTCGACTATGTCTGCATTTAGGGGCGTGGTTGCAGTTATCTGCTTAGCTGAGAATTTGCTAAATATGTTCAATAATGGAGTTTTCGGCAGCTCGCTGCGATTAGCTACAAACATGCTCCATCAAGGTAACATTTCGAGGCGGGGCAGTGAGTAAAAAATACAGTCATGTTTTAAATGGTTACCTCTCCGACTTATCTAATCACAACGCTGGGAGCTTTCCCGTCTCCCAGGGGATAAAGTTCGGACGCAGACTCCATCCAAAGGGTAGCAGCATGAAACTGGCCGACCGAACTGGAATTTGGGCGTGTAACATGATCCCGAGGGCATATTTTCAGGCCTAACCCTGTGATTTAGTCAGAAATTTGATCTGTAACATTTTGGCCGCTGCTCCGTGCCTGGTAATGGTGGTTTCTGCTGAACCAACTGGCAGTAAATTACATCCGTCAGACCGCAATCTACACCCAAATATTTCGCCTTCCAGTAGATGCAGCAAATTTATTTCGACTTCTGACTGGCATTTCCGAGGTAGTCCGGTTGACAGGATGTGAGTACTTGTGTCGGCCTTAAATAATTTGAAAGGGTAACATGTAAACCAGGTCGCGGCGTTCTGCTGCTTTAACTGGTATCATATGGCGTGATTGAGTGACGACGACTAATAGGTAAGAACTGGTTACCCTCGTCTCCATATGTCGATACCCCTCTTTCCGTCAATGTTTACGGTCGTGCCACTGCCCTCGGGGACTCTATAGAAAGTGGCAAGGCACGAGGAGAGAAGCATGTCTCGTAAATGATCGGAGAGCTTCCCTCTACCGTTGTTTATATTTTCGGTCGAAACCGGTAGGACAGCGAGCCTATGACTCAATGCCAGACCGTCGGACTTGAAAATGCCCAATGACCAATGAACTCCGGTTTGAATCCCCGATCACTCAAATCCAGGTCTGGGTGTGGCTGGCCGATGACGGTTAGCAAGTCAGAAATAGCCATTCCGATCTTCCATACCCTTGTTGGTGCTAGCTTGCGTGCCTATATCATTAGCCGTTATGCGACTGCCTGCGAAGGTTCCAGCTGGAACTCGGAGGCACAACGGGACGAGCACGCTCCTTAAACTGAGCGATGGGTGCTCCTAATCCAGGCTTGGAACACCTGGGATTCAAACCCGGCCATCCCAGTCTCCCTTGTCTTTTTCGGTGCTGCCTCCTATAAGCAATCTTTTCTGCAATTTTGGTGTACACATGTCATTTAAAAAAACAAACCCAAGGTCCTCTTCCAACCATCGACAGTTGCCTTTATCGCATTTTGCTCATATACCAGACTTCGATCCCAGGAAATATAAGACTTGCTCCCCCATATACGACGACCAAATCGCTAACCGTAATAAAAATTTTGACTTGCCTGTGGATTAGATTATTACCGGGAGACTTGAATGTTACCAACCTCACCCTATGCGATACCCAGCAGGCTAGAGAAAGAGTCAGATTTAATCTCTCGACTGAATGTAACATACTTCATTCTCAGATTAACTGGTATCGGAGACATGCTGAACAGTCTTATTCGGTCCTGCCAACCACTCGATCTGTTCTATTGGATGTTGAAACTGCTCTCGGCGTGGTAACACGATTTAACAGACGACGAAATAGCGTCAAACAGAATTACAGTAGGTGGGCTAACCCACGAAATCTCAGCAGAAATTTCGAAATGCGTTTTCGTTTCGAAAAGATTAATTAAGCAGAATTCTAAAACTAATCATTATGCAAAATAATTCCGTAATAAGTCAGTTACCCCAGGACGCCGGCTTTCGAACAAACGTCTTTTTGGCTGAATCCAAAACCCATACTCCGTAAAAAATGACTACTTATCTAACAAAAATTTTCTCGTTGATTTTCAATGCCCTTAAAAATTCAATCATATTTTGTAGAAACATGCATAAAAATACTAATTCTTTTGCTGATTCAGTAGAAGATTACGTCTTTTTCCAATTTTATTCTCTAACGAAGGGTATAATTTGATTTTATAAAAGTTTCCAATTGTGAGCCTTTTAATACCGTGAAATGGCCCTTCATAAAACGTCATGTTTCTGCACTTAGCAATACGGCTTGTAAAGGTATCAATGGGGTTCAAATTCACTTCTGAATTTTATGAATCCCATATGGTCTCCGTTTAATACGGCAGAGAAATGTATGGTTTTCCGTACGAGGAAATTATACGGCTTGTATTTTGAAAAATCGGAATGCAAGCGTAACGGTAGTCGGGTTCAAATTATTCGGGAACTGGAAAAGTTTTTAAATACCAAAATACGTCCCTCCTTCGAGTAAAAACTTGGAAGAAGTATTATTCTACCGAATGGGTAAAGGGATGAATATTTTTATGCATGTTTTTATGAAATATAATTGAATCTTTAAGGGTATCGAAAATCAATGAAAATATTCCTGCTAAGTAAGTAGTCATTTTTTACGGACTATGGTTTTTGGATGCAGCCAAAAAGACGTCTGTTCGACAGCCAGACTCCTGAGGTAAATGCATTATTATGGAATTATGCTACACGATGATTGGTTTCACAATCCTATTTAACTCTTCTATTCGAAACGAAAACTCATCTCGGAATTTCTGTTTAGATTTCATGAGTTAGCCTACCTACTGTAGATTGAAGTGACTCGTTTGTTTAATTAGAAAGTTGGTGCGATTTTCAAACAAGCAGTGTGATTGTTCACCCTCTATTCCTCAGGGCTGCAGTTGCATGGTTGTGATGGTGAAGCATGTTCTGATACTCTCATGCAGTGATTTTTCAATCATTTAAGTTCTTTAGCTGTTGAGTGAGCGAAACACTCGTATAGGAGGTGAACCAACTCATGAAATGTTAGTCGAAGTTAAGCAATTCGTTTTCGTATCGAAAAGGTTAATTACTTAGGGCATAAATCAAGCGTAATTCAGTTACGTCAGGATGCTGGCTTTCGAACGAACTTTCTACCGGTTGCATGCAAAACCACACTCTGTAAAAAATGACTACTAATGTAGCATGCATTATTCTCATCGATTTTTAACACCTCTAAATGTCCAATTATATTTCATGGAAAACATGCATAAAAATATTAAGTCTTTTGCTCATTCGGTACATAAGTAGGTCTTCCTCCAATTTTACGCTCGAGGGAGGGACACAATTCGATGTTAAAAAATATCTCATTTGGAGATTTTCAAATATTGTGAAATGGCCGTTCATCAATCAACATGTCTTTGCATCTACCAATGTGGCGGGTAAAGTTAACGATATGGATCATATATACTTCTTAATTTTATGAAACTTATATAGTTCCACTTTATTACCGTATGGCAATTTGTGGTTTTTCGCACATGGAAAATATACGGCTTGTTGTTTGGAAACCCTGAATCCAAGTGTAACGGTAGAGCGGGTTCAAATTTATTCGGGAATTGGTAAAGATTTTTAAAACCGAATTATATCCCTCCTTCGAATATAGGATTTGAAGAAGACGGAATTGACCACCGAATGAGCAAAAGAATGAATATTTTTATGCATGTTTTCCATGAAATATAATTGGACATTTAGGGGCATCGAAAATCAATGAGAATAATTCATGCTACCTAAGTAGTTAATTTGCAAATTGTATTTTTTTTCATGCAGCCGGAAAGAAGTTTATCTGAAAGCTGGCATTCCTAAGTGACAGAATCATTATCGAGTTATGCTGCATAGTAATTAATTTTACAACTCTAATTGATCAATTTTTTTCGAAACGGAAAAGCATTTCGTAATTTCGGTTGACATTTCATGAGTTAATCCACCTACAGTTCCGCAACTGCGCACCGGCAACTTCATACTGACACTGAGAACTGACCCAACGGTGCAAATTCAAAACCTCATTTACCTTTTGTTGATGTCTTCGACAGCAGTCGGTTTACTTTATCTCCGATTAAGAAATCTGGAAGTGGGGATCTTGCGTGTTTTCCACGCAAAATTGCAGGAACATAAATGAAGCAGCAACCGCGCTAATGCCCTCTCTTCCAACTGTGGTCTACTACTGCCTCCAAGACCAGGAGTGGAGTCGAATACCTTATCAGACGAATGCTGACCGAATTCCAGAATCGCAGTAGCCATGGGATCGAAAATTCACCTTACTGGTATAACTGAGCAACCTCACAAATCATCTGGATTCGATACTTCGATGGTTTATGTCAAAGATCGTTCTAGAACCCTCTGTCGCGGCGCGCGGCGTCACATCCTGATTTCGGCTGCATAGATGTAAGTGGGAAAACTTATCGATTATCGATTGTCAGCCCGACAGCACGATAACGAATTAGGTCTATAACAAGTAGCGGTGCTTTTGAGGACACTCCGGTAGATGCCGTCCTCGGACGAAACAAATCGAGAAGTATAAGTTTTTGAGGGAGCCACGCCTGCGTTTCGCTATCGCAAACGCATGGGATGCGCAAACTCCAGATTTAAAAATCATACCTTCCATGGGGTTTTTTGTGTTACGCCTTCTATATGGAAATTATTTAACGCCAAATATAACTATTTTTAATATGAAATACTGGTAGAAAAACGCATTAACTGATACATTCTTGTACTCTTGGCGTGGAACCCGAATGCCTTACCATGTGATCGTGGAATACCAAGAAGTACCAACAGTGCCCTTACATAAATATCCCAATCATTAGCAAAATACGTAAAGGTAATTTGGAATGTAAGTCTGTTATCTCAAGATCACCTCAGCGGCATTAGGTCTTGTTCAAAAAAACCAAAACTTTATTTCCTCATTAACTCAAGACATTTTCCATACCCTGAATTCTTGTATTTGTCACCGCCGTAAACAATCTTCAGAGCACCATGTCACGGTTAACCACAAAAAATGCTTACTTTTTTGAACTAATATGGGGACATTTTTTGATCTTACACCAAAATGGGGTGCGGCGGTATGCTCCAGTGATTTCATTTCTGCCTGTGGTCTTCGAAGAAACAGACCAGTTCCCTGTTCACCTTGTCCTAGAAAGCAGCAGCTTAAATTACTAACGGGCCGTCTGCCAGAATCGAGCGTTCTAACCAACAAAAGTAAAAAGTACTGGCTTATCCTTTCCGCGGGTGCTGCAAGATGTCTCCGTATTCGTCGGTTTAAGTGTTTGCTTGTTTATGAAAAAATGTGGAAATTGTGTTGCTGCCTTCTCCGAAGTCAGATTTCGACGATTGTCGAATGGAACTGGGTGTATTTTTAATCAGATTAATATTTATCTCATGATAACGGCAGTGGACGCATGCAACAGAACAGGATGTGGATCAGATTTTCTAACTCTGCCCCGCAGTCATTCCCCGTCGAGAGGACAGTGTGACCGTCAATGTCGACAATGTCCACCATGTGCGATCGGTGACGGTGAATTAATTAAAGTATTAATAGACTTGCGCTGCATTTATCACCTCCTCCTCCCCTACCTATACATAGTGTTAAAACAGAGTCAAGAATGCCGGGGGTTAGAGATGGGTAAAGGTGGCCGGCGCGGCCGGAGCCGCTCCTAGGCGTACCGTCACGCCCAGCTCGGACCGTATTAAGTGGGGCTGCCATAGAGGCCACATTAAGAAGGAACCATTGTAGCCTGGTTCTCAGTCCATCGGTACGTCACCCCTACAAACGCAACTGGGGTGACTGCATGGTTCGAATTATCCAGTCCGCCAGCAAACTCCCAAGCGACAGCTGTTAGCGGACCGTGATAACCTCAAACGTCAGATTGTTTCTATTGAAAATGGTGCGCTGAGGTCGTCGAAATCACTCTTTTTTCCACTTCCAGGAACCAGTCTACCGATCGAATCGATCAGATTTCTGTTGTCGGTAAAGAGGGCAGTGAATGACTGAGCTAGAAAGATAACTTCTCTGACTTACTTCCAGAACCCGATGTACAAAATTCTACGCAGCAGACTGTCAGTGAACATCGGGGCATAACAGTAGATCCTGACGCCCTGATCTGATGCCCCGGCAGAGTTTGAAATAAATGACCGCGCATCCTGAACGATTTTGTCCTGATGAAGTTTACAATGCGCCCTGTCGGACCAAGGACCAAATCAGAATCTGCTAATTGGGTGCAAAACCGACGAGTTTTCATTTCGATTTGAGATACCAGGACCTTGCACATTTTCCAAAGTAGGGATCCCCTAGAATCGGATTCATTTCGCTGTACACTGACAATATTCAAATGAGGTCCTCTATGGTCTGCTTGTTAGGTTTTCGAGGCTGGGAAAAAAAGTAGTATTTGGGAATTGTAGATGTGTAAGAACGCTTTTCCAATAACCCAGCACTATTTTTCAAGCCAAAATTGCAGATTTTAAAAATTTCGCACTACAAATTACAACTATCTTCATAGCGGTTGCCATGAACTTGGCTTCTGCGAATAGGATTATTTAAAAGAATAATTTAACTGACAATTCAGTTTGAGTAGTGAACAAATAAAATCGCTCCAATCACGGAGCTCTTATATACAATGCGTCTCCGCCGATTTTATGGTTCTAACCGTCCAGCAATCCAATAGGTCAGTTGATATGACAAAAACGGGCATCTTGAAGAGTAGGGACATTTGTTTATCAAAACATGCTGGTTGTCATGCCAGTTGCTACAAAAGTCTTGCAAAATATTAGGCAACACTACTCGCCCAACTTGTTTTTGTGACAATGTAAGGTAGTACACTTTGGGTGGGGCCACATTTTCACTGAAAATCCGCAGGCCAAACCGCGCTTTCATCTCCATCACGGGGTAAAACGACGGCGGTAGGCTTCCATATGGGAAAATCTTTCTCATTTCAGTACAATTTTGAAAACGATTGTTGCTGATAAATCATTGGACCCTACTTAACTGTCAGTGGACTGTGAATCATGTCATATGGGGTTTTATGTTGGCATACATTTGCAGGCTTTTGCAGAAATTACACTACCAACACCGGTTACTTCCCACGACCTAAGCCCTTAACTCGATACCCGTTATTTTGTGAAATGTCCTTTTTGTTTATAGTTTAGCTACTACTCTCATTTCCGTTGTCATATAATGGCGTAGGATAAGACTTTCAACATAAATCCAGGCAAATTCTGCGTTTTCTTTCATTCTGTCAGTTTACTTTCTGGCGTGCTGCCCCCCCCCGATAAAGGTCCTTTCATCATAAATCCCGTATGTCACGATCAACAGCCTACTGACAGTTTAGTGGGGTCCTTTTCTATACCGTTGCCGCCAGTCGTTCTAATTCGCTGTTAATATTTTTGCACTTTTTGTGGGAACCTCGATATCCACGATCGAGTAAGAAACAGTTAAAATTTGATTTTATACCACGTTGAGTAGGGCCAAACCACGCTTTCATCTCCATCACGGGGTAAAAACGACGGTGGTAGACCTCCATGCCAGTACAATTTTGAAACTATTGTTCTTGATAAGCCATTGACCACCTATCGTTCTGCTTCGCTGTTAATATTTTTGCACTTGCTCTAGAAACCTTGCCATCCATGATCCAGTAAGAAACAGCTGTAATTTAATTTGTACCATGAAATGCAAATTTTGCAGTAAAATGCTAATATAACACACTACAAGTGTTTTATGTCCAGCTGTTTCACACAGGTGCCTAGGAGTGCGGCGGGAATGGGCTAGCACCCGTTCACGCGTCTGGCCAAATCATCCCGCAGTTCCGTCTGCCTAATCAGCAAGATCAGATGACGTTTCGTATTGGCAAGTGGCAGAATCGGTGGCCGGATAGCAGCAGCACTGTTCTGCAGAGCAGTTAATTACTCATATATATATATATATGTATATTCGGCTAACTCAAATACGAAATCTCGGCAGCCCTGGTGAAATTCGAATTCATGCTAGTACTGCCAGGGCTGTATTCTAACCAACGCCCTAGCCGCCTGAGTTACGAGGTCGCCATCGAAAACCGCGAGCTTAATCACATTTGGGCTAAGTTACCCGTCTAGTTTGCAGCAACGTATGAAATCTGAGTCAGTTAGCTGACTGCCCAAGCAGGATTCCCCTGACGACCCATCTAGGACCCACCAGATGACTATCCCCTATCACTTTTGAGAACACGAAGGATTTGCTCCAACTGGGCGCATTAATTTCTGAGAAGATCAGGTAGCCGAAATCCCAAAACTGGAGTAGAGAACAGAAGGAACACGAAAAAGATTATAAAGCTCGCTGATGCGCAGCACTGCTCATAGGTGTGTCGTGCAGCCCCAGAAAACTGACAGAACACGTGACAGGACTATTCGCTAGGACAAGTGACCTCAGCATGGTGAATCATACAGCATTTCAATACTACTGAGTGCCTGTTTGCAGCTTGTGAGTAAAAATCGATGACCCTAAATAACACGACTTTCAGGCCCGGTCCCGAAGGGAAAACGAAAATGGACGGGGGGGGGGGGCTTGTATCTTTGGTAAGGTTTGGTCGCGCAGCTCCACTTGATTGAAACCATTTGGTTAACTTATTAAGACAAGTTTGGCTAAAATACCTAACTTAGCCGCTCGCTGGACTGGGAAGGGAAAGAGAGAGCAAACAGAGCTCGAAAGGTGCGCAGGGAAGGGCGTGCGGACCGATTCTGCGTGTGATCGAGGGTGGCGTGTACGCTGTCTCCGTGACAAAGCCACTAGTTGGATTAATAGGACAAGGAGAGCACGATCACCACTGGAACGCCACGGAGGAAACCGCATATTGTTCCACAGTACATTAACATAATAGTGGAACCGGCGAATTTCCCCACCGTCCGAACAATGACATTAGCATGCCGACTTAACCACTCTCTGGACTGGGATAATAAGGAGTGCGCAAGCAGACCTCGAAGCATACTCAGGGAATCGCGTGTGAACTGATACCTGGTTTAACCGAGGATGGCGTATGAGTACACCCCCCCCCCCCGAGGCACAGTCACTCACTGAATTAAAATAGTAAGGAAGTCGCAAACACATGATATACAGTAGGTGGGTTAACTCCTGAAATGGCAACAGAAATTCCGAAATGAGTTTTCGTTTCGAAAAGATTAATTAAGTAGGGTTGTAAAATTAATCAGCCTGCAACACAATTCTACAATATTGCAATTACCTCAGGATGCTGACTTTCAAACGAATTTCCTTCCGGCTGCATGCAAAAAAACTACACTCTGTAAAAAATGACTACCTTAGTCGCATGCAATTTTCTCATTGATTTTCGGTGGCCATAAAAAGTCAATTATATTTAATGGAAACATATTTGTCAATATTCCTTCTTTTGTTCATTCGGTAGAAAATTGCGTCTTCTTTCAGTTTTATATTTTGCACTCAGGGTTTTCAAATTACAGGCCGCATATTTTCCGCGTACGGAGAATCACGCATTTCTCTACGGCATTCAGAGGAGATCATATGGTCCTCATAAAATTTAGCAGTGGATTTTAGCCTTATTATTAGCTTTCCAACATCACTAGTAAATACAGAGACATGACGTTTTATGAACGGCCATTTTACGGTATCAAAAATCTCACAATTAGAAAATTTTTTAAAACCAAATTATACCCTTCCTTCGAGTATTAAATTGAAAGAAAACGTAATTTACTTCCGAATGAGTAGAAGAGTGAATATTTTTATATTTGTCTTCAATGAAATAGAATTGGCTTCCTAAGGGCATCGGAAATCAATGAGAAGATTTTATGCGACTTAAGTAGTCATTTTTTAGGGTGTAGTTTCTGCATGCAGCCGGAAGGAAGTTCTTTCGAAAGCAAACATCCTGAGATAATTGAAATATTGTGGAATTTTGTTGCAGGCTAACTAATTTTACAACCCTACTTAATTAATCTTTTCGAAACGAAAACTCATTTCGGAATTTCGGTTGACATTTTATGAGTTAGCCCACCTACTGTACATAAATTGAGCGTAATCACACCTACTAAAGTTTTTTTAGGAAGCTAAGCATATGGCATCGATCTAATGGGGCTAGAAGACCAAACCTTGCCGTATGCTCTGTACAGAACAACCAGAGAAGCTTTGGGTGGAGTTGGCAGCCAGCGCCGGGAGGACGGCATACCACGTGTGAGTTCAGGAAAGACATCAAAGCATTTTAGGTTAGGGCATGCCTGATTCTGTATTGAATCAGACTGGCCAGTTAGAAAGCCGAGTGGGAGAATGCCTGGCAGGGGTACAGACAGAGTAATAATCGATTACCTTATCGCAGAAGCCTAAGCCGAGATTGAGACCCTACCTACCACGATCTTCTGGTCTCGGAAATTCAAATATATTTTATAGAAACCATAAACAAAAATATGCTTTCCCTTAGTCAATCAATAGAGAATCACGTCTTCTTTATATTTTATACTTAAGGAAGGAATATAATTAGGTTTAAATAAAGTTTCTAATTATGAGACTTTTTAAGACCGCGAAATGTCCATTCACATAGCATCGTACCTGGACGTTTACCACTGCTCCTCATGAAATGTACAACATGGTCCGCATGCATTGCAAAATTTCATGGACCCTGTATGATATCTCTATAATGGCATAGAAAAATATGGGATTTTCTTTACGCGGAACGCAAGACCATCGAAAATCAATGAGAAAAATGCATGCTACTTAAGTAGTCATTTTTTCCCGAGCACGCTTTCTACAGGAGATTTAAAAGAAGTGCATTTAAAATCCGACATCCTGCCACGTCCGAATATTATAAGAGTATGCCTTAAGATAGTCATTATTACAACCGCGACCATGTAATCCTTCCTAATCGAAAACGCATTTCAGAATTTCAGTCAACATTTCATGAGATCGGTCACTCACTGTAAGTGATGTGGGTCCCGTATGAACCTGCAAACACCGGCTGTCATTGTTCGATGCAAAATGCTTAAAACGACGTATGTTCTAATAAAGGGAGTGCGAGAAAGTGCCATAGAGAAGATGCGCTTTCGTGTAGTAGGAGTTAATAACGCGACGAAGGAGACTGTCAACTATAATTGTGTCACACATTGTCTTCGGGTCCGAGTTTGCAAAAGTTCACAAATACAAAAAATCTTAGTAAAATAACTGTTTCCCATCGCAGCGCACGCGCTGGACTCAGACACTTGGTTCGTGCGTTTTAGCACACACTGCGAGTGGTGCGCGAGCAACTCTCAAAATGCAATGCCATTAACCCTTAAACTTCATTCATCTGCTCGAAGCTTAAAAACGCACATTTCTAACATGTTTTGCTGGCTTTTTTCAGACTTCACCTGTTAATTTTGGGGTCGTTGCGTTATTACTTAATCGATCTTGACTAAAAATGCAGTGTAAGATGGTTGTTTACTTATCAACGAAGCATAAATCCTTAAGTGGTAGACAGCTCTTAGGTGGAGTGCGCCAGTAGTTTGTGTGGCATGCTGCATATTTTTTCAGTGTTCAGAGGGCGGCAGAAAACTTTTTACACTTTTGGGACAATTAAAAATCCATGTAAGGAAGGAAAGAATACTGCCGTCAAGGGAGACGCGTGGTAGGGTTGTTTTGTATGTACCTCGGTTCGCAAGTCCCGTTCTTTGTGCTCTTTTCACTAAAAGCAGGCTGTTCACCGAAATTGACAGTTTTTCATCAACAAAAAGTCTACTGACAGTTCAATCGTTGCAGGGGTGCCTTGCGGATTGGGCGCAAAACCGGTGACTTTCGTGGAGATTCGTTAAAAGTGAAGCTGACTTGCTCAGCATCTAACTCACTCTCTCGTATTTCTTCCAATAACAAAACAGAGTCAGGACGACTTGGGAGGTCTCGGACGCAAGCCCATCTACACGTGCCACACACGTCCCAGTCTCGACTGCATTTGCCGGGCCTGCTCTAGTCTCCCATGAATGGGAATGATATAGAGGCCACACTGAGGACAAGTGGTTGCGGCTTGACTCCCCTCCCTGGCAGGGACCGCGATATTCCGTCAGTTGATAACTTCCCGAGTAACGACCTTTACCACGACATGATTGACTCAAGCTCGCTGGATCTACTATGAGGATGAACACCACAAGAAAACTTAAAAAACTTTCTAAGATGGCCTCCAGTCACTCAGGGCTACAGTGTGCTGTCTCCTACAATGTTCCAAGCATCTTCTATTCCTCTAAAGTTTCCTTACACCCACATTGCGCGAACATTGATCGCGGCCCGTCCGTACCCTTACCTTTGTCATTGCATCTGGCCATGCATGTACAGTAGGTGGGCTAACTCGTGAAACGTCAACCGAAATTCCGAAATGCTTTTACGTTTCGAAAAGATTCATTAAGTAGGGTTGCAAAAGTAGCCAGTCTGCAACATAAGTCTATAATATTTCAGTAACCTCAGGCTGCCGGATTCCGAATGAACTTCCATCCGGATGCAATATGGTTCAAATCCACTGCTACATTTTATGAACCCGATATAATACGGTAGAAAAATATATGGATTTTCGTACGCTGAAAATATATGGCTCGTAGTTTGGAGACCCTGAATGCAAGTGCAACGACAGGTCTGGTTTAGAATTATTCGGAAACTGGAAAAGTCTTTGAAAACTTCCTGCTTGCTTATCAACATCTCGAACTCAAATCTCTAAAGAATCACGCTAATATAAATGCTGAACACACTATAAAAAGCACGCCCAGGTGGCACAGCGTAACAGCGAGTTGTGTTATTTGAGCAGGGTTTAGTATTTTATCTCTGTAGTCCTCCCAGATCGGCTTACTCCTTCCAGCATAGCGCCGCGCTCTCTGCATCGCAAACCTCTTTCTCGAAGGAGAAAATCCCCTGGGAGATCTTCAAGCTGAAAATCTTCTGCTCCGTTTTCAGAGAAATAACCGAGGCGTACGCAACCCCTCCCCCTGCCAAATGGCAGAGAGTTCCGCAGAAGATTTCATTGCAAAAACCCGCTAACACGCACTGGCCGGCTGACAAGCGGCATGATATCCCCTGCAGACGAAACCGCCGCGGCCATCGTACACGACATTCCCTTCCAGTTCAGCACTCAACAGAGATGCTAGACAGTTCCAACGGCGGGAGGTCCAAAGGGGGGGGGAGCCTGTGAGCAGGCTGGAGTCTCCAGCCCTTATCGAAACACTCCATCGTCAATAATAACGCTGCTACGCTTACATTATCTGCCTGCGCGCATCAGTTTGGACAGAGAGGGGTGCACGTTGTGTGTGCGCCGCCAATACCAAAGCAAAAAAATGCAGTCCTGCCTGTTTTACAGTGGGCGGGGTTTGAATGTTTCTCAGGCCCAGATGAGTAATTCGGGGCCAACGCTTCCAGAAATTGTGTTAAAACTGTTTTCGGTCGTTCGCTGGTGCACACGACTGAGCTCAGCCGACAGGATACGAAATTGGTAGCTTGAGTTGGTGGAAGGGCAAGAGTTAAACTTTCAGCGACCCAATCGACTGGGGTCCGGACCTCGGTTGGGCCCGCATCTGGGGTTGGTGCACGACGGACGGATGGCGACTAATAAATCATAAGCGGTTGCTCTAGTTTCCGTAGTTCTTGTTCGTAACAGTTCTCAGAGGGTTCGTTGTGGGATCGGGGGCCTATAATACGAGAATTCGACAGCGATTTCGACGATTTCCACCGTGTGCCCCACAACAGGTGGTGGGAGCAGGGACGGTGACTTGCGCAGGGGTTTATAATGCCGGCAGACTTGCGCTGCATCTACCACACTCTCCCCTCCTTCTCCAACGCCTGAGCCCGGTGTCAAGACAGAGTCAAGAAGAGTGGAGACCAGAGACACACAGAGAATGTGCCACACCTGTGGATTGTCAGTCTCTGGCGTTCTTCCTTGGTGCTTTAAAGGTTGGAAAACTTCACCTTCAAATATAAGCCCTTTGACTGTCATTATTTGTGAACAAGCGCATTATGAGGAAGAACTTAACTGTCCCACAAGCCGGCCAGAGATAGCTGTGCTGACGGACTCTATTCGACCCTGACAGGCAAGAACGAACCAGAGGCAAACGGAGAAAACTTTTTCGCCATGGCTATCCATGCTTCTAACCAGAATGAAGGTTTTGCTATATGATGACTAGGTAGACAAGTGCATTCGAGGTTGATGTGGATGAGGCTGTAAAACATACCCGAATTGTGAATTAAATGCTATGCTACCGTTAACACCTAATAAGGCAATTTCTGGAGATAGTCTGTGAAGCCAGTGTGATCAAAGCGGCTGTTGATGCTAGGAGTATAAAGCAAAATTAGCATGCCGGTCTGGGTCGAACTTGACAAAAATCGTCAGCTACAATACGTGACCGATCTCATGAAATGCTGGCTGAACATTCGAAATGCGTTATCGACAAGAAAGGATTACTTAGCTGGGGTTGAAATAGTAACTATCGTGCGGGCTAATCCTACAGAAATCTGGACTCGCCAGGATGCCGGCTTGTGAATGCACATCTTTTGACCTCCTGCAGAAACCATACTCGGCAAAAATAGCTGATTATGTAACAAGCATTTTTCACGTTGATTTTCGATGGTTTTATAAATCCGGACATTTGTTTATAGAAAATACGCGCAAAATATGCCTTCTTTTACTCATTTAGTGGAAAAGCTCATTATTCTTATATTTGATACCCGGTGGAAGTGTATAATTTGTCTTTTAAAAAAGTTTACCAATTCGGGAATAATTTTGAGCATTAGGATTTGGCGATTTCAGGCTACAAGATAAATGATTTCCGCGTAGGGGAAATCATATGTTTCTATATCCCTTTTACAAGATACCATATGGCGTTTATAACATTTTGCAATGGATGCGGATTGTGTTGTATATGTTTTCTACATAATATATTTGAATTTATATGAATATCGACAGTCGATGTAAGTATTGGACGCTACTTTATTAGTCATTTTTGTCGAGCGTGGTTTCTGCAGTGGGTCGAAAAGAAGTGCATTAAAAAGCCGACATCCTGTCAAATTTAAAGTACAATAGGATTATGCCGCATGATAGTCGATGTTACAACACCAACGCAACCCTTCCTTGTCGCAAAAGCATTTCAGAATTTCGGCCAACACTTTATGAGATCAATCACTTACTGTAAGCTCTCATTCAAACACCTGATATTCAAATGGATACACTCAACGAGCATCAGTACCGCTCAGAGAATAATATTTAAGATGTTTTCAGACCAGACAAGTTCTCGTCAACCTGGTACATTTATTTGGATACGGAGTCAAAGTGAAATCACGTCAGCGTTAAGAGATATCAATTCAGACGTGCTATCAACGACTTGAATGAATTCATGAAACGTCTTATTGCGCATTACAATCAGTGATCAATCACTTGAAATATTAACCATAATTTTGGATGAACTTTAGATTAGGAAGGATCACCGATCCAGGATTGCAACATTGATTATATCGCAGAATTATCCTATTATATTTTAGGCACACTAGAATGTTTGCTTTTACATTCACTTCCTTTCGGCTGTCAACAATGTCTAAATCTGGTAATAGCGATTGCGCCAACAGCATGAGTTCTCTTCACAGATTTTCAATGTTCTTGAAATTTAAGTGTATTTTATAAAAAAAATACATAAAACAATCTTTCTTGCAGACATTTTGTGGTAATTTATGCCTTCCTCGAGTCTTCTTTGCGAGGAAATGGTACTTCCGGTTTCAAAATGCCTAAAATTTTGAATTTATTTTAAATTTCGAAATTTTCTCTTGAATAACATCGTTCCTTTTTGTTTGTTCCCACTTCATGTGAAGTATACACTGGGTCCAGATCATTGAAGAATGTTATGGGCTACGTGTGGTGTCTTGTTAATGGCATTTATGAATGAACGATTTTCCCCAAACGGAGAGTAAACAGCTTGTAGACCGTAAACCCTAGGCGCAAATGAAACAGTAAGTCGATGCAAAATTATTCGAGAGTTAAATAACCTTTGAGACCAAAATATACCTTCTCTTTAAGTGCTAATTCGAAGAAGATATCATTTGGAATCAAGTTAACACAAGAAGGGATATTTTTACTAGTTACTATAAAAGATATATTGGAGTTTATGAGGGGGTCAAAATTGATGAGCAGCCAACAAAGCTTCGGTACAGGCAAGCTTTCTGGTTAATTTACCAAACTAAGAAGCCTCATCTGGGGGCTCCGACTTTTCACAATTTAATTGAAATAACACGCTCAGCCTACTGCGACTGTTCAAGCGGATTTTTCCGAGTGATCGACTTGAAATTTATCAGATGTCTGCCAGGCTTGGGGGATTGACCTGCCCAGTAAAACCAATCGAAATTTCCAATCGTGCGCATCTAAGCGGACGCCTCGAATGCTTCCAAGGAAGGCAACATGTTGAAATCGATTTTTCAATTCGCTCGGACACGACTTTAACAAAAGCCGGGGCTTGAAATGTTTACTCCGAGAAGCTAACAATATTGGGCTTCCGGAATATGGACGACCCCGATGCTACAGGTGTCCTTGAACTATTTTTAGGGGATTCGTTTAAGAGTTAGGATTAATTTTTGGAGTTGCGAAAATTCCCATGAAGTCATTCGAAAGACTTGTTGGCAAGCATTTGTTTGCTTCCGATAAACTCTCATCAGCCCAGTAAATTTGTATGAGGATGGGGTACAAGTGAAATACGCGAGAGATATAAAAAATCGATGGGAGTTCGTCTTTTCACTCAAATGACACGTGGTGGTTAAAGGGACGAAGGGGAAGGCCTGGAAACGTGCATTCAGTTAACCGAACTTTGGCTACGGTAGGCATGGAGTCTGTACCAGGTTCTTCTGCATGCCCAAGAATGGCTTTCTTTACTTGATAACAGTCGCCTTTGTTGTTATTAGCAGACAGTGACCCAGAGACTTCGGTTTATTCTGTGGAATTCTGACACTCACATGAAAATCTTCTTTTGGGATCCAGATGATGCCCGGAGTGAACAATGTGTGCGAGAATTGCGCTGTTTATGCTTCTAATTTCGTCATCTCCCACCCATGCCGGGAAGTATCCTCGTATTGTTTTCGACGGACGCCAAATCGTGCTCCACAGGAGCAAGTGAAGGAGTGGATGAGCATTAAGGTGGCCACTTGTGGCAACTTATCCTTACTTTCTGGGCGTAAATTAGGATTTATGGGAAGAGCAATACCCGAACGCTTGCAGATAGGAAGGTTCGTGGAACAGCTTGATCAAGTCGGCAACAAACACTGCCGAACGTCAGGAAAAATCTACCATACCGCCTGCCAAAAATAAAACTCTGTTCCTTAAAGTTCGTTTAAGAGGTGACGTTGCGAATGAAATCTTAAGAAGACGCCTTGATCAGGTTGTTTCGTGAATCTTCACACAAGCGTACTTCATCCGACACTATCTCGGCCGTGATTGTGAAGCCATTTCCAGTGTAAAACCCTTCTTATGGGAGCTCAGTGGGCATTACCATGAATGTAGATGCCAGCTATAGGCTTCTAAACTGCTTTTATTTAAATTGAAGTACGCTGCAGTCGGTCATGACAAAATTGCGAAAAAAAGTGATTTTTAACGTTGGCCGTTGCAGTCGAACTCCATCCGTCCCGTATTTTTGTCATTTAGGTCGGGGAAGTGGGGGGAGAGGCTGATCGTTCGAAAAATACCTTAGCATTATGCAAATGTAATTTTCCGTCCGTTTTCTCTTTGGTTCTCAAACAGGAAGTAGTGTCGACGGTTTGATATGCCTCCAGCAAAATAGCTAGCACACAGATAAGCACTGACGGAAAAAATTCAAAGTTTACTGCCTACCGACACTTTCTATTGGCTTTCGATTTTAAAACTATCTACCAAAAAACTAGCAGTTCTCAGGCTTCAGTTTTTAACTGCTTAACTAACTCGAGGCGACTAGTTAACAGTTATTCTTTAGTGAACTCTTGCACTTTGTCACGGATAGAGAACTGCAGTAGGCGGGCTACCTCATGAAATGTCAACCAAAATTCCGAATTGCGTTTTCGGCTCGAAAAGATTAATTAAATGGTGTTGTAAAGCGAATCATCTTGTAGAGTAATTCTATAATAATTCGCATATGCTAGGATGCCGGCTTTGGAAAGAACTTCTTTTAAGCTGCACAGAAAGACAATACTGTGTAAAAAATGACGACTTATGTAGCATTTATTTTGCTCATTGATTTTCAATTTCACTAAAAACTCAATTGTATTTCATGGAAAGCATGCATGAAAATATTTATTTTTTTGCCCGTTCGGTGGGAAATTACGTTTTCTTCCGTTTTTATGTTTAAAGGAAGGGTATAATTCGGTTTTCAAAGACTTTCCAATTCCCGAATTATTTTGAATCCGATCTGCCGTTACACTTGCATTCAGGGTTTCAAAACTACAAGCCGTCTATTTTCCGCGTATGGGAAACCATACATTTCTCGACGGTATTTAGAGGAGAGGGGTTCATAAAATTAAGCAGTGAGTTTGAGTCACATTGTAAACTTTAGAAGCCCTACTTTTAAATGTATAGACGGGACGTTTTGTGAACGGGCACTTCGCCGTATTAGAAATTCTCACAAGTAGAAATTCCTTTAAAACATAATTGCAACCTTCCTTTGACTGTAAAATTGGAAGACGTAATTTTCCACCGAACGAGCAAAAGCATAAACATTTTTATGCATGTTTTCCATGAAATGCAATTGAGTTTTTTAGGGCCATTGAAAATCTCTGAGAAAATGACTGCTATATAAGTAGTCATTTTTACACGGTATCGTTTTTGTATGCAGCCGAGGTAACCAAATTATTACAGAGTTGCGGAATTTTGGTTGACCTTTTTGAGTTTGTCCACCTACTCTACAGTTGTTCAAAACCGTTCAGAATTCGAAATCCCGCTGACAATAAGAAGCATTCTCCGGTCACATTTTCTACCTGATATCGATTCCCGTAAAGGCACACGCGAATTTCGGATGTTGCTGGTTCCTGTTTCACTTGGCGGTACTGTATGTGACGGCCATAATAACAGCTTGTGGCACTGAAAGCAAACACATTAAATGGACATGAGATGCTTATTTCCAAGGAATATCAAAATGGGCGAGAGAGGCAAGGGTGGTCTTTTAAGCTTATTAGCCGTCACCAAACAGCCATACCCGACACCGGGTTCGGTTAGTTTGTTGTTCGAATCTGTCCTTTCCTGGTCGCCGTGTTCAGTCCAACGACCTAGCCTACTTTTTTTCCTGGTTATTTAGGTTTGAGGTGTGTGTATTGACTAGCTGACGACGGATAAGGAACAAGAAGTTGTCATCAAATTCTCTCTTGGCTTTATAAACATCTTCTTGACATCATTAGTTGTCTTGAAGAAGAAGACACGAACGCCGGGACAAGAGCTTTATTAGCCTGACGTTTCGGATTCCTGCTCGAATCCATCATCAGAGACATAAGCAGATAAGGGTGGTTTATGCACATGTGGCTGCAGTATTTATAGGATGCAGTAGCCATGCCACCGCATACCTATGAATGTTCACGGCTCCCTCCCCTTCATCAGGGATCGTTGCACGTGGCGTGATGGTCGATATTCGCGTCGTTAATTGCTGCAATTTCATCACGTGCGTTGGATGTTGGTGTGATGATTGCTCGACCATCTGACGCGCTGACCCGGGTGTTGGGAAGAGTGTTCATCAGGGCGCTCCCCGCGTGGTCAATTTCTCCGCCTAGACGAAGTCTCAGCACGCTGTATTGAATGGGAAGATCATTGCACTTGTTAATAGGCTGAGGGCCAGTGAACCATGACTCAAGCAGCTCCCGGCTCACTCGGTTGTCACCTCTTGCGAGAATTTCGGCCTCGTCAAATTTGAATGTGTGGCCGGAACCCGTCGAATGAGCCGCAACTTGAGAGCTGGCGTCATTTCTCCTCACTGCTGCAGCGTGTTCGGCCATTCGCGTTCGGAGCTGTCTTCCGGTTTCTCCGACGTAGTTGCTTTGTCCGCAACTGCACCAGATCCGATAAACGACTCCAGACGTTTTTAGCCGTGGCAGTGGGTCTTTTGGTTTCATCAATTGACGCCTGATGGTTGCCTCTGGCCTGTGTGGCATGGCTACTGCATCCTATAAATACTGCAGCCACATGTGCATGAACCACCCTTATCTGCTTATGTCTCTGATGATGGATTCGAGCAGGAATCCGAAACGTCAGGCTAATAAAGCTCTTGTCCCGGCGATCGTGTCTTCTTCTTCAAGACTGCTTCCTGGGACTCGTCTTTTCGCTTCTATTGGCAATCATTAATTGTCTCCACGGAAGTCCTTAAAAGACTGTGAATTTTAACCGTAGGGCACAATGGAGCGAACCTGGCCGATGAAAGATCCTCGCGCTAAATACTGAATTCTTTAAGTAGGCAGTCACTGCAGCAAAATTCCGGACAAGCCAATCGAGACAGTTCTGCATTTTTCCACTGACTCTGTCGTTAGCCTATCTCAACTGATGACTCTTCATAACCGCGCGACCACTACGAAGACTGCAGACCAACCTAACCAGCGGAAATGCTCATTTTAGCCCTGAAAACTGACAGGATTGAACCCCACCCCTGTGTGACAGTTGGGTAAAAAAATTAAGCTGTTGTTAAAACGGGTGTATACCCACCGGAAATTCCTCTTCACCAGCGGGTTTAAAATTCAGCACGTTTGTGGCAGATTAATGTCAAATTGCCTCCATTGCAGGGAGCGATTCCCCGCAGTGAGCAGACCTCTCCCTGCCAGCTCAAAATTAATATTTACTTTTAAATCAGCCAAGACATTCACTCTTTTAGTGCAATTAGTCGCAGCTGGGCAAAGTTAGTGCGAAGACAAATAAATGGATCGTGTGGATGTCTGAAGTGACTACTTACCGAATTACTAAAGCCGGAAGTGCGAGCTGCCAAGGATAGGCATCCATAGTTCAGTTCGGTCCGGTCCTACGGGGGCTGGCTCATCTGATGAAATGTTAACCGATTCGCAGAAGTGTGTTTTCGATTGGAAAGTATTACTTCGGCTTGATCGTATAACTGATAATTACGCAAAAAACTCAAGGATATTTCCGTTGAGCAAGGACGCTGGCTTTCTTAAGAGGTTACCTCTGATGGCCTGCAAAAACCACCCCCAGTATAAGGTGACTACTTGTGTACTGAGAATTCCTCCCATTGATTTCCGATGCTGTGATCGATTCAAACATATTTTATAGAAAACAAACATGAAAATATTTTCCTTATGCCATTTATGTCGCAACTTACATCTGTTTTAAAGTCTGGGCTAAGAGAAACTGTTTCTCTTGGTTTTGAGAAAGTTTTAACTCCCGAATAATTTTGAACCCGACCTCAAGTTGCACTTTCTCCAAGCGTTTCAAATTCGCATGCTTTATGCATTCGGTTCATGGAAAGTCATAAATTTCCTTATGTTATTAGGGTGTTATATAGAGCTTATAAAACTTTGAAACGAAGCACATAAGGCTGCGTATTTCGTAAGCGGTATCAGCTAACGAACAGATACGATACTGCATGAGTGAATATTTCACGGCCATATAAAATATCACCTCTGCGGACGCTTCTATAACCGAGAGATGCTGTTTTTCAAAAACGAAATTAAAGAAAGCGCAACCCGTATATGTTTTCTATTAACACATATAGGGACATCAGAAAACACTGAGAAAAGATAATACTAATCAAGCTGTAAATTTTTACTAAGTGTGGTTTTCACAGGCGAACGGAAAAAAGCTCATTTAAAAGGTAACATCTTGGCGTGACTGAAATACTTTGGCGATACGCTGTATTGTAAGCAATATTGCAGCCCGACCTAAGTAGTCCTTTATAATCGGGAGCGTGTTTTAGAAATTCAGCCAACCCTTTGTCAAACGGATCAGATACTTCACTTTCTTATTATATTTTTTTATAATCTCATCCTTTGCCGTTAAGTATCTTGAAGTCGTTACGTTTAAATCTCTCAGAGAATTCACGCCCATACTACTGTTCATCGCGGTGGGGCGCAGTAAAATGGGATATCTGAATTAACTACCTAAAGTACTACTGTGATAGTCAACCCACCCCCAGAACAGAGCCTGACGTCCATTTCAATTCAACCGCGGAGCATGCACTGTCCAATTGTATGCGTTTTAATTTTCACCATTTTCTAATAAACGGTTTTTAAGTAGTTTTTAATAACCAGAGCAGTCCTGCGTCGTCCCAGCCACAGGGCGGCATGGTGGATCGAGGGTTGACAAAATCAAACCTGGACATACGGCCGCTAAGACAAGCCAGCGGACTTTCCGAACACTGCGTTGCCCGCCCGACGCTAAAATGCATATAATTTAAAAGCATTCAGCCCCTACTCACTTCCCTGAACATTTTTCTGTTCACCGGACGAAAACAAACCCACATAGGTGCAACTGAATGTGTTAAAATGGCAGTGAAACGTAGATTTTTCCTGCCGGGATTCCTGCGGAAATCGGATCTATTCCTATCCCTAATTATTTAAAGATTGTCCACAGTTGGCCAGAAAATGAATCGAAATTGAGTAGTCAATATTTTCCTAGTTTCTCTTTTTACGGTACATTGGGAACTTTTCGCACTTGTCGAAATGGATGTAAGAGGTTTAGTGTAAAAACTTCGCCTTGGATTCTGATACATCTCAAATCTTATCATATATCACAGAGAACATATGCAAAAACATCCTTTTATACGCTCATTTTCTGAAACTTAATGTCTTTTTTTCAATTTACCATCAAAAATGCTGTCATCCATTTCTACAAAGGTTTATATTATGAAGTTTTTTAGACCACAAAAAGTCTACTCAAATACTATCGTATCTCTCCGTGTACAAATTCTGGCTATCAAGTGCACATCGTGATTCATATCTACTAAAAAGTGTATCATTGCTAGATAGTTCATTCCTGAAAGCTTGTTGAAATGTATGATTTTGTTTATGTGACAACGGGCACCATGTTAGGAGGCCTAGAACAACTGCAGCGACTAGAAGGCCTCAAAATTATCCCATAAGTGGGCAAAGATCAAATTGAAAGATACCAGTTCTTGCAGTAATAAGGGCAACTGCCACGTGAGTTACAATAAAATGGGTGCATTCTATGTGTTCAAAATTATAAGGACCCAAAAACCCCTAAAAAGCTGACAATCTGGCACGACCCAAATATCTTGGGGGTGTGCTGCTTGGTAACTAATATTAAAACCGCACATAGGCAGTCCTTTCTAGCCGAAATCATATTTCAGAATGTCAATCAGTATTTTAACCACTGCTGTTACACCAAAATAGGCGCCGTGACAAATCTGCACCGTGTCCAGCGCCCAAATCTTTCGTCTTCTAAACAAAATCGTGAGCGCATTCAAACCAATGATTTCCTTTTCGAAATATCGTCAGGGGCTCGAGACGCATTTTCCCTAGATACGAATACTGCGATGGGGAAAATTGTTAGTTTTTCTGAGAAATTGTAATTTTTATTTAGGTGCAGATGGCGGTTTTCAACGATAGATTTAGCCTTGTGTTATCACCGACAAAGACAAGGGAGAGTGGAATGGCCATTTCTGGCTTACTAGTCATCGTCAGCCAGTCATACTCAACCCCGAATTACGGAACACCTGAGACTTGAACTCGGGACCTGTCAGTTAGAAGTTCAGCGCCTCTAGCCACTGGGTCACAGGTCCATAATCCTGTCGGCTTTGATCGGTAATATACAACGGAACGAGTGAGTTCCGTAAGAACGATCGGTGAACGACCCCTACTACAGATTTAGCCTTGCCGAACGGAAATATACAGTCTAGCTATTCAACCCGCAGAGAATGTCTGGATGTGATAAACGACTCGCAAGTGGGGCAAATATTATGTCTCTTGTCCTAGGACGACTGTTTGGCAACGAAAGCCATAATCTATGGATTAGTTAATCATTCAGGAAGTTAGTCAAAGGAGGTAGTGGGCATAATTGGGAATGTTAACTGCGAACGAGTCAGAGTTGAAACAAGCATCAAATCATGAAAATTCAAGGAAGTTTTTTACTATAAACTAATTGTACACATTTGGTTCTGCCGAGAGCCTGGCCAGGACCTTTGGCGAACAGTTTTTCTATTCTGTTGTCATCGATCTCTGCTGTACGTTCTTCTGTGAGAAGTTTTTCACAGACTCAATCAAAGTCCCCTATTGTCCAAGCAGAAAGCCTTCTATTTTGGAAGGTTGTTTTCTCCATGAAAACCAACAAACAGACGTTGGCAACTGTCGGAAAACAGACGTTCTGCGCAGGCATGTCATTACCTCCGATGTTGCGTGTCCACTACAGGTCTACGTAACCTGTTTCCGCGCGGTACTGTCAGAGTTTCAGGTCATGTTGCGTGGTCGATCTCGTCTACTCCATAAATAGCCGAACGATTTTACGTGCGCTTCTGTTTTCGCAGGTGGGCAGTAAAACTGGCTGTCTGCGACGTCGAACCGTTATTCATTCCAGCCTGCCACCGGATTCTCATTGCGTCCAAGGTAAGGCAAACACTGTTTCCCTGTAGCAAATGTAATGTTTGTGCAGTGGTAGTAGCAGCAACAGCCGACGTGGGTTCCCGCTGTGGGTTTTAGCAAGGCGGTGGAAGGTGTTTGAAAAGTTTTAATTTAGAATCAGTTCAAATGAGCATCGAAATAGTGGATATTGCGGACATTTCGATTCCGAAAGTCGAGCAGTAAAGGACAAAATTTGGAGTGATGCAGTTTGTGCGAATGAACACGTGTAGCAGTTGACGTGGCATGCGCATTTTCAGTAAGCTAAATGGCTCATGAGACATTAGCTGGAATATTGAAACATGGTCATGACTAGAGGGGATTACCTAGATGGGGTCGAAATATTCCAGAATTCATCAGCCTCGTATTGATGTCGCTTCTAGATAGGTGTCTTTCCAACTGCCTGTTAAAAGTATGCTTTTTAAATGTTACCATTTGCTTAGTGCTATGTTTTTCTCTGGTCTGGATTCCCTCGCATATCGAATTATACGTGTAACAATCTCTTCTTCTTTAATTCTTTTATCGAAAATTATGTCTTTAAATGTTTCAAAGAAAAACGGCATCTACTGGTTTTAGATTCTTTCACTTCCACAATAACCTGAACTCGAATTGTGTCTACACTTTCGAAAGGGGTTTCCAAACTACAAGCTGCACATATCCCATTGAAGGACAATTATTCACTCCTCTACGTCATTGGGTATGTGCCTTTCGGCACTCATATGATTTCGCAATGGATATGGACTACGTTTTATCCCTCATAAAGTGTCATAACTACGATCCTTATTAAACCGAAGGCTACCCTTTCTTGAAGCGGAAACTTTAAAGAGACCTCAAGCTGTCGCACATGAGTGCACCATAGTACATTTATGTGCGTGTTTTCAATAAAATATATTTGAATGTATGAATGTATAGGTATATCGGAAATTATTGGAAAAAATGAAGTTACTTAGGAAGTCACTCATATTACAACAAGTTTAGACAAATACTGCTGTTGCTTTGCCACATGAATTACATTTAGCTCACTGTCGTCAATGAAGATAATTTTGATGGAATGTTTTCGCTTTTATGCAAATTGCGACTGACATGATTAAGCCCTGCTTCGATCCGGCAGTTCAGTTATAACATAAACCTTGAGCCCATTATGATGACGCCCTCGTAAAGTTTGCATAAGTTCCCTACCCCATCCAAGTACCATATCCCCATTCAATTCATCAGGTACAATATACTCGGTGCAAAAGCGTTTTTTTCTTTATTCGACTTGAACAAGTACTGAACCAGTCGACGTTTAAAAATTGAGCAGATACCAATAAGAAATTATGATTTTGTCTGCAAGGCAACTAGGATTATCCGCAACCATGTTTCCACAGCAGGTTTTCCCCCGCACCAAAGTGGAAGCTCACAAACAGTCGCTGGTCGACCATTACGCCGACTGCTCTTGCTCTTCCACCACAAAACGATCAGCTTGTAGCTGCACTATCTACTGCTCACGGTAGCAAACCCTTTTAGTTAAAGTAATAATGGCAAACTGCATAGGATATTTCAGGGGGAAAGGAGATCGTTTTGATTGGATCATGCATTAAGCTATTGGGATCGCGAAGAGCAGTGTAGGAAGCCTATAGGGCTACTGTACTCAAAAGATAAACAATGAAATAGAGTGCGAATCGGTACACCAGCTATGTTATGCACTAGAAATGATTGGAGAGATCTCTGGGTAAGCTGACTGGAATTTTAAGGAGAAGCTTGTACTTAAAATTGCCTCGAAATTCCTTAAGACAGCAACCAGAAGCCGAAAAGTATGCTTACACTGAAAATTGCTGATTATTCGAGGTACAGTAAGTGGGTTTACTCATGAAATCTCGACAGAAATTCCGAAATACGTTTCCGTTTTAAAAAGATTAATTAAGTAGGGTTGTAAAACCAATTATCATGCAGCATAATTCTATAATAATTTAATTACCCCTGGACGCCGGCTTTCGAACAAACTTCTTGTTGCCTGCATGCGAAAATCCTCCTTCGTTAAAAAATGACAAATTCAGTAGCATGCACTTTTCATCGATTTTCGATACCCTTGAAGATTCAATTATATTTCATGGAAAACATGAACTAAAACATTCATTCTTTTGCTCATTCAGTTGAACGTTGTGTATTCAAGCTTTATACTCGAAAAAAGTGCGTATTTCGATCTTATACAACTTTTCCAATTCCCGAATTGTTTTTAACCCAGCACACCGTTTCAATAGCATTCAGGGCTCTAAAAGCCGTATAGTTTCCGCGTACAGAAAGTCGTACATTTCTCTACGGTATTAAGGGGAGACAATATTGGGTTTATACAATATAGCCGTGGATTTAGGTCACATTGTTAACTTTAAAAGCCACATTGGTAAATGCAGAGACAGGACGTTTTATGAAGAGCCATTATCCAGTATTAAAAAACTCTCACAGTTTGAAACTTTTTTAAAACCGAATTATACCCTTCCTTCGAGTGTAAAATTAAAAGAAGACGTAATTTTCTACTGAATGAGCAAAGGAATGAATATCTTGTGCATTTTTTCCGTGAAATATAATCAAATCTTTAAGGGCACCGAAAATCCATAAGAAAGTGCATTCTACTTAACTAGTCAATTTTTACTATGTTTTGTTTTCAGATGCAGCCGAAAAGTCGTTTCTTCGCAAGCCGACGTCCTGTAGTAACTGAATTATTATAGAATTATGCGGCATGACAATTGGTTTTACAACCCTACTTAAGTAGTCTTTTCGAAACGGAAACGCATTTCGGAATTTCCGCTGACATTTCATGAGTTAGGAGTCTTCTCAGGCAGGAGTCATACGGAGTCATACAGGAGTGTCATACGGAGTCTTCTCATACAGCATCCCATAATTAGCTTTTTATTGCTGTCGCCCTCTCCGCCCGTGGCACTGGCTTTTTAAAAAATCATTTTCTGCCCGATGCACCTGCTCTGAGCGTCTTTCAAGGATTGCGTCCCGTTAATTAGTTATTCTTTAAGAAGCTGAATAGTCACTGGCTCCTTGGGGAACAACTTCTAATGATCACGGTTAGCCTGACAGTTTACCGGTTAAAATAGTATATTTTCGATAATCTGCTGACAGAGACTGTGGGGCTGGGAATGATCGGCGTTCCTGCCTTGAGTATTGGATCGGCCATTATCAAGCCTTAGTCTGGGAAAAACGTGAATTGAAACCTACATCTAACTAGGCACTGGGCCAATGACCTAAGAGGTTGCCAACCTGTACGCAATCTAACCATTCTCGTCGTCAAGTCTTTCCTCTGTGGGGGTTGGAGTATGATCGAAAGAGGACGGCAAGTTAACTGGACGTGGTCACTGCATTTGTTCAGTTTTTTATCCAAAATACCTTTTGTTTTTTAAGCCTCGTTGACATTTAACTGCCTTGGAGGGTCCTAGATCTAAGGGCTGTAGACTTAAGCGGATGGATCTTGTCTCATCCGGTAATCTGGCTGGATAGGCGAACGTCACTACCCGCTGTGGAATTGTGTGCATCAAAATGTCGCCGAAGGTCGGAATATCGAAATGTCTTGCGTTTCTGCAGGATTCAGTGCTTCCAAAACTACTTTCCGGATGTGATTACAGAAGATGGTTTTTAATAGGGTTTCAAAGGCATTTTCTGATAGTCTTAAATAAATTAAACGGTTTACTGAGGGAAGAGACGTTCAGAGGTCAAGTTACGAGACATGCTCGACCGGTGGAGCTTTGAGGCTGAATCTAGCACTTCCACTGGCGGCAGCATAGGGACAACTAGTGTATGCGGTGACGAGGCAAGTGGTTTAATAATAGAGCTTGACTTAATAACGTTTAATGGCCAAGGGACACGGGTTTAAATCTCGGGTACTATGAACTTAGGGTCAGCCGACGGCCAGAAACATTCATCTCAGTCTTTCGTGTCTTTTCGGCCCTCCTGCTACGAATATAATACTGGTCGTTGTGCGAAGGCGTGCGAGAACTCCAAACTGAGATCCGTGGCATAATGGGATGAGCACGTCTCGCAACACGATCGACGAACACGCCTCCAACATGTATGTATATATATGCCTCCCGGGTAGATATAATGCAAAAGGGTGAGTTTTTCGGAAAAAATCGGTTTTGACCATAAAACGTCATGTCCTGGAGACTTAACTCTATGTTCCGCACTGAATAATTTCCGAAATTATTCGCTTGATTATTCGCTGGAGTTTATATACCTAAAACAGCATAGAGGACGCTGGGGGATCCACTAAGGAGCCGAACCCCTCATAGCTGTATCACGCAGCGGCAGAATATCGGTGAAAGGCGTGTCCGGGCCTTTAGCTAGTACCTATTTCGGGAGTACGGCATAATAACTTTGTCATATGGATATATATGTGCATATGTATCTCACCATTCCACCCTCGCTGACTATCAACACTATTGACGGCATTCTCCGGGAAAGGTATGATGAGACTGACCAACAGCTCAAACGAGTTCATATCGAGCTCCTGGAACTGTGTATTAAGATGTTCTTTACATTCAACGGAAAGGTCTACGAGAAAGGAAGGGGACACTGATGGGCTCGCCTTTTCTGGGTTCATTGCCGAAGCGGTTTTGCAGAGGCCCGAGCGGCTGGTCTTTAGCTTGCACCCTCCGAAGTTCTGGGTCAGATAAGTCGATAAAACTTTCGTCATCATCAAAAGGAGCAATGTGCAGACTTTCAAGGCCCTGTTGAATTGAATCTTTCCCGACATCCAGTTTACTATGGAAGAAGAGCTGAACAATCATTTGGCCTTCCTTGACGTACAAGTGACAAGGCTGGGAGACGGGAAGATAGGGACAACGGTCTACTGTAAGGCAGCTAACACCAGGCGAATCCTCCACTTCAGAAGCAACCACCCCGTTGGTCATAAACGCAGTTGTGCCAGAACCCTCTTCCAAGGCGTTCAAACACACTGAAACGACGACAATGGGAGGAAGAAGGAGAGTAAGTACTTGCCCGCTCTATTTAAAGCCAACGGATATCTCACGTCCTACATCCTCAAATGTCTTAGGACGCCCCACCCTGGGCGGTCGGACGGAGAAAACCCGAAGTTTTGGCTCGCAATCCCTTATGTGAAAAAGGTATCAGAGTCGACGGCAAGAATCCTGAAGCCTTTCGGGATCGGTCTGGCTCATAAGCCAGAGTCAACAACCCGGCAGTAAATAATGAGGCCCAAAGACCCGCTGCCAGTGACAGAACAAGCGGCGGTGGTCTACAGCATGCCATGCCAAGACTATGATGCGAGGTATGTTGGTGAAACGGACAAACGTTTTGGCACGAGATTGCATGACCAAGGAAAACCTGTCTATGGTTAATGGCCACGTACAACAGAAAAACCATATTTCGCCTCCGAGAAGGCAAGGATAATCGGCCGAGCCAATGATAAGATGGCCAGACTTATGCTCGAAAGTTGGTCCTCGACTGGCACACCTAAGAGAGCCATAGATCTGCATCCCGCCTACCAGGGACTACGCACAAGGTCCGAGTCAGTGCGGACAAGGCCATTAGGGCAGTCGAACAATGTCGCGCGTAGCCAACAGCCGATGCCAGCGGAAAATAGGAGACGCCGGCCGGATGTCTTGAGACTAGCATGGGACGCCACCTCACCGCGACGCCCACGAGGCTGAGCTACAACAACTGATCAGTCCGATGAGTGACGAAGGGGAGGCTGACAAGCATGCTGGCTCGTCAACAATTACGACGGCCGCAAAAGGGTCAGAGGTGACATGAGCCCACCGGCGGTCAATCGCGAAGAGCTCAAGGCTAATCGGCAGCGAGCGGGCAGGTCATAGTTCGTGCCTCGAGCACTGATATAATACCAGGCAGGCATCAAGGCTGAAGCAATCAAGGCCAGCAGGAACATCCAACACATTCCTCTGATGATGGAAACGAGAGGGTTTCCTAAACGTCAGTTCCAATACAATTCGGTCAATGAATTTGCTGTCACTTCTTCTTCGTCCTCTTCGGGGGATGATGAACGCGACACAATAGCTGGACCCACCATACTGACTGTCGAAAAAACCCTTTGTTTCCCAAAATCCCTTTTTAAGGAGACGCTGCGGTTGAACTCACAAGAAGACGTCCTGACCATGCTCTCTCGTGAACCTTCTCAGCAGCAAGGACTCAACTATCATTCTCTACCTCCAATATTTTACGCGGAGAAGATAAGGATTGGCTGCAACCTCAGACCACCTCAATGGGGATCTATTTGTTCACTTGCTCCTGTGGAGCAGTTTATAGTGGCCGTATATCCAAAAGACTATGAGAACACCTTTCTGCACTTTTGGCAAAAGGCAAAATTAGGAGCATAAGTATGTAGTTGATTCAGGACATCATGTGAACTCCCCTGAAGCTTTCCGTGAGATTTACAAAGATTGCTCGGGCTATCCTACGCTACTGGGCCGGCGTCTGTTAGCAACAGCAGAATCGGCTGCAATCAGGTTACGCAAACTGACTCTATGTGCTCATAAGAACCTCGTTCAGGCTCCGCGCTTACCGTAGCCAAAGGCTGACCAACCACATGCAACTTTCTGCGTCCTTCTGCCCTCGCCACGCCTGTGTTTTGAAGTCAAATTTAATCGACTTTTCCCATATAACTGTACCGGCCTGCTCACTGCTTTGTTTTCTGACTATTGCTATGGGGATTTTCACAACTCTGAAGCAGGATTCTTCAAATTTTCATAACGCTGGGGTTAGTTGCATTAACTCTTTAGACTAAACAAGTCTAACAAGTGAAGGGCTTTTTGAAATTTTAGCCAACTGTTGCCAGCAGAAATAACTGGTAGAAACGGGGTTTGCGGACAGTCGGAGAGGGGACTGTAGGCCATTTTTGTCATTTCCTCCTGCAATGAGCTGGCTTCAGTGAGCATAACCTATCAGTCCTTCACTCCCCACCGCAATGAAACAGCCAGCAATGACCTCATTGGGCAAGAGACTTACTCCTTTAAGCTTCTCCAGGAATTGCGTTGACGAACAGACCGTGGTGTCCGAATCAGCGGTCAGAAATTTGAGGCGCCGAAACAGCCATCTTGCCAGTCCGTACGTTGGAGTGCCTTTGAGCGAAACAATGAGCCGGAGAGGAGCGCCCTCCTTGTGCACCTTTGGGAGACCATAGAATCGGGCCAAAGCCGTTTCTTGGGCTCTCGCCATGCGTCGGTCGGTCGCTGTTATTGCACCCGAGTTCTCCAGTGCCAACAGTGTTGCATTAATTTCACGTGTCAGCGTTTTTATGGGGTTGGTTTCACATGGGACATAGAACTTGCGATCCTCCAGTAGGTTTTTGGCCTTCTGAAGGTAGTCTGTTCTGTCCAGTACGACGGTGGAACGCCCCTTGTCCGCGGGCACAATGACGATGTCCTTGTCGGCCTTGAGTTCTCTTAGTGCATGTCGTTCGACCTTTGTGAGTGTTTCACGCGGCTTGTGAGTCATAAGGAGGGACGTAACTTGGTGTCGGATAAGGTTCTTCGTCTCCTCTGTCGCTTCCGTCTGATTAATGACCGATTCCACTGCTGCAATCATGTTGACAGGTTTGGCGTCAGCTGTGTTGAATGAAGCTTCGTGCCGTAAAACCTGTGCTTGCTCCTTCGTCAGCTCCTTTGACGACCTGTCGTCAAAGGAACTGAACAGCCAGCAATGTCAACCGTTGCTTCCACAGAGTGGGCGCAGCGCCGTTGGCGTGAATGTAAATTAGTTTATACCGGGGCAGACTTGCGCAGCATCTCCCTTTTGCACTTTGTTCCGGTTGCAAGACAATGCCAGAACGACCGAGGGTGGACGTAAGTCGTTGCTAACAAATCTAAGCAGCCCGTTTATGTTTACCGAAGACGACCTAATTTCCACTTTGTGTGTCAGGCTGTCCTAGGTGAGGCTCGAATCTCTCATGTGTGAGAGTAGCACAAAAGACCTTACAGACTGACTCTCAGTTATGAAAAAAGGACCGGGATCGTCTCATCGGTTGACAACCCTTGAAGCCAAGATTTCTCACTCTCACTCCATCCCCCCCTCTTCGCGCATCGGTGGACTGTCCGGCACTTTCAGTGGCTGACGAGGTGTAAATGTCTACGTCTAGGGCGCGTCACCCATGGACATACGCACTGCAGCCGTTATGATCTTGCGCAGACTCAGCACAACCCGATAGACGTGGTCCTTGAGCCTGTCCAAGCCTCTCTTTTCGGTCAATCGCATCAGTACCAGCCATGCGCATACGGTGAGTGAACAATCTCATGAAATGTTGGCCGAAATTCCGAAATGCATTTCCGATCAGAAAAGATTACTTAAGTGGGGTTCTAATACACATTATCTTGCGGAATAATCCTATAATATGTCGGACTCCGCAGGATGTCTGCCTTTGAATACACTTCTCGATTTCCTGCAGAAACCACACTCGGTAAAAAATGACTACTTATGTAGCATGCATTTTTCACATTGATCTTCGACGGGCTTAAAAAATTCCAATATATTTTATAAAAAACATGAACAAAATATGCTTTCTTTCACTCGTTTGATAGAGAAGCA
Organism: Spirometra erinaceieuropaei; assembly: GCA_902702965.1. Classification (NCBI taxonomy): domain Eukaryota; kingdom Metazoa; phylum Platyhelminthes; class Cestoda; order Diphyllobothriidea; family Diphyllobothriidae; genus Spirometra; species Spirometra erinaceieuropaei. The sequence continues at coordinate 333,189 of CACRXP010000598.1, forward strand.
CTTTGTCTTTATATTTTATACTCGAAGAAGGAGTATAATTAGTGTTTAAAGAGTTTTCTAATTCCCGAATAATTTGAAGCCTGATTAGCCGTTGCGTTGGCGCTTAGTGATAACAGTCAGCAGGATGCATGCGTTCCGCGTAAGGAAAAGCATACATTCTTTTATGCCTTTAAATAGATATATGAGTCCAGAAGATTTTGCAATGGATGCGGCCTATATTGTAAATTTCATGAAAAGCAGTGGCAAATGGACAGGTACGATGCTGTGTGAATGGACATTGCACGGTCTTACAAAAACCTAAAAAAACTAAAAACCTAAATATACCCAGTCTTAAGCATAAAATGTAAAGTTGACGTGATCTGCCAACAAATGAGCAGGAGAAAGCATACTTTTGTGCATGTTTTATATAACATATATTTGAATTTATATGGTCATCGAGAATCCTTGCGAAGAATCTATGCTACTCAAGTAATCATTTTTGTCGAGTGTGGTTTCTGCAGGAGATCAAAAAGAAGTGCATTTAAAAGCCGACATCCTGCCAAGTCCGAAATATTGCTGGATTATGCTGCATGATAATCAATATTACAACCTTACCTAAGTAATCCTTCCAGATCGAAAACGCATTTCGGAATTTCGGCTAACATTTGTACATTAAAATAGCAATTGCATCATCTGGGAAGGTGCCAAAATTATCGGCATGGACATTAGACGATAAAGCCGCAGGTGATTCTTGCGTTCTAAGACTAACCACAGCTACCCTAATCTCCGCCTCTATGTGTATTAACTGTACCTATGGGAAGATTTCATCAGCGCTTCCCCTCCACACATCCCTCAGACTCATGACGACTGCAGACTACCAGCCCTCTCTTTCAGACCATTTTCCATCACCCCATTTCCGGTGCCCCTCGATCCTGGCTCGCCTTCCTTTGTGAACCCGTTGAATTGCAGATGTGGGGCCTTCTTCTCCCCCCCCCCCTTTCCCAGCACGGCCCTCAGCAGGCAAACCCCATATCTTCCAGCAATTTTATCTGACTCGAAGCCGTCAACAACACCATTCTGGAACGAACATGAGTACTCCACTCATTGATTGACATATTTCTCAATGGGTGAGCAAGTAAACGAAAACTATAGCCCTCTGTGACACTCCTGTCCTGTAACCTTCTAGACTTCAAGGTTGATCATGCATCAAACACGCAGACCGCGGATCTGCCTGTTGGCTCATGTTCTAACTATCGGAGGTAGCTTAAAGTTACAAATCTAAACAACCGTTTAGGCTTACCAAAGGCGACCTGATCTCCACTTCACGCCGTAAGCGGGCCTCGAATCGCGCATGCGCGGGACTGGCACAAGGATCTCGCTAAGAATGGGTCGTCCCATCGGTTGGCAACACTTGAAGCCACCACTTCCCGCTCTCATTCCCTCCCAGCTCTCCGTGTATCAGTAGACTTTCCGGGACTACCAACCAGCTGGTGATGGAATTGGGCACAGTGGCTGACGAGGTGTTAATGTCTACGTCTAGGGCACACCACGCACGGACGCACGCACAGACTCAGCGCAACCCGATAGACGTGGCCCGTGAGCCTGCCCAAACCCCTCTTTTCGGTTCAGCGCATCTGTACCACCCGCGCACAGTAACTGTGTCAGCTGGGAAGGTACCAAAATTTATTGATATGGACATTATCAAAGAGCCGCCGGTGCTTCTTGCGTTCTGAAACTAAATGCAGCTACCCTGATTTCGGTCTCCATGTGCATTAAGTGTGTCCGCGGGCAGATTTCATCAACGCCCCCCTCCACTTATGACGATGGCAAACTGTCAGCCCTCCCTTTTGGGCCATTTCCCATCACTCCATTTCTGGTACCCCTTGACCCTGATCAGTGTTTCGTTGTAATCCCGTTGAATTGCCGAAGTGAGACCCTCTCCTCCCCATTTCCCAGCGCAGTCCTCAGCAGGCAAACCTCGCGTCTTCCAACAATTTTATCCGACTTGAAGTCACCAACAGCCCCATTTTTGAAAGTTTGAACACACAGTTAGGACAAGTCACCAATTTTAAATTTGACCAGAACCGGAGCACAGACATCGAACACATCCTATGCATAGCAAAACCTTGGAGCAGTGAGGAACAAAAACACTCATCAAGTGACATATTTTCCAACAGTTGAACAAGAAAACGAAAACCATAGTCCTCAATGACTGTCTCCAGACTTGTCCTGTCAGCTTCTAGACTTCAAGGTTGACCATGCACAAAATACGCAAACAACGAATTTGCCTGCAGACTCCTGTTGTAAATACGGGAGGCAACTTAAAGTAACATGTGGTAGGTCTATCGAAGAGTCAGAAGAACGAAGTGTTCAAAATCTGGAAGTACGTCATTGCTCCTTAAATCATAAAACGATAAGTAGCCGGTGAACATTTTTACAGTGGTAGATGGAATTCCTAGAACATTTGAAGGACACTTGTTTAATGAGTGTTTGGGCAATGAACTTTTTTAACATACAGACTTTGCCCTAGTTATTCTTTCAGAAACTAATTGTAGATGCGAAACACTCGCACTCAGACCCGTACAGAAGTTGGACAATCCACCGTGGGGAACCTGCAACTCCAGAGTAATTCCCATAAAAGAATGCCGTTATCCATAAAAGTGATCTATACTATGGGAGGTTTCATTTACCTTGGCCTCGTTTTCTGTTGCCATGTGTCTTGTTACATGCGCTGGCTGTAGTAACCAGATGTCTAAAGCGCCGATCACACAGCAGCGTGATGTTGTACCTGCAAGTGGATGAAGAGTTTTCACCCCCTACGAGTTTTATTAAGGCCGTTGGAACAAAGTTTTGTCCTATGGGTATTTGGAAGAAGGCAACAGCTTCAGCTATGTCCTAACGGTAAGCCGCTACGATTGAATTGGACTGAGATGGGACGCATATCCGAATAGTACGGCGAGATTTAACTGGATGCTGTTGACTTATTTTCTCTATAGGACTCATTCAAAGCAGTGCAACGACCGAGGACGGCGTTGTAACGGCATTTGGGCATGGTCCGGGATAACGTTATGCCATTACGGGGGGAGCGTTCATTAGAGAAGTACATTCCCCGAAGAAAACTGATAAATACCTGTTTTTTAGATATCAGAATATAACCACCGTTGTGGCACATAAGTCTGTCCTACGCCGTACCATGCGGTTAAAATTCAGACCTTTTTTGTCCAACGCAGTCACATTGATGCGTGTTCCAGGACAACCAATTATAAGCATCTTTAAGCACCTCCCTGAATTCGCCGAAGACCGCTGTGTTAGAGACGACGCTTAACAGTGCTCGAGGAGAAACAGTTAGACCGTCGTGCCCGACAATGTTCACCGTGTCCTTCACAGCAAGTTGTGAGAAGGAACGGTAACTTGCGCGTGAATTAGTTTATAATGCGAGTAGCCTTGAGAAGCATCTACCACAATCTCTTCTCTTCTCCGATCTGGGCCCTGTGTCAAGACAGGGTCAATAAGACCGGAGGTGGGAGACGACGTAGGTGGCTTGCACAACCGGACACACATCCACAAAAAAACACGATTTAAAATAACAACAACACAACAATTGGTCAGAAAGATGAGGATGACTGGACAATCATACACCCCGTATACCCAGCGGGTGCGCAAGCGCATCTAACAGCAGGGAAGCAGGGGCCAGAAAACTACCAGCTCACACTACTAAACTCACCTCAGTCAAAATCCAGCACTCTGAACTAGCTCAAATCAGATGCGTAGGACAAATTTCAGGGCTCCATAGGAGGGGCGCGTTGGGTATAGTCTTAAAACTCCGGTTCCGACGACGCGACTTCAGAAACAACAGTATTCTCTGACATTATCTTTACCATTGACTTCACGGAGTGTGTCAGTCATAGATACTTCTACTCAGGGACAGGAGAATGCCCATGGATTCCTTGCCTGTGGAAATTGTGAAGCAGTTACGTTTTCGATGTCAACTTCGGTCTAGATAATGCAGACTTTTCGCGTCGACCGCCGATAGAGGAGGATGACCGAGCAATTTAAATGTCTTTAGAGAAATTGACTTCCTAAAAGCCGCGGGTCCAAGTCTCCTTGCAGAGATGGCGTTCTCTTTGTCTCAGAATGTGTCTGTATTTAGTGCTTCGCCCCAAATATCTTGACATAAAATACTGTTTGAACCTGCTTGGGAAACTGAGAGAAAGGCTGGTAAATGGTCTATTTTAGCTCAGTGAAGATACCCCTGTCCACGTAACTAGAACACAGGTTCACGAATGTGACCGCAGACGCCGTCTTGCCCTATCCCTGTGCATTCGAGTTGACCTCCTCTCTAAGATGAGGATTATGCCTTGCGGAGTGGGGTGCATTTTTGACTTTGATACAGTTGCGTTCCAGGATGCTCCCAATTTCAGATATTTCGCAAGCAGAAATGTGTTCAACACAGAAAGACTTGACAGATGTTCGCATGTATGTGTACCGGAACTCATGTAACCCCGGTTGTATTTTATTTTGTCATAGATTTTGTTTGACATTTCGGCATTTTCACATGCATCGGGCAAATATGGCATTTGTAAAAAAGTGCACACTTTAACACTCTCTGAGTATATGCACTGTACACTGTGAACAGCATTCATAAAACTGCTCGTTGGACATGTCATTTGTCCTGACTGTATGATTGTTAAGATATCTCCTCAAAGTCTCATGAAGCGGAAGGAGTGTTGATGCGCGCGCAGAAATAAAACGGATGATTTTGAGATATTATGACAGTGCAAAGACAGGTCATTTCGAGTAGATGGGTTTTTTTGTCATCCGTACATTCATATTCTTGTATTGTTTCAAAACCAAACTTGCAAGAGGATACAAATTCCAGTAAATACGTCCGAAGGAATATGCAGCCATTCCCTTCTAAGTAGCATGATATATTTCGCATAAATGAAAATGGGAGAATAAGAGACATGTATAATAAGTGAAGACTTAACTCCGGGGCCTTCGGAGGTTCTCGGCTTATGGATTATATCAAAATGTTTGTCTATTCCAATCCATCTTTCGTCAGTAAGTTCTATTTTCAAGTATTTTTCGAACGTTTCTTTCTGTGTCCTGTAACGTTTGATGCCATTGCGAGGCGCGTAAAAACATTTTCACGAAGTAGGCGTTCGTCAAAAGTCCTTCCGACGACAGGACAGCGGGCCTCCATCTCGAAGCCACTGAGATAGACTGAATGCCAAAAGTCCCGGGTTCGAATTTCAGGTGCCACAAATCCAAGGGTGGGCATGACTGACTGACGACGGCTAATGCGACAGAAATGACCATTCCATTCTCCCTTTTTTATTTGCAGTCCCCCTCAGTATAGATACCGTTGATTTCTTTGAGCGTAAAGGGGTCCAATGGTTTTCCGATAGTAGGAAATCAAGAAAAATTTCCCTCGCAACCTAAGTGAGAAGCACTGGGTTATTCCAAGAGGAATAGTGCAGGATGAGGAAGGAATAGCAGTAGTCACGGCAAAAGCGACAGCAATAGGTTTTAACGGTGGTGTTGGTGATGGTGGTGGTGGTGGTCTTAATTTTGACAGAAGCCATGGTCTCCGCTGAATGACGACATTGAGCCGAAAGTAACACGATCTTCGTAGCAAGAATTTTATTCGTCCGGAAATTCTAACATAGTGGGCAATCAAAGAAAAAGATTTTGAGTGCATGGAGTGCGCGGCATTTATAGAATATAGATAGCGTGCAAACAAAATGGTCAACTTCCACATTTATCACGGGGGCTCGTAGTTTTTCAATAACAACTTTCGCCGCCCACAACCGAAACGTTAATGACTACGATTTCATGATCAGTACAGACCGCTGATGAAGATACTATCCGACGCTTCGGATTACTGGCATCGTTACTGGCGGTAGCATTCATCATAATGCTCACCACGTGACTATTTCCGATGCCGAGGGAGGTGGGAGATCATGACATATGTTGATGGACTGCTGTTCAGGAAATCATAATTCATACAGCTCACGGTCTGCGTGACTGTCAAACATCGCACGGATTTCGGCATCGTGAAACTGACCACAGCTGAGTCGCATCCTGAGAGAAGGGATCAGTCTTCGCCAGTCTTGATGTGTCCGCACTAATCTACTCGTTTCTACAACCTACACAGTTACATGCACCGCAACAACGAAAGATCTAGCAGACGTCTTACGCCTTGGGGCGGCTTGTTCGGCCTATTCACTTGGCACCGGATTGTTGACTCTTGTCTGTCTGACTACTTCTCAGTGCCGTGAGAAGGCGACTGACGGCCTCCATAGAGTGAATTACCGATTTCATGAAAGGTTGGCCAAAATTCTGAAGCGCAGTTTCGGTCAGTGAGGATAACTTAGGTGGGGTTGTAAGATCGATTATCTTGCGGCATAATCCTATAATATTTCGGATTCAGCAGAATGTCAACTTTTGAAGGCACGTCTATTCAATCTCCTATAGAAACCGTACTCGGCAGAAGGTGACGACTTAAGTAGCATGCATTTTCCCACTGATTTTAAAATATATTCTACAAAAACCATGAACAAACGTATTCTTTCTTTCACGCGTTAAATACAGAATCACGCTAACTTTATACTTTCCACTCGAAGAAGGAGTATAATTAGGTTTCAGAAAGGTTTCTAATTATGAGATTTTTTAAGACCATGCAATATCCATTCATACAGCATCGTACCTGTCCGTTTGATACTGCTACTCATGAAGTGTACAACGTAGTCTGCAACAACTGCAAAATTTTATTGACTCAGTATAGTATCTTTTTAAAGGCATATAAAAATATATGATTTTCTCCACACAGAACGCATCCTTCTTGTAGACTGAAATCATTAGTAGCTAATGCATTGACTGATTAGGCTCCAGGTTATTCAGGAATTAGAAAACTTTGTTAAAAAGTTGACGTGATTCTGTATCAAACGCGTGACAGAAAGAATATTTTTGTTCATGTTTTTGTAAAATATATTTGGATTTATAAGACCATCGAAAATGAATGTGGAAAATGCGTGCTACTTTAGCAGCCATTTTTACCGAGTGCGATTTCTACGGGAGGCTGAAAAAAATACATTCCAAAGCTGACATCCTGTCGAGTCCGAAATATTACATGATTTTGCCGAAAGCTAATCAATATTACAACCCCACCTAAGTTATCATTCCTGATCGAAAACGCATTTCGGAATGTTGGCCAACATTTCATGAGATCGGTCACTCATTGTACGTTCCTGCCAGCACTTGGCATACGACCCTGGATGCCCGCCGACTGCTCTGCCAACCGCCACATCAATATGCCTCCCCCTATCTGTCCTTACGAACCTTCTTAATGGGGAACGGTTACGGCGCGGGACAATCGGGGCCGTCAGTCATCGCGTCCGACCGGAGCGATTCAGGTCACGGTGACATGCGGGTCGGATGCAGCCACACAGGCGACATTGGCGGGTCCCGCATTGAACAAAGTGCGCCATATAAGGGGAGTTGTGCGCAGGACTTCCCAGTCTCTGAAGATGGGTAGACGAATCAACTACCCGAATCGTCGGACCTACAATAAACCCGTCCCTGTAAACGCCTCTTCTTCTTTTGATATGCCATCTGGGAATCGCATTTTCACCACTATTGATTCCAATATATCCCTTTTAGACGACTCCATTGGTGACTGATTGACCAGCTGCCGTTAAGGCGAGCAATTGCGAACATTTCTTCGGAAATGTCGGAAAACCGGTATTATTGCTTTAGTGATCACGTTTCATTCATCGCAACTGCTTCTCGGAACACGTATTTTGTCTATATAGGCAATTCAATTAAGCAAAATGGCACTACCGACAAAGACAAGGGACACTGGAATGGCCATTTCTGGCTTACTAGCCGTCGTCAGCCAGTCATACCCAACCCCAACTTTGGGCTCGAACTCGCAACCTGTTAGTTAGCAGTCCAACACCTCTAACCACTGAGCCACGGACTCGTTGCCCTGTCGATTTCGATGGGGAATATACAATGGTAGGGGGGACGCTCACCGATTGCTACGCGCTGGGCTGTGTTTTGCGATTGGAAGGCCACCGACGACTACTTTTTTCCTATTATTTTGCGCAACACTCTGGATAAAACCACTAGGTTGGAGGAGTCCAGTGATTGTCCACTGGAGTGGGCATTTACGACTACGTCAAACGCGATCTCTGGTACTTTTCAGTGTTTTCGCTGGGCATCGCTTTTGATCAGAAGTCCCGGCCACGTTCGCCACCGAGGACGTCAAGAATCAGGTGAAGGGGTGGAAACGAGGCGGCATTTAATGTAATTTGGCTTTGTTTTGCCGCAAACACTTTCGCTTTGGCTTATCAGGGGGTTAAAATCAATTGAAAACGTAACCTTTGAGCTCAGCAATGGGTGCATGGCCTTCTGATCGAGAAGCACGGTTAGCACTCAAATTACATCACAGGAGGGAAGGTCAATTATAATCAGCTGTAATGACGAAAGAAAACAGAGAGGAACTGGGGAGAAGTTTTTACCGGAGAAGGCACGTCCATCTGTACTCCTGCTCTTCTTTCCCCTAAATGAATACTTATAAGCCCCGCTCATGAAAAAATCAAGCTAATAAGCTTAGCCTTAAAGGGCTATTTAAGCGAAACATCCTGCCGTCCACGTAATTGAAGAGCGAGGAACAAAATGTTACTCAGGTTAGAAGACAGACGATAAAATTCGTGCTATTAGGAAAACTCCGGACTCTTCTGCTTTGCGTAGAATTTGGCAGCAAATTCTATTTCATCAGTGTCCACGAAACGCAGTTGTCATTCACAAGAGGCGACCTCCGGTAGTCTAGAACCTTTCTTTTGGTGTGTTAGTTGTACTTAATATATAACTGGAGAAGGTTGGATTCCGAATTTGTATGGCTTGTATTTCTTGTTTCGTGAGATTCAATGCAAACAGTTATGCTCTGAAAATCTATCTGCACTTTCTTAATATGCATCGACATATGCAGATCGTAAAAAACCAGGAAACGTCCAGAACCTTCTATATTATTCGTGTCAGAGTGTATTTGTGAGCTTATAAAATTCCTCATGCATAAATAAACCATTTATGTTACTTTGTTCATACTTCAGATTGACCGACGTTGGGAAAGCATAAACTTTCCAAAATCTCATAAAACTGGGAAATGATCCTTCCTTGTGTTCCACTTTGACCTTTCAAAGATAAGATTCTGCTTCTTTACCTGGGCAAACGTCAATGACCTTGAGATGAATAAGTCGAAGTCGTTCGTCCTTGCATCCACTCCTCAAGGGTTCTACTCCTTCGGAGTGTTAGTCTGGTTGTGTTTATTCAGAAATGAGTATCAGAAATGGGTATCTGGAGTCTGGGATGGCCATTTCTGATTTATAAACCATAGCGTTTATTCATCGAACGTTAGGCCCAGGGCTCCGCTCTTAGTTAAATGGCCCCTTGTCTTGTCAGTTGCTTTTGAGACATTTTCGTTTTAGAGTTGTGAAAATCCCCACAGGTATAATAAGAAGACAAAGTGACTAGCAAACGTTGCTTTCGATAACTTAACGTCAGGCCAGTACAGTTATATGGGACGAGGTATAGTGAGTGAAAAAAATCGATAAAAGTTTGTTTTAAAATGCCAGCTAGGCAAAGGCGGAAGGGCGCAGAAAGTTGTATGTGGCTAGTCAACCTTTGGCCACGGTAAGCGCGGAGTCTGAATGAGGTTTTGGTAACCTAATGGCGGCCGCTTTCGCTGTTTCTAACAGGCGCTGGAACAGTAGCTTAGGGTAGCTCGAGGGGACCTTAGAAATCACACGAAGCGCTTCAGTGGGGTCCACGCGATGCCCTGAATCCACTGCACGCACAAGGGTGGCGCTGTCTATTCACCTAGTTTCAGCTTTTACTAGCCATGCGGAAGGTGCTCTCCTATAACTTTAGTGGCCTGACGAGAAGTTATCGAAAGCAACATTTGCTAGCCACTTTGTCATATGAATATTTTCGTTTGTGTCCGTCCCACGGCACAGATCAGCGGGGCTGCCATCATCATCATCATCATCATCATCATCATCATCATCATCATCATCATCATCCTCACCATCAGTCAACCGCGCACAGGACCAGCCTGTTCTGAATGCCTGGGATTTCGTAGCTGCACATAATAAGATAACCCTTATTTTATATGAACGCTTCAGGCAACCAATACTTACCGCGAGAAGAGGGCTTTCCACCGGAAATCAAGCAAATTTGAAATGCCTCAAGGAATGTTTAGAAAAATGTTCTTGCTACCCGGCTCAAAAAATGACCTTTAACTACTGACTCACTGTATCACCATAATTCTGTCTAAGGAAATTCAATAGGTGACGTTACTTCATGCGTATTCCTCACGAGTCCCCCATTTTTCAATTTTCTCTTCCTGCACAAGGCAGCCAAGCATGTCATCCCCCAGGGACAGCTGTGGAAAGACTAGTTGTTGCAGATGAACACTACTAGCGGACAGTCAGAAGCCTCTGTGGATGGCGGTCTGGTACATGAACTAGGGGTCAGACAAGTGTTTGGCACGCACAGACGGGCTGCTTGAATACGTCGCGAGGCCTTGTGAGGCATGGCTTGAACGATCGTCAGGGGAGAGGCTGAATGAGTACTCCAAACGACAGGGCGCAAGGCCGCATTGGTCTTTATTGCATAGTCATGTATGCGAGATCGAGACTGCCCTTACAGTAGCTTACTACATGTGATGGACGCCAGACTGTGTCTGGTATGCGTAGACGAGGTGTCTAGTTTTGTCAGTTACTGCTCCCGAAGTCGTCTCGGGCCGTTTCGATATTCTCATGACATCGAGCCTACAGTGGGTGGGTTAAATGCTGCAATGTCAACCGAAATTCCGAAATGCGTTTTCGTTTCAAAAAGATTAATTAAGTAGGGTTGCAGAACAAGGTAGCCTCCAACGTAATTCTATAATGCTCCAGTTACCTCAGAATGCCGGCTTTCGAAAGAACTTTCCTCCGGCTGTATGCAAATACAATACTCTGCCAAAAATGACTATTTACGTAGCATTCATTTTTCCCATTGATTATCGATGTTCCTAAATTTCGAATTATATTTCATGGAAAGCAGGCACAGGAATATTCATCCTTTTGCTTATTAAGTGGAAAATTACTTATTCTAATTTTATACTTGAAAGAGGGACACAATTAGGTTTTAAGATAGTTTCTAATTGTGGGAATTTAAATACCGTGAAATGGCCGTTCATCCATCATCATGTCTCTGCATTTACCAATGTGGCTTGTAAAGTTAACCATACGGATCAAATACAGTGTTAAATTTCATGAATCTCATAAGGTCTCCTCTTAATACTGTAGAGAAATGTGTGGTGTTCCGTACGCTGGAAATACATGGCTCGTAGTTTGAAAACCTTGAATCCAAGTGTGATAGCAGAGCGGGTTCAAAATTATTCGGGAATTGGAAAAGTTTTTGAAAACCGAATTATACCCCTCCTTCGAGTATAAGATTGGAAGAAGACGTAATTGTCTACCGAATGAGCGAAAGAATTAATATTTTTGTGCATGTTTTCCATGAAATATAATTGGACTTTTAGCAGCATCGAAAAACAATGAGAAAAATGCATGCTACTAAAGTAGTCATTTTTTTACAGAGTAAAGTTTTAGCATGCAGTCGAAAGGAAGTTCTTTCAAAGGCCGGCATCATGAGGTAGCCGAATTATCATAGAATCATGCTGCACGCTGACTAGTTTTACAACACCACTTAATTAATCTTTTCGAAAAGAAAACGCATTTCGGAAGTCCGTTTGACATTTCATGATTTAGCCCACCATACTGTACGTTGACGAGAGGGAAGTAGTTCGACCAATGCTCCGCTGGTCTACCTTAATATAAACTAGTTCACGCCGGGGCCACAGTCAGCTGCGGAGAACATATGGAGGGCGTCACTGCCTGTAACGGTCGGTTCATTCACTTTTGACAGGAAACTTATTGCAGCCAGTGGAAGCGAAGGCCATGTGAGCTCTTTCTGGCTTGATGGTCATCATCGGGTAGAACTGAGGTTCGACGCAAAGCCTGAACCATGGCTGAACAAAAAAGCGTGACTTCCGCGTTACTGGGCGTCTCGGAGCCTGATGAACAACGGGACGCTCGCAGCACCCCCTCCTCCCCGGAAAATATTGCCGGCCCCCTTACAAATTGCAGGCGAAGTCAGACACAGTGGAAAGGGAAGCAGTATTCACTGGCCTGTCCCGATTCCAGGGCGGACGCCGATTAGATTAAGTCGCCAGATAAACGACCACTGATCATTTCAAACCTTCGAAACTTTATCGTGAAACCACTCGCGACGAGGAACATTTAACTATCTTCGACAGATTTTTGAAAGGAAAATTGGTCGTAGTAACAGATTTACACACCTCAGATTGCGAAGAGGTCGCTTGGCTGTCTAAATTCTGACTACATACGGTCGGCTTGGTCGAAATTGCGGATAGTTGAGGAAATTTTAGTTCAGCAGTGAGAAATTCGATGCATACTTTTAATACTTTGGCCTCATAGGGGTGATAGCTCCGGCCACAGTTTTGTCCATCGCGTCATCTCGCGTTTATTTCTTAGTCGCGGTGAGGAAATAACTGTTGCATATGCGTACATTACGACAGAGCGGGAAAAGGTTTGTGCAAGTTGGTTTGACCTTTTCTCTGCCGCTGTCACCAAAGGGCAATCTAACCAATCGTTATGTCAGTAGAGCCTTTTTGAGTTCCTTCCGCTAGACATTTCAGAAAAATATCACTCGCAATTCACCTTGCCTGTTTCACCTTGCTGTGAAGCACACGAAGGGTATCCTCAGCAACGGCAGTCGAACTTTCACTCGCGCGACCCCTTGCTGTGGTCACTATCTACCGTCGCAGTGAGCAACGCCCATTGCGTGCCTACTGGAGTTGACCTTGCTGACTTACGAGTGAGTCAATTTAGAAAGCGACATACCGGCACGGTATCAACGGCATTCTCAATCCCCTAAACCAAACCAAATCCAAGATGACTGGAGGTGAACGCAGATGCAGTGAATGACAGAGTTAAACACCCCGTCCCCGAGTGACCCACGCATGACCCTGTCCTCTCTCCAGACGCATCGGGTCGCATAAAGGCCGGTTCTGATCCCAGGCACTTGAGAATGTGAGGGAGGTTGCGCTAAGAAGAAACCACCGTAACATCACTCTCAGTCCTGAAAAGGATACATTTGCTTCGTCAGCTGGTAGCCCTCAAAGACACGAATCTTTCCAGGTTGTGATGTATTCACGGGCATCACATTTGTATTACTGATGGGTACGTTTATACGTCATGAGGATGTATTCCATAATTTCGATCTCGCCCTCTCTCCCTCTCCTGTGCACAATTCGACGATTTTAGTATGCCAAACAACTGGTGATGGGATCAGGCACGGTATCTGACAAAGGCGAACTGATTCTCTACAAGTGTCACACACGAGCTGGTTCCCGCTTCGGGGGCCAGGTTTCATTAAACGACATACTGCCCGCGTACGTGGAATGCGTATGCGACGTTCAGCCCATGCTCTGGGAAAGTGAATCGCGGGTTTGTGGCCAAATACCTAAAATTTTCGGGTAAACTTTGAGATGATATAGTTCAGCTCCCTAAGTTAATACAATAACACATTCTTTTTCGTCATCAGTTGACTGCATGACCTTTAGCTTAGCCCACGTAAGTGTTCCGATGATGACCGCAGCAGTTTTAAGGCGAACTTTGCTGTACAATCGGCATTCTAGCTTTAATTTGCGGCAGGATGGCTCAGTCTTTTAGTTTACTAGTCTTTTGTACTACAGAATTTTTGAAGTAAAAACGCCAGACGCGTTTGAAGGCAAACACTCCAGCCCCTCAAAATAGTTATATTTAGAAGTTGTACGCAGCTCTTATGGCCGTTCTCTCTGCTTCCAGAGCTTGCAAAGTCGGACCACTGCGTAAAAATTTTATTTAGGTTTAAAACATTCATGGTTGGTTTAGAATCCTCTGTCGGGTCGGCCAGCTAAGTAGCCAGCTCTGACGCCAAGTTAATTAAAACTCCAAATGTCCAGAATATCTGATAAGCTTGAATGTTCATTTATTATTTGCTTTTAGGCGACGGTCCGCCCGACTTGAAGCCAGAAGATATTTTATCAAAAGAGTCGGCATAGATGTAGCCTGCTGGAGAGGTATTGGACCCTCTGCAGTCCTTTAGCTGCCACCCCCCGGTAGATATTTTTTTCCGAAAAGCATGAAGTTGGCGAAGCCGGTAAATGTGTATGATGGCCAGAACTCCCACCGGGCATCGCCATGATAGTATGATAATAGTACTGACGCCTCCTGCATTCTCAGCTAGGCGTCTGTTGTCAGTGTACCAAGCGGTGCGCGCATTGAGTCCTGAAATACGTAGGGCAGCGCATGGGTATGCACATACCATTTGGGTCTACGTATCCACGCATGCATTTTTTGTGGACAGATTGGCTTGTTTTGCTCTTAGTGGTAACTCAAACCGGGTATGATGGTTGACGGTCCTTGCCATGGGTCGGGCGTTGCCAAACCATGATCAAAGGGTCCTGTCTGGGGTTTTCACCGTTTGTCACACGTGGGTTCGTTGCCTGCCACGGCAACATTACGGTGGCGAGCTGCACGCGCACACGTGTTCGTCTGATGCCGCGCGCGCAGGAGCATCAGGGCATGCGCACTATTGGTCCAGAGTTTTGACCAATCGTTGCCCCACTGCTCCCAGCGTTGTCTCCTGGCCATTGGAGACCGCGGACGGATCTTCCGGGCATCCATCATCCGTCGACTGACACCTAGTGTGCCCAATTTATCCCACTGCGCAATAAATCCCAATGGTCTCAACGTCACAGCGCCCTCCACAGACAGTGGGTCCAAGGCAGCTTTGACGTCGAACAGACGGAGGATAGTTCTGCCGTCCCGGATGATGTCTTCTTGGTCTACTCTGATTTTCCCTCTTCTTCTTCTCCTTTTCTTCATTTTATTTTGCCAACTGCCAGGTCGGTGTCTAGCCGCGCTGAGCCAGTGTGCTGTGGGGAACAACTTGAGAGCCGAAATATCTGTGGTTGAAGAACAGAATGAAAACAGTGTGGTGGAGAACCTGAACGAGGTTACGCGTCAAGCGCTGGAGCGCTCCGGCCTCCCTTGGCGTAGTCTTTTGCCCCTGAGATTCACCCTCCTCGAATCTAACATCTTTCGAGTTAGTTTCAATGAAGCCACCAATGAATCCCTACTTCTCATCAAGAACCGTCTCGACAGAGAGAGCCTCTGTTACACCGAGGGCACCTGCTGTTCCAATATGGACAACCAAATCAGCGCCAAACGTTCTGAGATCCTGACACCGAGCTCCAAATCGGATTGCTCTCTCTCCCTCATTCTCATGGTTGACCTTCAAAATAACCTTGACTTTAGTGTAGAAGAGTGTCTTCTCTCCCTGACACTCCGTGTTCTCGACATTAATGATAACGCACCCAGCTGGCCTCTTCAGGGCAGGCGCGAAAAACCAGAGATTCCGCTGCGCTATGGAGGCAGCAGTTCCAGGGAAAGTGGTCAGTTGGGAAATCAGGTGATGTCCGTCTTGGATCTACCAATCAAGGAGCACACAAAGATTGGCGCCAAATTTGAACTTCCGCTGGCCGTGGATCCTGACGCCTATCCAGAAAACACGACAGCCCACTACGAAATCGATCACAACAGCCCAAACAGTGACCTATTTACCCTCGAGTGGACGGGAAAATCCCAACACTTGGACTTTTCAGCTGAATCTCAGAGCTCCGAAGGCGATCCACGTAATGGCCCCAGCCCCATGAAACTCTGGCTTGTTCTCAACAAGGAGATCGATCGCGATGTACAGAGTTCATATCAGATTAAAATTGCCGCAGTTGACGGAGCAGTAAGCAAGCCGCAGACTGGATACCTCCTTCTAAACATCACTGTTGAGGACATAAACGATCATCCGCCGGAGTTTGAGAAGCGAGCAGACTTCGTGTGGGTAGTAGAGCACAGCCCCATCGGCAGTATTGTCTACAAGGTGAAGGCCACCGATAGGGACGAGTCAGACCTAGACAAACTGACCTACAGTTTGGCAGCCACAGCCACGCCCGCCGTCTGCGATCTCTTCGCAGTGGATCAGCGGACAGGAGACGTACGTGTGCAGGGCGACCTGGACTACGAACAACAGACTTCCTTCCAAGTACCCATCACTGTCACCGATGGACTCTGGTCCGACGAGGCCAAGATCACAATAGGTTTGATCAATATAAACGATCATCCTCCCAGCGTCAGCTTGCATTCCCACCTGTCGACGACGAAATTCCAGTCCTACGATATGCTTCAGCGTGTCCCCAATTCCCAGCTTACTATTGAGGTGCGGGAAAACGGTCCGCCCGACCAGCTGATTGCCACCTTCTCAGTGACAGATCTAGATGATGCCGCAGAGGAGCGTTTCCTGCAGACCGACTCCACCGTGCGGGAGGCTTTTCTGCGAACTAACGGAATCACCCTTCAGCAGGTGATGGAACGAATCGGCCAGCCGCCCACCTGTAAGATTAATAGCGACCTGCTGACGATCCAGCAGCTGGCAGTTACTGCCAACAGTCGTTCCTTCAAGTCGCGTTTTCAAATCCGCCTGGCAAACAAGGCTCTGGATCGTGAGGTCTCCGCAAAATACCTCATCCGCCTCGAGTGTTGGGATCAAACAAACCGATTTGGTAACACTATTCTAGCCCAATCACAGTCTCGCATGGGTGGACTGCACCATCCCTTTGCCAGATCCACCAGCGTCCTTTTCAGTCTTATCGTTCTGGATGAGAACGACTCAGTTCCACAGTTTGTTGGACCGACAACTGGAACCATCGCTGAGGGCCTTCCGGCGGGCACCCTGATTATGCAGCTCAGCGCCAAGGACGCTGATGATCCCTACACCCTAGGTGGTCAGGCTGGACTACGGTTCCATCTGAGCAGGGATCCGATTGTGAGATACGCCCAGTCATATGGGCAGAATCACAGTAGCGTCAACAAGGAAACTCGCGCCATGCTGCATCCACCGTCAACTTGGTTCAGCCTGGACCCCCGGACCGGCGACCTCCGGTCCTCTGTTGTCTTTGACCGTGAGACGGTTCAGAGCATAAATCTCACAATCACCGTCAATGATGGTGGCGACGAGGACGGAAGTAATGCCTCCAGGGCTCTCCACCACAACACTGCAACGACGACTGTTCAGATAAACATTCAGGACGTAAACGACTGTGCTCCCGTCTTTGACAGTCCCATCTACGAGCTGAATGTCAGCGAGGGAGCCGCTCCGCCTCTGCTGATCGGCCGAGTGCACGTCAGTGACTGTGACAGTGATGAGAGCAATCGTCTGCTTCATTACTGGCTCCAACAGCCTAGAACTATCCCGCCGGAGTTCATGAGGTCAGAGGGGGCTGCAAGCGGGATCGGCAAGAGGCAGCTTCCCACGGTTCCTCTCCTAGCCCCAACTATAACCTCCCCCTCCTCTTCAGCCCGGTGGTTCACCATTTCCCGTTCTGGCGAACTGTATCTGGGATCTGTGACTCAGCGACGCCTTGGTGGTAGCAGTCAGGCCTCGCAGGCAACCAGCAACCACCACCTGCAGGATTGGCGTCCGCTAGACAGGGAGCGGGAGGAGGTAATCGTACTGGATGTCTGTGCGCGCGATCATGGCCAACCGGCGTTGACGGGTTCCGCTCAGATTATCATACGGCTACTTGACATTAATGACAACTCACCGGTGTGGCAGTTTCCGCGATCCAATGAGCGTATTCTAAACGTCTCTCTGGAGGCTTCAGTGGGGCAGAAAGTTGCCCAGGTAAGCACTTTTGGAAAATATTGCCTGCCTTTGCTGCCCAAAGTAGCAAATAATGATGTCTAACGGGATATGCCAAGATCAACTGCATTTTTTTCTTTCTCGCGCGCAGTAACTCATTCGAATGAACGACTGTTGCCAGTATCGCTGTAGCTCTGTAGGACTTACTGAAATTACAGAAGCGTTATGCCGAAATCCCGCTTTTCCTCATGTCACACAGTTCATGCCCAACCTCGGCAATCATATGTGAGCGGCTCTTGACGGTTTTTGTGCTGCAAATACTACTAAAGCGCCGTTTAAGTGCTATCCGCCCAGGGCGAAAGTTACTAAATAACGGAGACTCCCATTGATGCGTGCATTTACTCTGATGATTCGGTATCTTACGGCACTTCCTGTTTCGTTCCGAAATGATCTACACTAAATTTGGGCCTTCACATTTATTACGTGGTGAATAATGTCTAATAGTAGGTTGCGCTCACCGATCGCCCTCACGGAACTCAATCGTTCCGTTGCGCCTTACGGGCTCTCTCTCGAGCCCAACCAGCAGCCGCACAGCGGCGCGTGATATAGACAGAATAGCACTACCGACAAAGACAAGCGATTGTTGAGCGCCCCTTACCATTGTATATTCCGATCGAAAACCGACAGGGCAACGGGCTCGTGGCCCAGTGGTTAGAGGCGTGGGCTTCTAGCTAACAGGTTGCGCGTTCGAGCCTCGGGTGTTCCACATTGCGGAGTTGGGTATGACTGGCTGACGACGGCTACTAAGCCAGAAATGGCCATTCTAGTCTCCCTTGTCTTTGTCGGTAATGCCATTTTGAATAATGTCCGCTTGAAAAGTACTATTCAGAAGGATCACGTGTTCCTTTGAAAAAATGTGCAATAAACTGACATCATGTTCCATGTGTGTGGTTTACCCCTAATACAGTCCACGCAGTAGATGCGCTGGACTAACTCAGAAGCTAGATCGGAATCCGGCAGGTGGTATTCGGAATGCGCACCCATATCAAATGCCGACATCGGGGGTGTAGCGACGGAACCGAACCGCCCCCTTCCTTCCCTGTCTTGTTAAATCTTGCTCAGTGTTCTTTATGAACTGGAGGATGTGATGGTACGACTAGGTGCGAGGTTTCACTGCGTCAGCCACCTGATCTATCTCCCGCCTCCAGTTTTTTTGACTCTGCTATGAAACTGGGCCCATGTGGGGGGGGGAGGGAGTGCAGTGGATGCAGCGCAAGTCAACTACCGAAGAAATCACATGCTTGTCACCGTCCCTGTCCTCATCTTTTTGTGGAGCACAGGGTGGAAATCGTCCACCACGGTGGTCGAAATGATGTGCGTGTGCTTGATGGTCAAACGATCTGAAAGAGTGGGCTATGTCAGTACCAGCAAACCATGGCCTTCGCAGCCTGGTATGCGTTGGCAGTTTCTAGCGCCTGGTTCCCTGCCGGTAGATGCGCTCGCTCTCCCGATGGAGATACCGTTGGCAGGCATGGCTGCGCAGTCATCATCCTCGTTCTTGTGACCGCTGGTGGGCTGTTGTTGTTGGTGGTGAAAAATCCTGGTCAAGTGCGTACTGCGGACAAGGGGTGTGATGGCACGCCTAGGTGCGGGTTCAGCCTTGCTAGCCACCTACGCCCTACTCTGCCTCCGGTCCTCTTGACTCTGTCTTTACACCGGGTTCAGATGGGAGATGAGAATGAGAGAGTGAATTAGATGCTGCACAAGTCTACCATCACTATAAACTACTTCGCGCTCAGGTAACCGCGCCTGTTGAACCTTGGCGTGTGGCACACGGTGGACATAGTCGAATCGACGGTCGAACTGTCGGGTGTGCGTGATACGGTACATGCCGGTTTCGAGACCACGTTGTCCACACTCGCCGGCTAACAGACATTTGCAGGATTCTGATTTGCGGTCCACGACTCGGGGTGACAAACAAAACTTTGTGATAGGGATTTCGATGACGATACACTTTTAAACAGAAAATAGAGCAGACTCTGTTTGCATATCCGGTGCATTTCCCAACTGTCAGCAATCCGTCTTGAGTGAGCAGTGATCACATTTTAGGGGAAGGCGGTTGGACCAGTAAGTCTTGAGAGTATGTAGCTTCTCGGGAGCGGTATACTCAACACTGGGGTAGATAATCCCGCTGAAATCACATCCTGTCATTCTCTTAATTACCAACTCTGAGATGAAGTAATTTTCTTCAAAGTTTCAATAATAAATGGATTTTTTTCTCCCTGAGAGCAATGACAAAGTCTATGCGAACGTGAGTCATCGGTGAAAAAACCACTATACTTTATACCAACATTGTCGCAGGTTTTAGGTAAATGCTGATAGGAAAGGCTGTATGCCACTATACTTCACTGATGACTGAACTAAAGCTTCCGGATCGGCCGAAATACAGTTTGAAGCGGTTATGAGACTTCGGAACGGAATTTTCGGCTGCAGGGCTTGATTTTAAGTCACGTTTGTTTTCATTATTCCAGTTCCTGTAAAGATCCACGGCCCCCTCGCCTGCTTTCAAGAGTGTTTGGTTGTCCTTGCTAGTAGTGCAAGGTATGTTATGTTTGGGTCTTTGGTCCATTTCTCATGTCGCTTCTTACATTCACTCCGAAGTATTCCAGGATTTTCTTCGTTTATTTGCAGTGAGCAATATCCTAACAAAACTGCTCAATGACTAAAGCAAACAAGCAGTACCAGTCACAACCAACAATTCTTCCGAGTAATTGTACCCAAAGGGGACTGACAGTGCCCAAGGGGCGCTACAATAAACCTATTCTATTCTATTACTTTACAGCATAGTGTAATCGCCTGCAATAGATAAGATGTTAATTATCAGTCCAGACGACCAGAAATAGTAAAACCGGTTTACGCAAACTCAATATTGATTAGCGGCTTTTGCAGAAAGTTTCATCGTCCCTCATAGCACCCTTGAGAAACAACGGCGATCCATGCAGAAATAGGTTGGGTGTGACCAAATGAAATCACTAGATTGTGCAAATGAATTGGCAAGCCCTAAGTGTATTGCTATCAGACAGCCCATAAATAGCAGTCCGCTCATGTCGATGAGGTTTGGACAGGAATTATAAGGTTTAAATCTCGCCCATCCCGAACGCAATCACCTGAAACAGGAAGAAGTGTGGGCTTACTGGTTGTCGATGCGAGCCTTGAAGCCACTAAACCACGTGACCGTCATCGGACGCGCAAAAGAAGGATGTGTGCTTGGTTCGTCAGTTGACTGTAGCTGACTACTCCGCAGCCTTGCGCTAGATTCCAAGGGGAGGGGGGGTTAGGGTTGGGGATAAGATCCAGGTCACGTGAGTTAGGATTAGGATCAAGGTTGGGTTTGGGACACGGGAATATGTACTCCTGGAGTTCAGTGCACGACCACCTCTAATATCGGCGGGCACCTACTTCCGTGATGGGGTTCGTCAGATGACGTTGTTCAAGAATGGCAGTCTATGGAGACAGCTGGCATTATAAAAATAGGCTTTTTAATGCCAAATGCACTGTATGCCAAGATCTGGCTCTTAAGGGGACTGCGGGAGCCCTCTTTGGAAGGCTACTCTGCAGCGGCTCCATTGTAACAATGGAGCAAGTAGAGGCCGACAGTGCAAATCCAGTCTAAGTTGCGGCTCCGATTACGCGATGCTACTAACATAAGAACAGAGATAAGCATTATGACTGACTGCTTAGAAACCCAGACACCACGCACTGATATCGAATGTCGTTGATCCTCAGTATTCTTTGAACTCAGAGCAGTTCCACTGTAGCAAAAGACGAAGTCCAAAAATGTCCTTCAGTGGCTCAAGGCAGACCTGTTAATTTTTCGGACATGTCCTATTATCAGCTGGCCAATCACATGCATGTGTATTATCGGTAGGACATTTTAGCTGTAGCAAAATCCATTTATCAACGAAATGATTGATAAGGAGCCACTTAAGTGGCGACTGCACGCCAGACCTCAAAATAAAAGATCAAAGTTGAAACACGGCCTAAAAAACAGCAGATCAGCACATTAAGCAATTTGGACTTACAATTACTTAAATCTTTGCCCGGTGGGTAGAGACGTGGACTTCTAAACCAACAGGTCGCGAGTTTGAGGCTCGGGTGTTCCACACTTCGGGCTCGGATATGGTTCACTGACGACGGCTAATAGGTCGGAAATGGCCATTCCAGTCTCTCTTTTCCTTGCCGGTAATGCCATTCTGCCTATATCATGCGCCGCTGTTCGGCGGCTGGTTGAGCTCGAGAGAGAGCCCTTAAGGCACAACGGAACGAGTGAGTTCCGTATGAACGATCGGTGAGCGCCCCCTACCATTATATATATATATATACATCACAAAAGGAGACAACAAAGCGAGGTGGGTAAAATGATATAAAACGACTTCGAGTATCTTCTGTATTCATTTAGTGAATCATGTATGTGAATATATACATATATAGGGTATAGGGCGCCACGAATCGCGTTACGGGACTCACTCCTTCCGTTGTGCTAAGGAGATCGATATAGAAATTCTTAGGCAGTCGCACAGCGACAACTCATGTGTGCAGAAGACGAATAGAGGCAAGGATAAGGGAAACTGGAATGGCCATTTATAGTTTAATGGTTGCCATCCGTCAGCACTGAACAACACCGAGGTCTCGCAACCGACGAAGCTCGAACACGCGTTCTTTGGGCGAGACGTTCAACGCTCTGAGCACAACATCAGGAATGTGTCCAGTAACGCGAAAGGTGAGCGACCTTAACCATCGTTAAGAGTTCTGATCAGAATCCAGAGGACAACGAGGCCACGGCTCAGTGAGTAAAGCGTTCATCTTCTAAACAACCAAACGCGGGTTCGAATTTCGATGCGTGCAAAAACCAGAAGATGGGTGTGAATATCTACTGACAGCTGACAGAGATTCAGGTCCCCATTGTACCTGTTACAGTCGTTCCCTGCATACACTTATATGCTACTGAATTTCCAAAGACAAAGTAAAGCTTTTTAAAAATAATATCTGGCAGAACCCAGACGCAGTTAAAAGCGAAACGCATGACAACGCGAAGGGGAACTACTGATAAAGAACCATTCAGGAGGCGACCGCATATCAGACATCGAAATAACAGACCAAAGTTGCAACGCGGCCTAAAAAAACAGCAGGTCAGAACATCAAACAGTTCGGACTTACGATAATATCCCCATCAGCCTATCCGCCATACAGACACACCGGTCCGAGTTAACATGCAAAAAACGACGACTGGCCACAAAAACCCACGCCGACGATCGTCGCCTCAGGGCCAGTCAGCCACAGTCAAAATTAAAAACATGCTTTCCACCCAGGAAATACGATCAAAGCCCCCAGGGAGATATGAGGCGAATTTCAATTAAGGCCTCGCATTTCACTGCGCCTGCCTCCTCGGTCGCTTAGGGGACTAATTACAAGTCACTGTTAGTCGGCAAGGCCGTCAGGTAATTGGATATTCTGACGGAACCACTAGTCAAGCGTGTCCTTTAGTTCACTAACGGCTTAAGCAGCGCATGCGTTTGTGCCCAAACAG
This sequence comes from Spirometra erinaceieuropaei, assembly GCA_902702965.1. Taxonomy (NCBI): domain Eukaryota; kingdom Metazoa; phylum Platyhelminthes; class Cestoda; order Diphyllobothriidea; family Diphyllobothriidae; genus Spirometra; species Spirometra erinaceieuropaei. The sequence goes on from CACRXP010000598.1 coordinate 356,566, forward strand.
GCAGAATTAAAATCTACTGACGGCGGAGCACCCTGAAACCGCGACAGAATGTGTCAGCAGTGTTAAGAGTGCAGGTTGTCTCCTTTAGCTGCTCGAGGGAACTTTGCTTGGAGGCATGACCGTCCTCGAATTCGGACGCCTGAATTGAAGGACGACAAAAAGCAGGGAAATGTCTAGTAGTCAGCAAACTGTAACCAGTTAATTAAGACGTAGAATCGTTTGCTTTATGAATGTGCAACGCCCCGTCTCATGAACTGGGACAAAGGATGCGCTGCGCTGGGATGCGAGCGCATTCGGCGATCAACTAGAGTGGTTGTCTTTGGTTACGTCTCGTTTGCAGAACGGATAACTTTTCGTGGGCGGTGAGTTATGACTTGTGAGCAAAATTGTGTATAGTGTTGCAGACTTGCGCAGCGTTTGCATACCATTTTGTCCGTCGTTAACGACGATGCCCATAGTGTGCACGTCGGCAAATTCAAAAAGGCACGACGACTTGCTCTGCAACTACCGCACTCTCTCCTCCTCTCCCGCCTGGACCCGATGTCATGAGAGTAGAGCGCACACGACGAAAATATGCGTCTTGTTCGCCTCGTCAACAATGTATACTTCCCAGGATTTTACACATTAAGAAAAACAAAAGTAATGGGGTGACTTCCATCTCAACTGGTGTGGTGGGGACCGCAACACTCCAATTTCGCTTATAGGGTGCGTAGTCCCAGCAGGTCCCGCATCTAACCCCCTTCTTCGATCAGAGCATCTGCAGAGTAACGCGGTTAAGGCCACTACGCCCATCCAACTCCTTACTTTCAGACACGCCATGTCTCAGTGGCCAGCCAAAGCAAAAATGACTGCAGATAGACATGAACCCATTGGTCCACATGAGCACCCAAGAAAGAGAGAGAGAGAAGGGAGTTTGTGATCGCCGGTAGCTGACAGTGTCCTAAAGGCCACGTTGAGAAGGAACCGTCCCGGGGTGGATCAATGAATTATCCCATCCATTTGGTGGACTTCCAAACCATTGATGTTGGCGAATAAAGCTAATTCGGGGGACAGATCGTTTGGTCGTTCATAGAATGAAACTTCAGTTCATATACCAACCGGATCGAACTCACCCATTCGTGTATATGTGGCCTGTCCCAGTTAAGCCGTCTGGGATGAGGTAGATTATCGTAGTTGTCGCAACTGAGTATATGACAGAAGTGCGCATTTTGGGAAACAGTTACGAAAAAGGCAACGTAATCGCTGGAACAGGAAGTTTATTCTTATGAAGGTGAATAAATGCACAGGAAAGCATAATCAGAAAAGAGCAATGTCTCTGATTATGAAACGTCGAGCGAATAAACTTCTCATCCCAACACAGTCATCTCCCTCTTCCTAACTGGCGTTATGCACATTTGCCGTCCAACACACGCCAGAAACGGACTCAGATCCTCCCCCCTGAGTTCGCATTCGAATGCGTTACTGCAGTCCATCTGTCCTTCCAACCCACCACTTCTAGCGCGTCATAGTTGTTCCAAGCACGTCGGGCAATGTCCCAATTTGCCACGAGGAAGGATACCTCGGTATCCGCCTCCTTTTTCCCTTTCCTCTCCTATGCCCCATTGGTCTCGCGGGGCCTGTCGGCAGATCGATGAGGAGATTGGGCGTGGTTTCTGTCTGACTTGGCCAAATACAGGCCACACGCAAGCACACAGATGCACACGGTGGCTCATTGTCATTAACGATGTTGACAAACCTGGTGATTGAATTTATGCATGTTTAACCATGTGAGGAGACAGCCTTATTGGATTATGGGACGGCTGACTGAGGGCGGGCAAGAAGTAAAGACGGGACGTGTCTTAGGCAGTACTGACGGCGTTGGCTCTCCACTCATTCTGCGATGAATACCCGCCTGCTTATTAAGGCCGACGCGCGATTGAAGTGTCTGATGACAGCCTTGGAAATAGGTACACACCGCTGTGGTTAGCCCCATGCGTCCGATCGGTGTCCCCATTGTTCTGAACACGAATGTGACCCGAGTATGAGGCGCGAGGCTGAAGTGAGGAGGCGTGGGAGGGATGTCTTCACTGCTGGAGATGGGGTAATAACCTCGACACTGCGATGCATTCGAAGGTATCCGTCAAGGGGATCCGGACCTTGACAGGGAGTTGGGAATAAAGACGCATGGATGAGATTTGGATGTTGTTCTACACCTATGTGCATGCACGCTCTGCATTGACTTCATTCGTGCGATTGACTTCGGAGGTCCATGCTACGGTTTTGCATCCATTTGCCATGCTTCTCTTTCTCGATTTGGAGACACCTGGGAATGGTTTCCAGTTCCCTCACTGACGTCACAGTTTGCTACCTTGCTTGCGACGTCCATATAAAAGAATAGGTCTTGTGTGTATTTGTCAGCCATCCCACAATATGGCAACTCCATCGAATTTAGGCATGCCCGATATTGTAAAACTGCTATGCGTGCCAGTCCACTCCATAACCAGGGTTTTCACGATCCGTTCCCGATTCGGTTTTCTTGCCTTGTCTGGCTGTAGTGCCAAGACGGCGTTTTCGGGACGGCGGCTCTGTACATTCTGGGTCTCTTATTGAGAAGGATAGCACTGACATTCCAGTCTGTTCATTGTAGCCTGATCAAGGCCATGGTGAATTTAGATGTCCGCGCTACAACTCATACACCAACTCTGATGACCCAAGAGACGGTGCTTTTCACTTAAGAGAACTGGTCTCCCCCCTGCGAGGCTGACCGTTGCCGTTCTCGACCCCAGTCGAATAGGTCCCACAGCCAGAGCCCTTCTCTAATTGGGCAAACTGTGGACGAGTGTCGATACAACCGTGATACAATGCAAAGGCGGCACCTAACGCACGCCACAGGAGTGAATGCAGTATTTAAGACTCGCATAAGGTCCGCGTAACCCGAATAACACCTGTCATGGGATAATATGGTGTCCATTATGGTTACGCTCACTGGTGTGCTGTGGGTTTTGGGAGACCATGGAAAGCAAACATAATGCGTGACCGATCTCATGAAATGTTGGCCAAAATTCCGGAATGCGTTTCTGATTAGAAAGGATTACCTAGGTGGAGTTGTTATACTGATTATCCTGCAGCATAACCCTATAACATTTCGGACTTGCCAGGATGTCGGCTTTTGAATGCACTTCTTCCTGCCCTCCTGCAGAAACTACACTCGTTAAAAATGCCTACTTATGTAGCATGCATTTTTCCTGTTGATCTTCGATGGTCTTATAAATTTAAATACGTTTTATAGAAAACACGCACAACATATGCTTTCTTCTACTTGTTTGGTAGAAAATAACATTGTCTTCGCATTTTATACCCGAAGAAAGCGTAAATTTAGGTTTTAAAAAACTTTCTAATTACGAGATTTTTAAGACCGTGCGATGTCCATGCATGCAATACCGCGCATGTCCGTTTTACTAACGCTCCTCATAAAATGTACAACACAGTCCGGATCCATTGCAAAATTTCATGAACTGTATGTGATGTCTTCTTAAAGGCATAGAGGAACATATGATTTTCCTTACGCGGAAAGCATACACCATGTAGACTGAAATTGCTTAACGCTAATGCAATGGCAGATCAAGCTGGAAATTAATCGGGAATTGGGAAACTGTTTAAAAGCCAAAATATACACCTTCGACGAGTATAAAATATGAAGACAATATGATTTCCTACCAAATGAGCAAAAGAAAGCATATTGCGGGCATGTTTACCGTAAAAAATTTTGAATTAATAAGACCAATGGAAATAGATACGAAAAATGCATGCTACATAAGTAGGCATTTTGAACGAGTGTGGTTTCTGCAGGAGGTCAAGAAGAAGTGCATTCAAAAGCTGACATTCTGGCAAGTCCAAAATGTTATAGGGTTATGCTACATGACAATCAGTATAACAACCCCACTTAAGTAATCCTTCCTAGTCGGAAACGCATTCCAGAATTTTCGCCAACATATCTTAAGATCGGTCACGCACTGTGGAATGTTCTATCAGTCGCGTTCCTGGCTCCCATGCTAAAGCCCGTGGCCGGGGGAGGGGGGATGTGTGACAACCGACGAATTGGAGCGCAGGCACCAGCCAAGGTTCTACTCACCTTACGGGTTCAGTCGCGTCATGCGTGGCTCCTGGGTTGAAAGCGGAATTTCTGTAGGCAAATTCAGACGTCACCGGAGTGCTTTCAACGACACAACCGTCCGGTGGCCCTCCACTCTTGCGAACAAGCAGTACACCTGGCTGTTACAGCCTCGGCGCCGCCTAGAACAAAGGTCTCCGGAAACTGGGTGTAACTCCAGCTGGGTCACTGAGTTCCTGCCGCGGTATTCACCATTTCTTGTAGTTGGCAACAACAGTAGTAAATGGGCGTGTGGGGGGTGCAGTGAATAGAGCGTCCAGGTAGTTGGTACACCTTGCAGGAGTGACAGTTTGCTTTGCGCCACCCGATACATGAGATGCTTGCTCCCTGTGCTCTGTACAGCGGCCACATTCTGACAGCCGCCTCGACCGACGCGCCACATCACACGTTAACTGATGTATCCTTCTCCGCTCGACAGAGTTGTGGGGGAAGTCTGATTTGAAAGGAAGGAATAATCGGCGTCTGTGGCACACATAAGCAGACGCGATAGGAGTGACTTATATGGCACCCTAAACGGGAGGTGGGAATAGGAACCGCCTGCAGTACGGCTGGCTTTGAGCCAACTTCCAGCGACACTTAATTCCTTGTCCAGCGCTGTTATTTGACAGACGTGATAAACGGTATGCAGCAGACCGCGTGAAAACTAAACGTTGTTCTGCCATCTAAAGTAAAAGGAAATTCTGCGATCTAAATGAACGAGGAGGACGAGAGTAGGGGACCTCCGGTTCCTTTATGCTAGGCAGCTTCGTAAGCCGGTGGAAAGTGACTGGTACTTTGCACCCTAAGGTGATGTCTGAGAGAATACTTGTCCATAGTGATGGGTAGTAAAAATCAAGGGATTCCGTGACCTGTTTATAAATAAACAAATGTGATACATAAACAGCTCACTAAGAGTGCAACAGGCCAGACGCAGACAGCTGTTTCTTTGTCGTTACCGATCATCATAGGCCCCGCGTACACAAGCAGCTCACTAGGCGTGCAACAGGTTTTTATGCAGATAATGATGTACCAATAAAGACATGGAGACCAGAATGGCCGTTTCGGGCTTCCTAGCCGTTGTCAGCGTGCCATACCCAGGTTTAAGCGTGGAGAACCTGGGATCCGAACCTGCAGTGCTTGATCTGTGAGCCTAACACCCAACCATGGAGCCATAAGCTCGTTGTCCTGTCGGTTGTGATCAGGGATATTAATGATGCTAGAGTGACGCACACCGACATATACATTTCCTATGTACAATCGCTGCTGGAGCGGAAAATCTGAGCAGTCCTAGTTGTAAAGCCTCTGAATAACGCATTGAAATACAGGGTTAGGTTAAAGATTAGGTCTAAGGCAGGATTTACACTTACCGGTTAGGTAAGTCAGGATCGAGTTTAGAGCTAGGGCAGGGACTAGTCTTAAATTCAGAACTAAGACTTCGGATAAGGCTAGGATCACACTTAGGACAGCAGGTTAGTTTTACGGGTTTGATACCAGTGTCGCAACACTCCGTTACTGATGCTAGTATTATTGCAGTTAGTTACCCATACTGCAAGCGTTGGTAGAGTAGCATTGGCAGCCGTGGTAGTAGTAGTAGTACTACTACTAATAGTAGGATTATTAGTAGTATTCGCCGTATCAGTGGTGGTAGACGGGGGAAAACGTTTTCTTCAGTGTTGCGACACTGTATTCCCGCCAGTGATAGTAGTATTAGTAGTAACAGCGGTATTAGTGGTAGTAGTAGCAGTAGTAGTGGTGGTGGTGGTGGTAGTAGTAGTAGTAGTAGTAGTAGTAGTAGTAGTAGTAGTAGTAGTATTGTTGGTAGTATTAGTAGTAGAAGCAGTAGTAGTAGTAGTCCGCCCGTAAGACAGGCTGGTGGGGGAATAGACAATTCTAAGTGTTGCGACACTGTATTCCCGCCGTTTTACGTTAGGGTTATAGTTGTGGTTAGGACACGGGAATATTTTGCCCATTCCGGAATTATGCGTAGGTCCACCCTTATTACTCGGGTGGGGCATGCCTATTCCCATGTTCTGTTTAGAGGGCCATGTAAGCTAGTCCTACCGCAGATGCTTTAAGTTAAATCGGCCGCGGCTCCTCGAATATGAAGGGTTAAAGGGTGGGGGTACAGTTGGTGGGCCAACTCATGAAATGTCAACCGAAATTGCGAAACGCCTCTTCGTTTCGAAAGCATTACTTAGGTAGTGTTGTAAAATTAATCACCATACAGCAGAATTCTATAGTAATTCAGTTACCCCAAGATGCCGGCTTTCGAGCGAATTCCTTTCTGGTTACATGACATGCAAAAACCATACTCTGTAAAAAATGACTGTTTATGTAGCATGCATTTTGTTCATTGATTTTTGATATCTTTAAAAATGAAATTAAACTTCTTGGAAAAGGGCTTAAAAATATTGATTCTTTTCCTCATTCCGTAGAAAATAACGTTTTCTTACAATGCTATACTCGAATGATGGGCATCATTCGGTTTCTAAAAGGTTTCTACTTGTGAGACTGTTTAATACCGTAAACGGTCCTTCATAAAACGTCATGTCTCTGCATTTACAAATGTGGCATGTACAGTTACCAATATGGCTTAAATCGACTGCTAAATTTTATGAAGCCCACATGGGCTCCTCTTAATAACGTAGAGAAATTAATGGTTTTTCGTACGCGGAAGACATACGGCTTGTAGTTCGTAAACCCTGAATTCAAGTGTAAAGGCAGGTCAAGTTCAAACTTATTCGTAACTTGGTCAATTTTTTGAAAACCGAATCATACCCTGCCTTTGAGTACAAAATAGGAACAAGACGTCGTTTTCTACTGAAAAAATGGATATTTTATGCATGGTTTCCATGAAATATAATTGGGTTTTTAAGGGCATCGAAAATCAACCAGAAAAATACACGTTACATAAGTAGTCATTTTCACAGGGTCTTGTTTTTGCTTGCGGACGAAAGATGTTCGTTAGAAAGCCGGCATTCCTATGTAACCGAATTACTGTAGAATTCCGCTGCGCGACGATTAATTTTGAAACCCTATCTAAGTAATCATTTCGAAACGAAGAGGCATATCGGAATTTCTGTTGATATCTCACGAGTCAGCCCACCTACTGTGGATCACTGTGTTCATGTCCACTCCAAGTTTTCTTTGCTTTTTCAGCCAATAAAACCCAGGGACCCGACCGCAGAGAGCTAGACAGACGCGGCGCAAGTCTTACTGCAAACAACCTATGCGCAACTCACATCTGTAGAGAAGAACAGTTCCATACTATTAGCATTAGTAATGATTTGTTCCAATTTATGGCACGTGGAATAAGTCGCAGAAAGACTGGAGAGCCAAGACCTTCAGTACTGCCTGGCACACGTCACGTCTGCAATTCCAGTCTGCACGGTCACACGTCCCATAGTCCAATAAGGCTGTCTCCTCACATGTATCCACATGCATAAATTCAATTACCAGGTTTGTCCACATCCTTAATGACAGTGAGCCACCATGTGCGTGTGTGTGACTCCTGCGCCCTCCCCCCGCCTCCGGTCTTCTTGACTCTGTCTTGACACCGAGTCCAGGTGGGGATGGCGGGAGAGATAGTGTGCGGTAGATGATTCGCAAGTCACCGCGCCTGCTGCACCTTGGACATCGTCGGAATCGACGGTCGAAATGTCGTTTGTGCGTGTGGCGTGCGTTTGGCCAAGCCATGCCCAATCTCCTCATTGATCTTCCGACAGGCCTCGAGAGAACAGTGGGGCATGGAGAAGGAAAGGAGGCCGATACCGAGGTATCCTTCCTCGTGGCAAATAGGCACATTGATCGACACTCGTGGAACGACCATGACTCACTGAATGTGGTGGATTGGAAGGGCGGATGGACTGCAGTAGCACATTCGAATGTGACCTCAGGGGGGGAGGATCTGGCATGTGTTCAACGGCGAACGCGCATAGTGTCAAATGAGAATACGTAGATGATTGTACTCGAGCGAGAATTTTATTCGCTCGACGTATCATAATCGGAGACATTTCTCTTTTCTGATGATGCATTCAAGTGTAATCATGCAGTTTCATGAGAATAAAGTTCCAGTTGCGTCAGGTACGGTAGTCGATCTCATCCTAGACGGCTTATCTGGGAGAGGTTATATATGTACGGAAGAGTGAGTACTTTTTTTGAAGAAGGAGACACGATCGCCGGGACAAGAACTTTATTAGCCTGACGTTTCGGATTCCTACTCGAATCCATCATCAGAGACAAAAAACAGAAACGGGTGGCTGTTGCAAAAGAGGCTGCGGTATTTATAGGATGCAGTAGCCATGCTCTCGCATACCTGTGAACATTTACGGCTTCCCCCCCCCCCCTTCATCCCGGATCGTCGCACTTGGTGTGCTAATTGTTTGATGGCCGACATTCGAGTCGATAATTATTTCATCACGTGCGTTGGATGTTGGCGTGATGATTGCTCGACTGTCTGACGCACCGACCCCGGTGTTGGGAAAAGTGTTCACCTCTACCTTCCACGCATGGCTTGTTACTCCGCCTAGGCGAAATTTTAGCACGCAGTATGGAGTGGGAAGATCGTTGCACTTGTTGATGGACTGGGGACCAGTAAACCATGATTCCAGTAGCTCCCGGCTCACGCGGTTGTCACCTCTTGCGAGAATTTCGGCCTCATCGAATTTGAATGTGTGGCCGGATCTCGTCGAATGAGCCGCAACTTGAGAGCTGGCGTCATTTCTGCGCACCGCTGCCGCGTGTTCGGCCATTCTCGTTCGGAGCTGTCTTCCGGTTTCTCCGACATAGTTGCTTTGTCCGCAACTGCACCAGATCCGATAAACGACTCCAGACGTTTCTTGCCGTGGCAGTGGGTCTTTCGGTTTCATGACCAGACGCCTGATGGTTGCCTCCGGTCTGTGTGCCACTCCAACCCCAAGTGGTGCGAGAAGGCGGTCGACAGCTTCCTAAACGTTCTTGACATACGGAAGTGCCCGCCAAGATTTGGTGTCCGTGCGGTTAGGCCTTTCGTTCCGATTCTATGGCCTCCCTAAGGTGCACAAAGACGGCACTCCTCTCCCATGGCAGGCTTGTTTGCGCGATTATTGCGTGAAACGAGGAGGCGACGTAAGGGTTCATGTGGAGCAATGGATTCATGCCTATCTGCAGTCGTCTCGCTCTGACTGGCCACAGAAACATGTTCTGTGCGGGATTATTGATTTGGACAGACTATGTGGGCCTTAAATTGGCCGGTGGCCCCTAAACCTGGTCACGCGTTATATGCGGTGATTCAACAAAGTGGCTGGATCGGGGTCCGACTGATGTTAATAGGAATGCGTACCAAAATTGGGCTGCAGCAGAACGCTCAAATTAGGATTTTCTCCTCTCGGGGCACACCTGCCTTCTCCCGCCTCCGATCTACTTGACTCTTTCGTAACACCGGGTCCAGAGAGGAGAAAATGAGGGAGTGCGTTAGATGCGGCGAAAGTCCACATTAACATAACCAAATTCGCGCGCAAGTCACCGTACTAACTCTGAACCTGCTTACAGGCACAAAATGGACATCGTCGGTCAAGACGGCCAAAATGTCAGATAAGCGCTGTGCAAGTCTGCAGCACTACAATCCATTTTGCACACAAGTCATAACTGAGGGGGTCGGCGGTTGGGAGCAATTTAATTAACCGCCGCTCCTCGTGAGTTATCACTTCTGCAACGCCTCTAGTTGACCGGCGAATGCGTTCGCATCCGAGCGCCGTGTATCCTCTGTCCCAGTCAATGAGACGGGGCGTTGCACATTCATAAACGAAATGCTTCCAAGTCTTAATTAACTGGTTACAGTTTGCAGACTACTAGACCTTTTCCCTACCTTTTGCCGTCCTTCAATTCAGGCGTCCGAATTCAAGGCCAGCCATGCCACCGAGAAAAGTTTCCTCGGGTAGCTAATGCAGACAACATGTACCTTAACACTGCTGACACATTCTGTCGCGGTTTCAGGGTGCTCCGTCGTCTGTAGATTTCAATTCTGCCTGTTTGGACACAAACGCATGCGCTGTCTACAGTTAACTAAAGGACACGCTTGATCAGTGGTTCCGTCAGAATACCCAATTACCTGACGACCTTGCCGACTAACAGTGACTTGTAATTAGTCCCCTACGCGACCGAGGAGGCAGGCGCAGTGAAATGCGAGGCCTTAATTGAAATTCGCCTCATATCTCCCTGGGGGCTTTGATCGTATTTCCTGGGTGGAAAGCATGATTTTAATTTTGACTGTGGCTGACTGGCCCTGAGGCGACGATCGGCGGCGTGGGTTTTTGTGGCCAGTCGTCGTTTTTTGCATGTTAACTCGGGCCGGTGTGTCTGTATGGCGGAGAGGCTGCTGGGGATATTATCGTAAGTCCGCACTATTTGATGTTCTGACCTGCTGTTTTTTTAGGCCGCGTTTCAACTTTGGTCTGTTATTTCGTGGTCTGATATGCGGTCGCCTCCTGAATGGTTCTTTATCAGTAGTTACCCTTCGCATTACCGTGTGGTTCGCTTTAAACTGCATCTGGGTTCTGCCAGATATTATTTTCAAAAAGCTTAACTTTGTATTTGGAAACTCAGTAGGATAAAAATGTATTCAGTGAACGACTGTAGCAAGTACAATGGGGAGATGAATCTCTGTCAGCTGCAGTAGATATTCACACCCATCTTCCGGGTTTTGCACCGGTCGAAGCTGAAACTGGCATTGGTCTCATTATCCTGTCGATTCTGATCGGAATTATTAGCGATGGTTTGATGCGCTCATATTTCGCGTTACTTGACCCATTCCTCGTGTTATGCTTAGAGCATTGAACGTCTCACGGAAAGAACGCGTGTCCGTGCTTCGTCGTTTGCGAGACCTCGGAGATGTTTAGTGCCGTTGTCTTTGTCGGGAATTACCTACTGCCTCCATTATATAATATACGGATTTATGCAGATAATGACTGATGACAAAGCCATTCGCGACTGTTGTTGCCAGTGGTATGTAGTGTGTGCCGATAATCAGAAACATTATATTTGTCGGATGCATCCATATAAAAAATCTACATATATAGAATGGTATTATCGACAAAGGCAAGTAAGACTGGAGTGGTCATTTCTGGCTTATTAGCCGTTGTCAGCCAGTCATACCCAACCCCGAAGTGCGGAACCCCTGGGGCTCGATCCCACGACCTGTTGATTAGAATTCCAAAACTTCTAACCACTGAGTTCTCCGTTCAGTTTCCTGTCGACCCTGAGACACAGCCTTTACGAGTGAACTCCGTAACACGTCTGGTGTATACCCCCGATCATAACTGACAGGACAACTAGTCCGCGGCCCTGTGGTTAAACGCGTTGGTTTTCTAACTAACAGGTCGCAAGATCGAGCCCCATTTGCACCACACCTTGTGGTTGGGTACGATTGTCTGACGACGGCTAATAAACCAAAAATGGCCCTTTCAACCTGCTTTGTTTTTTCGGTAAAGCTGCTCTGCCCATGCATATGTATGGCAATCGCATTAGACCGTCCTCCCGACACAGGTGCTAACTAAAGGCCCATAAACGTGTTTCGCAAATATTCTGCTGCTGCGTGACACAGCTTCTCGGGGTTCGGCTCCTCAATGGGCCCCCCAGCGCTTACTTTGCGTATTCTGGTATATGAACTCCAGAGAAAATTCAAGCGAATAATTTTAGAAATTATTCAGTGCAGAACATTGATTTAAAGAGTTGCGACAAGTCCCATAGCAGTAATCAGAAGACGAGTTGGCGAGCATACGTAGTTTTCAATAAATTCTCCTCGGGCAGGTACAGTGATATGGGAACAGGGTAGAAGTAAAACGTGTCAGCGATAAGAGAAATCGATAAAAGTTCGC